>CAXAMN010026828.1:229415-271472 GCA_963970005.1 Durusdinium trenchii
TCTCTTCTGGTTTAACTTCCTTCTGGCGTATGTCCTCCTTCTTCTCAGCCTCCTTTGCTTCTCCTTCACTTGATGCTTCACTGTCATCTTCACTATCGCTTCTTTCATCGTCTTCTGGTTCAGCTTCCTTCTGGGGCACTGCTTTACCTTCATCCTTCTTCTTCTGAACCTTTGCTTCTTCATCGCCTGAATGGTTGCCATCATCACTTTCACTGCATTCTTCTGCCTTCTTCTGATCATCACATGATTTTAGATGCTTTGCTTCTTCATCGAGTGAATCACCGTCATCTTCACTGCCTTCATCTCCCTCACTTCCTACTTCTGACGCATCCTCATCTTTGCCTTCACTGCTGTCACCATCAGCACTGTCAGGCGCTGACCTTTCTCTATCCTCACTTTCAGCCATCGCATCTTGGGCCTTTGCAACTTCAACATCAAACTCTTCACGCTTCTCCTCCTCATCTTCTTCTGAACTGCTTGTAGAGCTGGATGCTTCATCCTCATCCGCTTGGGTTTTCTTAGTTTTCTTGTCTTCTTTGTTGTTTTCTTCCTCTGACTCGCCTCCTTCTTCACTGGAACTGCATGAAGAATCTTCGCCTTCAGCCTTCTTGTCTTTCTTCTTTGGCGTAGCTTCTGCACCTTCTTCACTTTCATCCTGCATTGGAGCATCATCAGTGCACTGGTTGTTTTGTTGGTTACCCATACCACAAGGAAAGATGCGCAACCTTTAAACAAGCTACCAAGGGGCATCCACAATAGTGGGCTCAACTTCCGATTCGGCTGGCATGGAGAACGGGGAGTCACCATCAGGCTGACGATCGTGAGATATGTGAGATACAACAGAGTCGGCGATTTCAATGACCTCCTTTGAACCCGAATGCAACCTTGGTTTCATAGCCACCAGGAACTTCAAAGTGACCCCCAATAGCGGCCGCTTAAGGTGCACTTAACAAATCGAAAGGGTCATCGCACAATGGACTGCGACGGGCATGGATCTGTGGAAATCGATAGCTAAGCAGCATTTGTCTCTCATCCAGGATTTGGAATGGCATCGGTTGGGTATCCAATTCATCAGGGTTCCTTAATTAAAACCATGTTTCATGGAAACATGGTTCACATGCATGGTTTTCTCTCATGTCCCAGGTGCACAATAGTCAGATTGGAACTGCTCGAACTTGACGATGGTCTGAAAGACATTTTCTTATGCCGTAACATCACCTTGTGGCATTTGGCAGCCTCAATTGTGAGGGAGACTGCCATATGTTGGCAGCAGCTAGGAACGAATTATATTTAGTCTTTTCAGCTAGGGCCAGGGTGCCTGATCAAGCAACCATGTTTCCCGCTCATCTTTGCGAGTGAAGGGGCCTAAGGAAATACCAAACTGATCTGACTCTATGGCCATATAGAAACAGTACGATCATGTGCATGCTATAATGGTGTGCCAAGATACACAGCCCATGGACATTGGAAATCTGGTGGATGACCCTCCTTACTTCACCCTCACGAAGAACCCTGGGTAGTTGGGCTTCATCAAAAGCTTTTCGAAGCCAGGAGTTCCCTCTTGTTCTAATGTCTCCGCCGGGCACAAACTCTTGGTCTTCCTTCACGGATGCAGGCATATTCTTTTCAATTGCCTTTCGAAGAAGCCTCAGATTCCCAAGGGGGCAGCCAGGAGATATGGTATGGATTCGATTTGTTTGCTCCAATAGTCATGGCAAGGCACCTTCCCTCCTCCGTCAAGTTCTTCATTTTGGTTCCAGGGTCCACCAAAGAGCTATGATCATCACCCATGGCTGCAAAAGCAAGACCAAGTTCCTATAGGGTAGTACATGTTGTGACATGTTGTGACATGCACTGACCACCATGGTTTGCCCATGATCATGGTTTCTCCTGCCATCCGCATGTCACCTGAGCCGCAGGTGCCTTCGAAGAACGCGCGGAGCCTTCTTCACCCCGCATCATCCTCTTCCATCATCAAACCACCTGATAGATTTTCAATATCAAAAGGTCACTTACCACATCAAGTGACCCTTTCGACTTGTTAAGTGCACCTTTGATATGTTTTCTCTAAGTGGACTCTATTGGAGGTCACTTTGAAGTTCCTGGTATATATATATATATATCCCAGACACTCCATGGGACTGCCATATATGCCGCCCCATTGACCCCCCTGGCACCTCCCCAATCGATCGGGAGTCAGGACTGCTCCCACCGGTCGTGTCTGGTTTTTTTCGGGCGAGGTTTTGGGAAAACCACCCAAACGAGTGGTCAATACCTCGTTGACTTGATCTCTGTCCCCAAGACGTGCAAGGAAACAGTGTGTGCCCAGACGCTCCAAACAGCCCGACTGGGTCCCTCAAAACCATAGGGGGTTGAGGGTCCAGACCCCTCCACATGAGGGTCCAGGAGCGTCTGGGTGTAATAAAAGGTCGGCAGCCATAGTTCTGGTGTTAATGCCGCCTGCATCAAGCAGTCCTCAAGGATCAAATGGACAACACTCAAGACCTAAAGTAAAAACGTGCGAGTCGCTAGTCTTGGATAGGCTGGACTAGAATCCTGGAGTGAACTGCATAACAACTATACACTCATCCCTTGAGAAGATGGGAATACAATCAAAGTTTTGCCGTGAAGTTCAGCTATTTGACAACTTTGGGAGCGATCTGGTGCCCGGCGTGCCCTGCTCCTTCCCAGCTCCACCTGATTCCACCAACGCTTCCAGCGATCGCCGCAAGGTATTTAATGGATCTTCCGCCAAGCGTAACGCCAGGCTTTCCAAGCGCGCCTGGCACGTGTTGTAGAGCCCGATCTGGGACACTGGAATAGATGGAGGCGAACGAGGCGAACGTGCCAAGGATGGTCTGACACCAGGTGTTTGACTGTGAAAAATCAGTTGACTTGCTGGCAAGGCTGGTCAGCTTCCAATGCCGGCTGAAGCAATTGAGAAAGCACAACTGCCTGGTCTAAGTCTAAGGCAAAGGAATCAACACTTGCTCAAATAAACACACTCAGGCGCATATGTTTCAGAAGTCAAACGGAAAAGAACATTGGGCGTAAATGTGCAAGTTGAACCAACCATTGAGGACCTTCGGCTTAGTTTTAGTGGTTCTCGAAGATCAAAAACACAATTTTGTAACAAGTTTTTGCACCTGTTTCTTTCAGTATGTAGTAACAATACATTAACAAAATTTGTTGTATGTATCTTTCAGGGGGACAGGGGGGATCCAGAGAAGGTACTTGGACCCTCCAAACCTACATAGCGGTGTCGAAAACCTGCTCCGTACCTGAGGTTCGGTACGACTGGATCCCTAGGGCAGTGCATCGCCTCATCACCCGTGCTCATCACAGTCACCCGCACGGATTTCCACCGCCGTGCTCCGTGTGAAAAAAAAAGGCGCCACCTCGACGTGGGTGATGCTCTCACTCTCCTGGGCGAGAGTGAGAGGGCACAACATCCGGGGTTAAAGTAAAACTGTAAAACCATGGGGTTTGGGTCGACCTGGGTCTATCCTATTACCAGAGCCTCAGTCGATGATTTTGGTTCAGTTGCAGGCCTTTCTCTAAAACCATGGGATGAGATGAACAAAAACACATGGAACATGACAAAACAATACGAAACAACAACGAAGTCACTATTATTGTCAACAACATCACAATGGGGGGGTTACTTTACAAACAAAACAAAACAAACAAAAAACAAAAAACACACAAAAAACAAACAAACAAAAAACAAACAAACAAACAAACAAACAAACAAAAAACAAACAAACAAACAAACAAACAAACAAACAAACAAAACAAAACAACACAAAACAAAACAAAACAAAACAAAACAAAACAAAACAAAAAAAAAAACAAAACAAAAAACAAACAAAAAAACAAAAACAAAACAAACAAACAAACAAACAACACCATGAAATCACCGAAGATCGGAAGAGAAAGCGCACAGAGATCTGAAAGAAGTTACTGAGGTATCGTCATATCGTCCCAGGATCTCTGGTCAGATGCAACGGTCTCTGATATTATGGGAATGGGTCGTGGGAACAAATGGCAATGAAAACAACATCAGTGTGACATAAACCCGTATGATCGAAAACCAAACCTCCAGCAGAGCTCAAACGGGGGGGGATCCAAACAAATGAACGTTCTATAAGTCCAAGCATTAAGATCAACCAGACAGTTGCGAAAAGAAAAAAACGAAACACGAGTCGCGAACCGGTAGGTCAACCCGGAGACGGTAGGTCGGGTGCCCAACATCCCAGCCATATCCGCTAGCACTGAACTCTAGTACCTGACTTCTTCAGTTCGTGACCCAGACTGAAATTTGAGATGCTTCGGCCACCAAACATGTTTCGGCCGCTTGAGTCAGTCGGATCACTGGCTGGGACGCTCAAGTTCCGTCACAAGCCGGTGGCGAAGCTGGCACACGTATTTTGGTTGCAATAAAACCTAGACCTGTGGATCCAGAAGTCGACGTGGGATTCTGTTTGATCGGTGCATTCACTAAAGCTCTTAGAGAATCCCTGAAAACTCAGCATCCGAGGAATGAATCAGGGACGATGGTGGGGGGCCACGCCTGGTCTCCCATTCGATGCATGTACATGTGCGACATGTGGATGTGTCATGTGTCAACCCGATGCAACACATCAACAAACAAAAACCCTTCCTTCGCTCGATGCAACACACGAACGCCAAGAACTGGGATGCTTCCAAGAGAGGTTGAGGGACCAAAAACTGGGACCCCTCACCTGGGGTACCAAATTGGGATAGTCGTCTATATCCCAGACGCTCCATGGGACTGCCATATATGCCTACATTGGGGTGGTTTGAGGGGTCAATGGGGCGGCAGTCCTATGGCAGTCCCATGGAGCGTCTGGGTACGGTCCTTCAACCTCTGTTGCTTCTTCCCAACCACCCAAGATGGATCCCCGATCCCCACCCGCCACGCGCCCCCCCATCGGTCCGTGATGGCGTCCACCAACGATGTGACTTGCGAACGATGAACATGGCGACCAACACGACTGGACTGGGACTGGCATACCTGGGCTCCCCAGGTATTCACCTCTGTCTTTGATAGGAAGTTGGACCCTGGTCCAAAATGGAGGTCACAAAAAAGCTATATATTTACCCTGCATTGACCCCCTATATTAAACCACCCCTTTGTTCCTTTTCTCGGCAGTCAGGGCTGGCGCCAGTCCCCTGAAAAAGTCCCGACCTCCTCGGGTGTCGTGGAAAGGTGCCGAATTCCTCCGCTGGGCTTCCCACCAAGCTCGACACCACGCTGAAGCCTTGAAACTCTGCAAAAGCACCGGCCTTTCCCGCACGACCGGCACTCGACCGACCGACCGACCGGTGCGGACGCTCCAGCTACCACACCCGCTACCTACCACACAGGACCGGAATCTGGGATGGTGTGTGGGCCATTCTGGTGTAAATTCTATATGACTTATGAGATTCACTTCCACATACAGAGTAAGTTATTATGGCAAAAAGGTATGCGCTTTTTCGACTCTCCATCTCCGAGATCGGACCGCTAGTCAAGCCGCTCAAACCTGAGTCGAAACCCTCGTTCTGCTTGAGTGCCCTTCCCTCTAGCGGTGTGTAGTGACTTCAATCCTGTATGCCACACAGTATCCGGACTGGGTGGAATGGTTTTGCCTAGCCAGTAGAAGCAACATCTTATGTACATCCTGCACTGGGTGCTGAAAACTACTATGCTGCGTTGACCCCTCCTAAAGCAGTGGCTCAAAAAGACATGAGAAGCATGGATCACAACACCAGTCCACATCCCTAGCAGTTGCTATGCATTTTCTTTGCAGGAACATCATCTGCAGTCGTTTTCCTTGAAAATGACATGGACTGGACTCTCTTGAGGATCTGAGAGTCAACCCAATGGCTCTGTGTCACTCTGTGTCGGATCCGGTGCAGAAAAGGTGCGACTGAAGACTACAGGAAAAAGGCAAAACATCGCCGGCTGCTGGTTAGGATACTTGTTATGTTTGGGCCACCGGGCTTTAAACACACATTTGTTTTTGGGCCACTACTAGTGAGACATGGTGAGACGATCTGGTATGAAGTGGCATGACGTCCAGGCTCAACATCTAGGCCGCAAACAATAACAACACGCAGAAGAAACACGTACACGCATGGTTTAATTGTGTAACTAAACAAGAAGCTGTATTGATGCGGTTTGTGTGCATGTCTTTGAAGACCTTCATTCTTGAAAACGCCCAATGTATTCGGCCTGAAACGACTGAATTGATGTCATCTCTGTCATCTGAAACTCCTGCGATTCCCTGTCATCTTCAGGCCTCCGCTGCGGCCCCGGTCATGTCGCACCCTGGGCGGGGCCGGTTCCACAGCGGACGCCGTCCGAATACGAAGACGCATAGGAATACGCGGGTTTCGTTCAGCCCATGTGCCAGGAGAATACACATCCACAGGGTGTGTTCTTGTTTTTCTTTTTTGTGTGTTTTCGATTTCGCGGGTTTTGTTCAGTGGGGTCGAGTGGGATGACATCGACTACTAAGCTCATCGTTGATGAACTCTGGTCCAGCTCCGGAAAACCCGCTCGGAACTGGTCCAGCTCCGGTCCAGACGCCGACGTTTTCTTCAGCGCCCTGGTGTTCGGCGTGGCGTTCGGCGTGCGTTTGCGCGGCTCGTTCGGAGTCGACGCATCGAGTTGTCCAAACGCATCAGTCGACCCCGGGTGAACCACCCGTGCAGCACGTTCGACTCAGCGTGAAGAAGTGTTCGTGTACAAGTCGGACGACCTGGGTGCAAGTCTCGACCTGGGGTTCGTGTACATGTCGTCTCCAGAGCGGACGAAAACAGGTGACGTTTGCTTGACGTTCGCCACATGGACGGACGACTGCTCCATGTCAAAGAGCTCCTTGTCGCGAGCTTTTAAGCTATGAATCATCAAAGGCCATGCCAACAACCAGTAACAACCAGCAACATACCCAGACTTATTGCTATAAATGAAATCATTGGAACACCAGCTGGATCACCTTTTTTAAAGGCTATAGCAGGGCCTGTTCCGGTTCCCGTGGGTGGTGCTCCGCCTCCGCTCCGCGTGGTGCGCCTCGCCTCGCAACGCCCACGAGGAGATGTCCAGCTGAGCCAAGCTCGTGTCCGAGTCGAGCAGCTCGGCGTTCGGCCAGTGCCTGTGGTGGGCGTTCGTGAGGCCAAAAAGCCATGTGCAAACGATGAAGTCACGTATCAGCAAAGCTTGTTCTGGGCTGGTGCTGTAGGTAGCTTTCAAATGTGCCTTGATGATGTAACAAATGAAGTTTAAAAAAGAGAGAGCAACAATGAAGAGCATGAGGCTCACAATATGTATCCAAATGTCACGCGCTGGAGTCACAGCGACTGACATTGTCCTTTGGCCCTCTGGTGGAAGACCCTGAAAAGGGGAAAAGATGGGAAAAGACCCTGAACATCCTGACGATTGGCCCCGTAGCGTCCGATCGTTCCTTCCTGAAGATCAACCCACGTTGTACCCAGAATTCATTGCATCGTTTCTGGACATGTTTCTTCTAAAACTGCACGCTCCGGGAGTTAGTCGAAACCATGCTCCTTATATACAACTCCAAAGCTTGCTCCCGGTTGGGATTACTTACTCTAAACCTTTACACACTTGTAGCATCCTGTGCCAAGTCACCGACTTTTCTGACGGTATTCATCTGTAATCGTTCTTGTCTTCTGACCCTTTTTCTTCTTGAGTCCTTGCAAGGGGGGGGGCACAGGGGTTTTTGAGGCACGGGTGGCTGCGGTTGTGGTCGGCTCTTGGCACAAACACATGTCTGTCGTATTGGTGCCAACATTTGGGAGGAGGGGTGGAGAACAGGAGGATTGGATTGGCACCCGATGAACAACACAACCCCACCGTGCTTCGCCTTCTTCCCACCTGGTCACCCCCATGATGTGTTAGCCTTGAGCACCTGGTCACTTGGTGGTCACTACCCTTTTCTCCAAGGTGCGGGAGCGCACTGGAGAGGAACACGGTGGTCTCTTGCAAAGAGGCGGCCAAGCGAGCCTTGGCACAGCCCAGCCGAATGTGTGAGAGCGCATCCAAGTGCCAAGCACGCGTTCAACAGCATGTGAATCCAAAAAAAATCCATGGCGAATGGAATATGATTGAAGAATATGGAAGATTCTCAGGTGATGAATTCCGGTGAAATATGATGTCCAAAACAATTATGGACATGGAATCTTTGCCTACAACCATGGATGACTCTTTTGAGCCTTGCTGTCAGCGAATCTTCCGTATGATGCGACCGGGGGAACGGTTACTGGGACCGGGTTGCATGGCCGTTCGCCGTAAGGATCGGACCTCGACGAGCGCGGAGAAATGGGCATACACATAACCCAAACCGATACCAGACCGATGCAATAATGGATTTAATAGGTTGATCTATAATTGCTAAGGGATTGCTATATAGGGATATGCTGCACCTATGCTCCACCTATCTGCCAGTCTTTGCAACCGTCAAAACACACCCCAAACCTCCATGGTCCGCCTTTTCTCGTCGCCCCGGTTCGGCCGTTGGTCCGCCTCCTGCAGCTCCAAGCGCTTCTCGCGCCACTCGCCGCGCAGGGGACCCACCTGAAACCTCACCGCCGCGACCGAAGTGAGAGAGAGAGATGGCGACGAGGAGATGGCTAGCCTTTGGAAACTGGAAAGTCGGGAGTTGCCGGTTCTTTCGAAAGGGTCAACAGAAAAGAAACGTTGCTTAAGTGAGAACAAACATGGCGGGCACCGAACAAGAGGCCTGCATGCATCTGCAGGCGTTCTTCTTCGAAACGGCTCAATGTTTGCAACCTTAGCCGTTGTATATTTCCCTACACCTCCAAGTACTTCCTCAGAAGGTATTTGGACACTCCAAACCCACCCCAAGCCCCTTCTCAGGTTCGGTACGGCTGGAGGCCCATAGGGTTTATCGTTTAAGTTTTGGATGGCTACACTGCACCTTCTCCGACGGTCTCCGAGCAGCCAACTCCGCGTCTTCATCCAAGGAGCTCAAAGGAGCTAAGGCGAACGGACAGGCCGCTGCAGCAAAAGACCGCCTGAAGACGGGCGGTTGGCAGGCTGCCAGCCCGTGGACCCGTCGTTAGACAACGCCATGCCGTGAAACGACGCATGCTATCCATGCTATGGCTACCCATCCAATATGGTTTGTGGTCGATATGTTCTTTCTTTTTAGGGTAGGGATGCCTGGGAGGTCTCCCTATACTTCATACACCCCCAATTGTGGTTTTGAGATGATCTAAAAGATCCGTCCTGGCCGGAAGACAGGGTGGTTGCTTCGCCCTGGCCGAATCTCAAGGTGGCCTCTTTTCTCAGCGATTGCCACACCTGGGAATGAATGAAACACACATAAAGGGAACCATTTCAGATCTAAAGATCTGGCCAACAGGTCAAGGGATTGTCAAGAGCATAGCGGCATAGCGCTGGACCCTGCAGATTCTGTAGGTACCACAAAAGTGAATTTAAGTGGAATTACTTACTAATAATAATTCAACATGATCTTGTAAATGAGAGTCATACTGAGTCATATAGCTAGGAAGACATATCCTCAGATCTCCCCGTCATTTCTCCCCTTTCTCAACACCCCCATGAATTCTCCCCTTTCGCCTGAGTGATCTTGGAGGAGCTGTCCGCCGTGTTGGACGGCTCCCGAAGTGGCGCTGTGGGGCCACTCGAGGGTTGCAAGAGTGGTTGTAGCATCCCCTGGCGCTGAATGCTTCACGTCACGTGCCGTCACGTTGTCCACCGGCGAAGTCCGGGTCGACCCGAGGTTCTCGCCCCGAAGTCCGGGTTGAGGTTTCCAGGCGTCACATGGAGTTGGAAGGTTTTGAGGTTAAATCACTTCTACCCAGACGCCGACGACGCGACCCGAACTCGGCCCCGAATCCTAGGATCCGGGATCGGACCCGAATCCGGAGAGGTCAGAGGTCTGGACCCGAACCAATCCCTATGGTTTTGAGGGACCAGTCGGGCTGTGAGGGGTCGCGTCTGGGTAGATGAAACGAAACACCGCCTCAAGTGAAGAGAGGCGGAGAACAAGTGGATGTGACAAGGGGGCCACCTGTACTCGTTCCTCCGTTCGGTTTTCGGCACCCGAGTTCACTCCGTGACGGTGCGAGGACACTTGGACTGCTGCGATGTGGGCCACGGTGGTTGCAGGATTGATGATGATTACTGTTACTGTACAGTGCTTGAAATAGAATAGAATAAGATAGCACCAGCACCACCCAGTTCTGGTGGAGTATAGACCCCCCCCTTGGACAATTTGTGTTCCATCCAACAACCACCCGAACCGGGTGATGCTGGCGGGTACAATTGGTCAAGGAAACTATTGTCCTCATATAGCCTCATAGCAATCATTTGACTCATTTGACCCATGTCTTTGTGTCGCTGGAGATTCTCATATATCTATAAGTCGCTCAACCCATCCCTATCATCACCCTTACCCCAGCATCTTCATCCCTTCCTTTCGATCCTGCACATCCTCCTCGCCCTCATCGCCTTCATCGCGCTGCACCAGGACTTCTCCAAAACCAAATGTGGTTCCGCCAGCTGCAGCGAGACCCGCCACAAGCTTGGCGCACTCGACCCCTGCATCCAGTCGACACGTCGACACGTCCGCACAGTCCACACGGCAAGGGAGTCAACAAAAACGCAGGCGACTGGTTGGTGACAAATGAGATGAGTCACCTAAATGAGATGAGTTTTGTCATGGAACAAATGCCTCAAGTTCTCAAACATCAAGTTTTATGGATTCCGAACGATTCCAAAGTCTCTCCCTTTCACCAACGCTTGGGTGGTGAGTCTTTCCGTTCTTTTTGTCCGTCAATCCACTCATCTTCTCGCTCGCTGGCCCTCCTCGATCTCCGAAAGCTCCACCTCCGAGTCCTGCGGCGGGCAGCAAACGGGGCCAGTCAGAAGGTTTGCCCAGGATCCTCGGAGAAGCTCAACAGGCAAGTGACATCTGTCCCAGCCTTCTTCAGTTCGGGTAGAACACAAGGTCAGGGGATCCATCTGTTGCCTCCTTTGGGTGGTAGCTATATAAGTCATGTGACTGGCATGAGACCGAACATGTGAGACACTTTCCTGGCAACCGAAAAAGCAATGAATCCCCAAACACTCCATGGGACTGCCATCATATATGCCGATCGATTGGGATGGTTTTGGGGGGTCAATGGGGCGGCATATATGGCAGTCCCATGGAGCGTCTGGAATCTGATAAGTGGTCAAAGAATCAAAAGAAAAACATCATCATCCCTTCAGTCCACCCCGGACTTCTGATCCAGGGAAGGCGAAGATCCGAAAGGGAGGCCCTCCGAAAAAAGGTGCTTCGCATGGCCCAAACATGGAGTCATCGGTGGAATCCAATTAAAGTCAAAGCATCCAAAAAACTGCATACATTGTTCCGTCAAGTAATTGCTAGTTGCCAGCCCAGTTATTGTCATTGTTCTTGTCAAGTTGGGCACTGTCCCGTTGTGAAAAAGAAGTTTCACTCAGCCACACTATAATGGAAATTCGTAGTAAGGATCAAACCCAGAGATCCATTCCAGAGCTGGGTCCATTTTAAGTACATATAGTGTATAGGGTAGTCTATTATAGTCTATTCTTGGCCTGGTGGATGATACAGGTAGAGTTCATTCAGAGTGGCCATATGGACCATACAGGTATTCTCAATAGATCCACGAATGGATCATGCCGTTTTGTCAAACTGCTCTGAGAATAAACCCTTCCCTCCTACAATGATGGTCATTAACAAAAGGAATTCTACCACTTAGACATCTTAGTGCACGGTTGGATCGCTCTAGGCACTTGCAACTAACACTCCGTACGAATTCCCTTCAGGAAAAACACACAAAACATCTACGTGGACTTTCAAAAGGTCAACGATGTTCTGGAATTCGCGTAGCTGGGGAATAAACAACGCACACACACACACACAAACGCTTGCACCGCGGTGGCCGGTGGCCGTTTCTCCTCTCCTCGTCACTGCTGGCACCCTCGTCACTGGCGGCTTTCGCTGTCGCCCAGCGGGGCTGGAGGAACTCGGGGGGAACGATCAAGAAACCCATGCGCACCTGGGTTCGACAGAAACCGAGGGGGCTCTGCTGATGTGCTGTTTGCAAGGTCCGGCATCTGGATGTCATGCAATAGGATAATCGTGCGGATCTATGGGGTGATGAACTTTCATAGTATACGGATCATGTGACGGTCTACGGCATATGTGCGAGCGTAGTGCGCGTTCCCACACAACAACATGTTGTTTCCTCAATTGAGCCACAGCCAAGTCGCCGAACATCCCATAAACTGAGTGCGCATATGAAAGCCCTTCGACGCGCCCACAGCCCCTTGTCGCCTGGTGCGACGGGTGCAGTATTGACAAAACCTGGAGCCCTGGTCCACCATACAGGAAAAGACCTCCCAGGACTCCCAGGTAGGTCGTGCCCCAGAACACACACACATCACACATATGTCCCACCAATCCCACCTTTTGCGTTGAGAATGACAGACCAACCTTGAATGATGGGTTGCAGATGTCGCATGATGGATTGCAGATGCTTTTGTGGAATGTTCGAATGGTGGGGCTTTGCTATTTTCCAATGACGTTAGCTGATCTACAAGGTGATACCGTGTGACAGTGGAACACGGTACGCAAAATCTCGTCTCACAAACGACTTTTTGAACAGATACTGAGACATTGCCAACAGAGGTTGAAAGACCACCATATAGACTATCCCATAGGTATCCCAGTAGGGCCCTATAAGGTCATTCAACCTCTCTTGGTGTTCTTTTGACTAAGTCTCCAGTATGCAGCCAAAGGTCAGACCGGCAGAGCCAGTACTCACGCTGAGCGGATCGAATTTGGGCTCGGATCGATTTGTTTCCCGTCACGTGTTGATTGCGGACCCGTTCCTCCGAGGAACCGCCCACGGTCAATGTGCTGCTTGCCTGCTTTGACTTTCAAGGTTTTCCCTCCAGGTAGTTTGTGAGAAACGACACGGACATACTGAAGAGCCGCCCATGTGGCTTTTCCATTCACAACCGTCTTCTTCTTGCAGTGCACCATTGCATCATGCAGCACACCACTCACCTTGGTCCGGCATCTTTTTGCAGAAGTTTTGTGGAGCATCACCTTTCGATCAGCAAGATGCTTTCCTCATCTGCAGGGGCCCACTGAGAGCTTTTGGACCGGCGAAGACCCATAGACTTGGATGTTGGCAGCAGTCAGGCTAAACCATGCCACATGAAGCCCCGGCAAGTTTTTGGAGACGACAGCGTTTTTTTCACCACCCATGGCTCTTGTCGAAAAACGACTGCATAGGGTTTGCAATATTTGCCAACATCTTTGGCCGATAACGATGCATCAATACAGTGCAAGGTCTTCAGCGCTTGGAAACTCACATGCTCCATGTTGCAAAAAAAACAAGACCCAAACGACAGTCTTTTCTAGGTAACTATATAGGTAACTGGCAAGGAGGCAGGATGCTCTCAGGCAGGGACTGCGGATCAGGGTTGCACCCACTCACCCAACTGACAGCAGCAAACTCACCAACAGCTGAACATCGAGTAGCCGCAGTCTTCACAGCAGATCGCGACAAGCGGCTGCCAGGAAGTTCGATAATTATCGGAATTAAGGGATGCACGTGGGTGTGTTCAAAGCCTGCAAAGTCCAATCCTTGCCTCCAGGCGGGTGGTCCTACGGCGGCTTGAACGGCGGGTCGTGTTCATGGCGCTGCAAGAAGGACGAGCTGGAATGTCGCCAGCATTAACCTGCAGGGTTGTGAGTGCAGTTTTTGGACGTGATGGATGCTTCTATTGTATTGACATGTATTGGCACCTTTTTGTTATCATGGCACAGTTTGTTGGGCGTTGTGTGATGGTGTGACCTCCGGTTCTAGAAGAACCATGGCACACTGCCGATCGAAGTGTACCTTGACATTCATCGAGGGCGGTGCAAATGCCGCGAGACTACGACAAAGTCAACAACATACTCTCGATACTTCGAACACGGAACGTCCACGTCCAGATTTGTGCACATGCGAGACTCTCCGGCAATTGAACTCACTTGGAAAGCACAGGAAAGAGAAATCGACATGCACGCCATGGTAATTACGGGTACTTTTCTCCAGCCTCAATCCACTCTACGTACTGGAGCCTTATTTCCTTTCATCCTATACCCATTGCATCCCCCATGTGGAAAGTGTTCAAAACCTAGAGCCCTGTTGTGACCTCCAATCCTCTCCACCCGCCCCAGATCCAAGAAGGGGCCCAGTCAGACACGGCGGCTGTAAGCGAGGGAAAGGTCCTAAGGTAGCAAAATTCCTTGACAGGTAAGACAGCATAGACAAAATAGAAAGGAATTTTGCTTACAGTCAATCATCTATTCACCACTTATTTTCATGGACAAAAGTCAATTACAAAAGATGAAAATAAGTGGTTCATCATTCATCTTACTTTATATTTCATGATGCTCACTTTCATTTTTGTTTGTTCGCAAGTCAACGGCTAGTGGAATTTCTATATTAATAATGCCCATAAATTTTATAGCTATATCTTATTAATTTTTGGGCATTCTATTATTAAATTGCTGCCTTAATATTTTTAGCAGCCATAATAAATAAAAGAGGGTGAACAGGAAAGGCACATAAGAAAAACAAAAAGGGAAGACAAAATAGATAATCGTTCACCCACAAATATATATATATAGACTAGCCTGTCCATATGCCTTCTTTGACAAGGCTTACAGATTAAATTCTTTATGTGCAAACAAGAATTTAACATGCAAATAAGTAAACCGCCATTTTATTTTTCTTATTGGCGGTTATATTTCTTTATTTTATTGCATTTCTTTATATTTTTCAATAATGGAAAATAAGAAATGCAACATGAATGATAATATATTGCCATTAATATTTTACACCTACAGGATTCTTCCTTAAGAAAAGTCAACGACAATAACATATTAATGGCAATAAGAAAGAAATAATATAAGCACCATCATTTATATTTATGTTACTCTTCTTTTATTAACATGATGGTGCGTCCATTAAATATAAACATATGTGGCAGCAGAAAAGGACCTACAAACGAAAAAAAGCTGATGACAAAAATATACGCTGCCACATTAAATAAATGAATAAGATATAATGAAAGATATCGCCCATAAAGAATAATATATAAATATGATGGGCGATATAAGATATAAATTAATATAAGTTATTGATGCCCATTGAATTTCATTTATATATTCTATCTTTTAATAATTCAATGGGCATATGTAAGAAAATAAATTAAAAAAAAGAGATAATATATGAATGATAAAGATGGGCGATTATAGTAAAATAAGAATACTAATAAAATATCGCCCATATTATTACGCCGCTTATAATTTTGTCCCCCCTTTATTTTATTCCCTTGTAACCTCCCAGCGGCGTTATTAATCATTATAACCTAGAAGATGGCCAGAAATCTATCTTAAATAAAAGATTTCTATCCGAATAAAATATGAGGTTAAAAGATAAGAGACATAGCCATTAATTTTAATGGTGAGCGGGATAAAATTAATGGCGTACAACAACCAAAAGGAAAGATACGAAGACGAAAGGAAATAGAATCCACATTCATGGTTGGAAGTTGGACCATATTTTGGGTGGTTGATGCTCCAAAATAGAGGTCACTCACAATTGGCTCCAGGCTTCAACGGGGATTGCCTGGGCTTCCACTGGATGCTTCGGATGCTCGTCCACCGCTGACTCTCCGGTCGCTCACACCTCTGACTCGTTCGGATTTGCCCGAGCGGTCGCTATTCGATCGAAGATGGCAGCTGGGTCATGGCACTGAGGAAGACCCTGAGTTGTCCCACTGAACAGAATCGACGACCTACAAGAGGTCAATCAGGGTTTAGGTCAATCAGTGCCCACAGCCATATGTTCACAGGCCAACCAAAGAACCCAGCTGCTTTAGTTCATTCAGTTGTGATTCTGACACGTCAGAGCTTCCTGGAATAGCATATTGGTTTATCCAGACTGAAGGATCCCAACCAGACTGAGCCACCAATTCCTCCAAACCTTTGAGCCACACGCGCATGCTGCCCTTCCCGATCCCAAGTCCTGTCTTTCTGCGATCCACCGCCATTCCCGCCCTTGTTTTCTTCTCAGTGTGGCACCGCCGCGCGTCCTTCTTGAGCAATGCCCTTCTCCGCCTGGGGAAGACTGGGCGGGCGGCGCGGAGGGTTGCCGTGTGGCCTCAAAGCGAGCTTGGACACGACATCATTATATCTATAAGAGTATACAACTTTATATAACAATATATATAGATAATATCTGTAACAATGGTGAATAGTTAGGTTTGTCTTAGACTGTATTGAGATGAATTGAATTTAAGATTGGCATGTTTCACGTAGTTGATCCACGGATGCCTCAAGTGTTCCCCCAAACCCTTCGGATTTGCGAGAAGTAGCACGGTGCACCTCAACACGAAGCTGTAGCTACCGGAGAATTTGAATTCTCTAGCCCAAACTAAAAGTATGGCATGCGGCATACCTATATAATGTATGTAAATGAATATACCCCACGCGCCCAAACCCTAGGTTTCTCCATCGACCCTACACATTTATGGGGTTTGGGCTTGTAAGGTATGTATATATTATAAAATGTATACCTATAATACATGGATTGTTGCGACAGCCACATTCGATTCGATGTATCTCACTGGACCTTCTCTGATTTATTTTTTTTTTGCCGAATCCATCGTTGAATAAACTCTCCTATAGGGATGAACTGCCAACCTCACTTTGGAAGTCACGCTCCATGAGTTTCAGTGGGACATGAAAGTTGCTAGCTCTATACTCTATAGTTGAACAAAAACAACCATGACGGCACCCTTGCAGAATCCGAGCCATAAGACCACAATAAATCTCTCACTCCCGAGCTGGAAAATCCGGGAAAACGAAGGCTAAGCAAACTGTCCCGTCCACCTGTCCCTGTTTAGACCACCGTTGCCCCTGCGGCCGGTATAGGTTCCCCTCATTTCCACCTGGAGGTGATCCACGTTTCTCCCACTCCGACATTCCTTGACTGATGTGGAAAGGTCTGAAAAGGTCTCAGCCTTGCCGCCCAGGCTGGAGATCACCAAGGCTCCTCCGGACAATACCGGGGAGAAGGCCACAACTGGAAAGACCGCAGGATCGGGTATGAAAATCTACAAAAGGAACGGACAATTACAAAGTTGTCTAACTTCTTCACTGTTCTTATTTGTTGTTACTTGTTCCTCTTTTTCTTTAGACCTGTGTTTCTTAGCAATTTCCTTACTTTAGCTCACTCATTCACTCACTCACTCAATTGCTAAATCTGTCTTCTTTCGAAGAATGACAAATGCCAATAATGCCATACCCGACCAGGGATCAGCGACCGGAAGCCTCAGAGAGACCGGAAGCGTCGACGAAATCACGTCTGATCAGGGGTGATCAGCGCGACAAAAAAGGACTTCTGGGGCTCTGCCTGTTCAGCACGTCCGTGGTCCGAGGAAGTGTCCACCAATCACGTGGAAGTCGGGGTGCGATCGGAAGGAGGTGCCAGGTGCCCCGGCGTCACATCCACTCACTGCCCAAACGCTGGACCCTCATATGCAGGGGTCTGGACCCGAACCAATCCCGGTTTTGAAGGACCAGTCGGGCTGTTTGGAGCGTCTGGGTGGATGGGACGTTTCACACCACCACGTTCTTCACGTGACTCCTGCTACTGCCTGCTCAAGGATCGGAACCGAAGACCCTGGTGTCCAAGGCTCGGCACACCAAGTGGTACCCCCCAATTGGATCCAACAATATATAGTGCTGGTACACCCGGATCACTCTTGAATTAAACAGTGATCCGGGGGCCAGAAAACAATCGGTGGGTCCCCAACAAGGGGGGAAGCCAACATTCCACACGAAGCCCGGAAGCTCCACACGAAGCCCGCAAGCTCCAACATGGTGAAGGAAATCCATCACGCTCCAACGCGAACTCATTCAACGAAGGCGTTGATCGGTTTTAGTCCACGTGAACTCTGCGTTGAATTGCCGTTGTCCCGTGGTTCTTCAGACTGAGATCTCAAATGCTTCGGCCACATTATGGTTCAGCCTCACAAGGATCGCTTTTCGTGGGACATTCAGTCACCTACTGGTCAAAGCCAAACTGGAATAGTTCCATACATGGATGGGTCTTTTTCCATCTGTCTATGGAATACCTATGGATCATGACCCTCCCTCCCTGTGAAAATGGTCTCCTTGTTCCAGTCGGGTTGTTGGGCCGGCCCATCAATTAAGTGACTGACCTGGCAGTGAGGGTGCTGGTATCGCATCGAATCATTCTGTGACTCGTTCTGTCCAATCTGGACTGCCATACCACCCTCAGGCACCCAAAAACTGCCAGCACCCTCAATGAGTATAGTGGTCTCACTAGGTACCAGTAAGATCCTCACTAATCATTCGGTCACCCACTGAGGGAACCAGGTTCACTCACCGAGTTCCATCCACGTCTCCACATCTCCACGCCACCACCACGCAGCTCCAGAGATGCCGAGGACATCGTGCGAAGGCGGTGGAAACTCACGCACCATGCGCCGACCGGCCTCGCGCGGAACGCGCGCGGAACCCCGTCGGAACCCAGATCGTGAGCGACTGGCCTGTTCCCCTCCAGGAGCCGGGTTTGGAGGTGTTTTTTAGGAATGCGATAATGCCCTCCAGGAGTCCAAAGCGAACTGCTGCCTTTTGGAGAGGTTCTATCAATTTCGATGTACCCCAACAATCCAAAGGACTGGAACAGAGAGGGAGAGAGATTAAGCCTGGCCTTATAAAATCTGTAAATCTACATCCCCCATCCATGTGTGCAACTAATCCAGTCCCCATGGATTGTTTGGGATAAGCATCTTGTGGGTGGTTGGTGGTCCGATATAGAGCTCAATCAGGCAAAATGATAAATGGGCCAAGAAGGGCGTGTTTGTGGGCCAAAACATGGTCGACGTCCATCCAAAAGAATGCACTGACAAGCATTGGAGTGCCTCAAAACTGATGCTAAGTATGTCTTACAGGCAGCTTTCTTAGGTACGACATGCTGAGCAATCCTGCACCTATCGAGCACGCGGCTGCAGGCCACAAGTGCCAAGCCCCCTGACTGTCGGGCGACAACATCCTTCGTCAAACATGCAACAGAGACAGGGAGTCACCATCTTGGATTTGCGGGGAGTAAGAGACAGGGAGCTCGTGTTCGTTGACGAACCTGCAGGTTGAAGGCAAGATCGAGGCTTCCATGAACTCTATGCCAGATGGCCTGGTTTTAGCTCCAGGTGATGGTCCATTTTCCTTCCGAGAGAGGTTGAACAGCCCTTGGTCGCCCATTTCATATGTACCACCAAAAAGGGTCCTAGTTCAGGTCTCTCAACCTCTCTTGCTTGTGGACAACGTCCCCTTCCACAAAGAAACATGTTTTTCTCCAGACACCTCCATCTCCACCTCCCGAGACACCACAAAAACTGGCAAGCACCTCGGAACCCGCGGCTTCGTGTTCACCCACTCCGTTGAACAAAGAAACAAAAAGCGGGAAGAGCTGCAACCCGCTCCATCGAACCAGCGGCGGAACCGAAAGCGCACATCAAATCAATAACACCAGACCCCCAGACTATCGCTACTTATTTGGGAAAAATAGCAAATTCACATCGGTGGAACCGTTTCTGCGGCGCCGTTGATTGCAAAACGTGTTTCTCCGCTCCGCTCCGGCCTCGATCCAGGTGGCTGCCCGCGTCAAGCTGCTGGCACTCGTCTTGGAGCCTCAGGAGAGGAAGCGAAGAAAAAACAGGTTTCGGGCCAAAGGAAGGGCTCCGGGTTTCCCCCAAAGGAAAGAAGCGATTTCTATCCCTACAAGTCCAACGACCCAGTAAAACCTGGTCCTTGAGTCCTTTACCTTCTTGAATAGTGTATTTGTATGACCAACTCCAGTAAAATGAAGTCATTGAATTGTACCCAGAGGCTCATGGACCCTCAAACTGCTACATGTTTGAGGTCCAAAACCCTGGGTGTGAGGGTCAAAACCCTACCTATGAGGGTCCAATGAGCCTTTGGGTAGGGTATATATTGATTTGATTGTGTCAACATCATTGTTTCTCATTATTTTCATATTATTTGTAACATATAAATCATATAAATATGTACATGCACTGGCTTTGAGGATTGTTGATTTCCACTTCCTGCCAGGAGGTGCAGGATTTGTTTAGTATAAATCTATTCAGCAGAACAGTGTAGCAAGCATAGCCTCATTCCAAATTAGCAAGTTTGTGCAAAGCTGGTTCTGCCCCTACTGCCACACCTTGAATGCAAACGTGAGTGGCTGAGTGGATTTGCAACATACCCAAGGCGGGTTGCGTGGAATTTTTTGGGGTTGCCAATTCACGTTGACACAAAGGAATGCATTGATGAGCGGCTAGCCCTGCATCGGCATAGATGAGGGCTAGCCCTGCCGATGTTCCAAAAGAACAACGAGAACGATCGACAGCGTGATTCACATGATCGAAAGCATGCCATGCGATTGGAACACAAGTCATTTGCTTTGATTTGGCCGGGAACTTGAAAAAGAAACATTATGGGAAGCCCAAGTACCTTCTCAAAAGGTACTTGGATCCCTGTGAGAAACATGATGGGAAGTCCAAGTATCATAAACACCTGGCACCCCACAGGTCAATGTGCTTCATGCACACCCCTTGTTGTACCTCAAACCTTCCAGGCGATCAATAGACACTCCTTAACCCCTAACGTTTGGGGCCCTGGGATGTGAAGAAATCCATCCATCCATCTAGCTGGCCATCTTTAGCCTAGCTGGCCTAGCCAGCACCCAAAGACCAAAGCAAACCTCCAAAGAGTAGTGTGGCCAACCTAGAGAGGTTGAACAGCCCCATAGCCCATCCACTAGCCCATCCTATATGTACCACTACAGGGTCCTATAAGGCCTCTCAACCTCTCTTGGAAAGGTTCATAGTCTCTCGATCTGCCAAAACCGGCACCAACCCTCTGGTGACATCATTCCAGGTGGTTTCTAGGGACCCTAGGATTCGTGGCCAACCACTGTTTTAATGGTCTCTGCCCCAAAAATAGTGTTTTACTATAAGGATTTTTACACTACACCACCAGGTCTGTCCATTCTTTGAGTGGTCGAACTGAAGGCATGGGGTACAGTATTGGTTTCGATTTTTCTCCTTGGTCCACCTTCTGAGTCCGCTGCTGGCCCGTGCCCCAGCCTCCCACGAAATCCCGTGGCAGGGCGTGAGGCGTGAGGTGAAAGATCCCAAAACCACGGACCACACCAATGTAGGCATAATATAATATAATGTAGGCATATATTTGAAAGGCCCGCTACATAATCTAATTGAAAAACCGACATGATAAGCTACTATATCGACCCCTTCATCTAAATTTTGTGATTATAGACTTTTGGCCAGACACCATATGGCATACACGGAGTGTCTGGGAATAATTAGGGAAAAGTCAACAATCACCTTAAGGAAAGCATCATGACTACATCTTCAGGCTTGGGATTTGGTATCTGATCACACTTCAATCCCACATTCACTGGCCCTCGGATCTGGAACCTGGCAAATTTAAGCTTACAGTACGTCAGCGTTCAATGAGTTTCGGAGTCGAGATTCCTGCATATCTGAACCAACTCTATAGCCTAGCAATGGCCTCCACCCTAGTAGCCATGGCATCCACCTACCAGGGGCCCTCAAAACCATGAAAAACAAAGGTTTTCACACTCACCAAAACCATGTTTTTTGCTAGAGAAAACCATGTTGTTGATGGTTTGTGGGGGCCCAAGGTAGTAGCGATGGCCTCCACCCTAGTAGCGAGGCCATCGCCTGGGCTTCTTTGGTGTAGTCATCCAGGACCCCTTTACCCTCCAAAACACCAAGAAGCACCAACCAGTATAAGTATAAAGAAATTCCTTTTCGGGTCACCTCATGTACCTCATCAGCAGACCCCCTTTTTAAGCATATTTAAGCATCTTGAACTCCCAAGTGCAGAAATTACTAACTTCCCAGAACTGGTTTCAGGGAACATCTATAGGAGATCTTTCTGGTTTGGGGGCGTGAAAACCATGGGTTTCCTGCAGACCGTTCCCTGAAAAGAAAACACACACACACACACACACACCAGTCGTCACGTTCGACGGGATGGTATGGCTCGTCCCATGCAGTGGCCGTGGATGTGACGACGGGGCACCGGGCACCTCCTACCTCGATCGCACCCTGACTTCCACGTAACTGCTGGCACACACACTTGAGAAGTAGTAGAAGTAGCTAGATTAGTGCCCTTGGAAACAGGGGTTGACACACACACACACACACATGTCACAGACCGTTCCCCTCACTCCGTCCACACCCAACCGACAGACTTAACCGTCGTCTCTCATCGTCTCCACCGCGCCGGGGAGTTGGTGCTTCCACTCACCGCAGGGCTCGAGACCTCCTCGGCCTGGGACGGGACGACGGGACGCATCAGCTGTCCGGATCGTCCAAAAACGAAACTAGGTCATACACTCAACATCACTCAACGTTGCCACCAGTGCATCTATCGTACTAAGGTGAAACTACTTTTAACCTGAGTGACCTCTATTTTGATCATAATCCCATCCGAAACCTGGTCTTTTCCTATCGACATAGAGGTCTATAGTGGGACTCTAGGCTTAGATCTCGAGCACCCCTAGGTCACGCCGCTGCCACGTGCCGAGTTGGCCCAGCGCCGCCTCCAGGGGGGTCTCGTAACAAGGTGGTGCCCCAGCCGAGCGCCGTCATCACACGCCCCTCCGCATTCGGCACATGGAGGACCACGTGATGCAGTTCCAAGGAGCCTGCCAGGGGCAGGAAGCCGTCGCCGAGGAAGACAAACACTATTATATCATAAAGCCATGGGCATTGACAGGGTTTGGTCATGTTGGGTCTCTATACCAGTCCCATTCTTCGGTGGTGAAGGTCCCGCCTTCGAAGGGCTCTGCCGTCGAGGCATCCGGACACCTCGAGGCCGCTGCCCACGGGACCGGGTGATTTCTGCGCCCAGCGCCGTTCCCCTGGAACCGTCTGCTGGGTGAACGGTCTGATGTTTGTTGCTGTCTCTTTCGGTTTTGAAGGATCTTGGAGTCCTACGTAATATAGTGAACCAGTAAAAGTTGGTCCTTGACTTCATTGATCATGAGTATACCTGGAGTCTCAGTTCGTACCTCGGAAAATGGGTACAGTCGTACCTGTTTTTATGGGGTCATGTCCCATTTTCTAAGGTACCGGGTCAGTCGGGTCCAGGTAGTGGTTTCATGATCAACTTCAGTAACATGAGGTGAAACTGACCTGTTTTCGAACTACATAGTCGAACTACCAGGACCTTCCAAGAGGTGTCTATAAATAGGTTAAGAGGTGGCCAAAAACCACCTGTTGGAAGGTCCTAGTACCTGAGGACATGCTTTTTTTCGCAGGCCGAACGTGTCTTGGCCCTGCAGAGTTCGGGTGTCGGACGCAGCGATGTGAGAAACGCGTGGCATTTGGAACGAAAAAGGCTTGACAGTCCAACATACCCTAGGCCCTTGGGATCGAAGTAGAATGAAAAAGACAAAAAGAAGAACAATCCAAAAGCAAAACGAAAGTCTGTGTTTTTTCTTTGTTTCCGTTTTTGTGTTTTAATGTTGTTGTTAGATTGTGTCTTGTCAGAAGGTGATTGGAGACCCAGGAGGGTCCAGTCGAACCTGAGAGGTACGACTGGATCCCGGGTAGATCAGTTGTGGAGAAACTTGGAGAACCGGAGAAGTTGGCCAACCCATCCGGTTTCACACTATAATACACTATAGCTCCATATGAACGACATATTGAACATGCTCCATCTTCCCACAAGCTAGCTTGGCGCAACCCATGGGGCTCACCGAATCGGTGGCCCCACGACATGGCCACCGAAGCACCGGTCTGCAGCCCCTTTTTCGGTCGAGTGCCGAGTGCCCGCCGGTCTGGGCGAGTGCTCTGGGTGTCCTGGCAGCGCCGCAGCGGAGAAGCCGATGAGGCTCAAGGTGCCGAGCCAACCTGGTCGATGACTCGACGAGCCAGGGCGGACCGACCGGGGCGGAGCCCAGACAGACGGAGAGCTCAGATGGTTGGGACCCTCTGCGCTCAGATGCTTGGTTGACCCACAGATGGTTGGGACTCTCAGATGGTTGGGCCACCCAAAGGCCTAAGGGCTCAATGGCTGGGACCCTTCTGACCGGTCGAGCCATCGAGCGGCGGTCATGGAGAGACGACAACCGTCTTGGACCGGCTCCGTGGAGACGAGTGGATCTGCTTCCAACAGAGTCCCATCAACCACCCTATAGGGATACAAGTGCCGTGTTTGGGGTGGGTGCCGGGTCCAGGTGCCAGAAGGGATTTTCTATGTGGATCTCAGGCAAACCACGTAGGCTTTGCCCTTGGAAATGACACACATGGAACCTGAAAACCACAGAGGAAAAAGGGTCTTCCTGTACTGGTCCATGCGAGCTTCTCGGTTCCATGTGGGTCTCGCTCTTCCCGGGTGTCACCATGTGACTCGTTTCGACCCAAGGACTGCGTGGACTGTCCACGAAGCGCTGGTTCCTGATACTACCCTAGGGCCCTAGAGATCCAAGTACCTTCTCAGAAGGTACTTGGACCCTCAAAACCTACATAAGAGTGTCTCCAACCACCCCAGCAGGTACTTGGATCCCCATAGGGCTAATCGTGGTAACTGAGATCCATTGGGAAACACCATCGTTGAAATGATCGCTCTGTCCACGTTCGTGGACAGAGCAAAGATGGGCTTGACGCCAACTGATTGCAGTCTCGTGTTCAACAAACTGCTTTTATCACAAACTCTGTTTAGTTTATATACTATTACATTAAATTTAGCCAAACATATTAAAACGTTTACTTCATCCACTGATCCCAAACTTCATCCTTTGCTTCATCGTAAACTAGTACCAGTATCCCAAACTCTGCTGATATCAAACAGCCCCCTTCCCATGATGTTGGACGCCCTCAATTTGAGGTTCAATCATTTATATGATCCACCTCCAGTCGTTTCCAGCCGCTTCCCCCCCCGGTTGAACTCACTATAGGAACACCTATTGAGTCCGGTTCGACCGGTTCCACCGCTTCGACGTTCGAAGCTTCGCCCCTCTGGGCGCCCCTGACGCGTCTCCAGCGCAGCAGAACCTGCGAATCTCGGTTGGTTCCTACACAGACGCTCCGTTCACAGGCCGAACGGTCCCTCAAAACCGATTTGAGGGTGCGGACCCCTCCATATATTAAGGGTACGGCCCCTACTTGGTCCATGAGCGTCTGGGTAGTAGTAGTAGCGAACATTGCTCCGTTCGTGGCGAGGCCAGGAGCCCCTTCCTTCGTAGTGTCTGATCGCTCCATTCGTAGCGATGCCCTTTGCTCCGGATCCAGATGCCATGCCGTTTGGCGTCCAGGATGGGTCCAACACCTTCGGTTCAGATGGAGGTGAAGTACATGTCGTTTTCAGCAAGGACAAACACATAGTTTGGAGCGAATCTCGACATCCGATTCTGAGACTCCTGGATCCCGGTCATGACCGGCAAAAGGGCCATGACTGGCATGTTTATTATGATATACCCTGGAAGATTTAATCCTCGCACAAACGTATAGGTTGCGGTGATCTGGGACTTTTCCAGGTGGTCAGAGTGCGCACGTTGTAGGATCCGGTGGTCATTCAGAACCTGTCTTCGGCCACTTGATGATTCGCCAAATGGATCCGAGTGGTCACCAAGAACCAGATCTTAACCTCAAGAACTGTCTCTTCCATCAGTGGTAGGTCCTGGTATAATAGGTGAGATTTGATGGGTGTCTCTCGAACATCAAACATCAAAAGCACGCATGTCCGAAAGTCATGGGGCATCACAACCGTCCAAAGGTCTGTCTCTTTCCTTTCTTGCAGCCAAATCCGCGGTCCGCAGCCCTTGCCATTGACAAGAAACGGAGAACTTGGCTTGGAATCTGTGAAATCCGCCAAACCGGGGCCCCCCGGAGGGTGCGGTGAAACGGTGCGGTGAAACAACAGGTGTCGACAGGTGTCTCAAAACTGCTTCGGAGTCATCTTTTGTTCAGCATCTGTTCCATTATTCAGAACAACCATTCTGAGCCCAGTTGATGATTCACCTTTAGATATCTAGTAGCTCAGCACGGGATAGAATAGGAATTCACACACAGGGCTTCGGGGTTTTGCTGTTTTGCTAGTTCTGTTCAGTTCGCCGTGATTTGTGGCTCCATCTATAATAATAAGTTTCACTTTTTCATGTTTGAGACACCCCACCCAGTCCGCCCTCCACGTCTTCCAACGCTATTGCCCTGGGCTGGTGTAAGGGTTCCTCCGGATGTTGAGAATCTCCATGTTCACTTCCTCAGGGCATGAGAGTTCCACACACCGATGTCAGTGACGGTCCAGCCAGGTACGTCCGAGGCCACCCATGGGAAAGACATGCCTATCAATTTCAATAATTTATATAAGAGGAATGGCCTCCAACCTAAGAACGAGGGCCTCCCCGTACTTGCGATGGCCTCCAACCCAATAGCCATGGCCTCCCCTGAATTTTTTGGATCAGAATCCACAAGCTTTTGAGCACCCAAACATACCCAAACCATCCATGGGACCAGAATAGTTCCGTATACATATATGATATATATATATACCATATAGAACTATAGAACCTAGAACCTGATGCAACTATTCCGATCCGATGGATGGTTTGGGGCAGGTGATCAATTTGGCACTGCTATGGACCGGGACCTGAAGGTAGTTATTTGGCACTGCATTCGCATCTTCATCCATGCCATCGTTCCTCCAACGTCTCTTCTCAGATCTCAACTGGATGCCACCCTATTGGTCTCCATTGGTCTAACAAGCAGATCTGAGGCTGTTTTGGAGTTCGGAAGGTGATTCCATCCGCTACGTTCTTCATGTTGGGCCGCCACAACAGCACCCAGCTGCTGGAACAGCACGGTACACGCCCCGAATGGCGACTCAGTGGACCGGTGCGAAACCGGATACACCGACTTCGTCGTACCGAACCTGAGGTTCGGTATGACTGGACCCGAACATGGCACCCACCCCAGTCCCACCTTCTCAGGTTCGGTACCTAGAGAGGTTGAATAGCCCTTGGTCGCCGCCCATCCCATATCTGGCTTGCACTTTCACCTGCCTGAAAATTATTTATGATTATTTATGCATTATACTTGAGGCCGGGGTTTGGTGACGACGGGTTTCAATCCCAAATCAAAAAAATCAAAGCACAGATCTGCAGCAGCTTTTGGTCTGAAATTGCGCACTGTTCTATCTGGAATCCGTCTTGAGATTCCTTGGGAACTCTTGCAGACCACGAAGCATATCAGCATGATTCGGAGTCTGCTAAAATGGCAAGGCTCATTGACTCAGCTGTGCATATCTTCATTGCAATTGGGGCCACGAGTGCCGCTGTTGCCGTATGTGACATCAAATTGGAAAGTAGAGAAGTTATGAAAGAAAGCTCCACAAGTACTCCGATTGGATGCCCTGCCCAGCAGAAACTACAAGCTTGGTCCAAGCGCTTGCCAACCCACTCACCTTGATGGCCTCAGGTTGTGATTCGGCGCGGATTCTTCAATCTCTAGCGACCTCCAACCTTTACCTGGACCTTTTCCTAAAAATCTAGGAACGAAGTGAATAGTGCGAGCGCTTCTTCAAGGAAGTTTCGATGTGGTTTCTCTCCAACTATATGCGCATCCGCGCATCCATGCCGCATCTGCGCATCCGCCCCAAAATTGCTCCACTACCCCAGCCACCAGAGTCCTCAGGGTCGGGCAGGCACTCCATGGTGAGCTGCATGGCCTGCTGCTCCAGGGCAGCCTGGTGACCGTGCGACGGGTGGACCGGACGCCTCGTCGAGTTCGACTCTTTGAAAAACCCCGGAGAAATAGATGGACGCATGGATATTCAGGTAGATGTATTGGACACCGTTTCAATCTATTTGGGAACCACAAGATTTGATTCTCCCAGATACTGTTTCATGCGTACGAAGGTAGGAAAGTTGCTGCGAATCAAGCTGGCTTGTGACCTATGCCGCATATTCCTACGTAACTATGACTATAACTCAATCAAGGGCCACACAAACGAACCCCCGTGGAGACATGTTGCCAAACCCAGGAGTCAGCTGTGCATATCTTCTGTCATTGCAATTGGGGCCATGAGTGCCGCTGTTGCCGTGTGTGACATCAAATTGCAAAGTAGAGAAGTGATGAAAGAAAGCTCCACCAGTACTCCGATTGGATGCCCTGCCCAGCAGAAACTACAAGCTTGGTCCATGCGCTTGCCAACCCGCTCACCTTGATTGCCGTGGACCCAGCGCCAAGGCTAAACCTCCCGGCTCCCAAGATTCAGATCGCCGCTCAACAGATGCGGCGACGTTCAGATCTCGTCCATCAGATGGGAGCGCGCGTGTTCGCACCGGATGGAAGCTTTAGCTGTTAGTCTACTGAAGAGTCACTATTCTAATGAAGGCTTTTGTAGGGGAAAAGGAAGACCCCTTCGATCTGGAGGTTTTTTGCATTTTTGATACGAGTTTAATAAAGGATTTTCTAGGTGACCCTATTCTTTGGTGTTGAAACTCTTTCCAGGTGACCCTTTTTTGGACCCCCCGATTTCAGGGACCCCCTATTAGAAACATTGCGACCGAGGTTTCCTTATTAGGGTTTCCTTATTAGGGGGGGGACCTGTTTTTTAATAGGTGGACTGGATTATGGCTCATTCCCCGGCCTCAAGGTTATGTTTCAGGATTTTTCACAGATTGCAACAGCTGCAACTGTGCCTTCCCCCAAGATCGCCAGCAAACAGCTGGCCAGCTCAGCTAGGACCCTGGGAAACACGAGCAAAACAACGGCAACCGAATCACGGAACTCCAAACACATCCCGTCAGAGTGGTTTTACGCTCTGCTCCCGCAGGTTTGCCCGAGCCTGGAAAGCTGGAAGCATCTCCTTGGAATCGCAGGTGTTTGATCGTTACTGTGGGAGGGCCTATACATGTCAATATGCGGCTGCAGCTATATATTGAAGTTTCATTTCAACAGATTTCTGTTTCGTGTTATATATCACCCCCGGCAATGAACTTCGTCCAACAAATATAAGGCAGGTGGAAAAACAGCTTGGATAGCTGCTATCGATGGAATGGCAACCCTGAACTGGCCGCTCAAAGCGTCTTGTACAACCCAGCTGGCTCATGAAAAGTATGTTCAAAGCGGGGTCCAAATTTAGACCCCGTTTGCGTAGCTTACTTTGACCTTTTTTCGGGGGACTGTAACATATGTCCAAGCAGACCGAACCCCCAACCCAAGAGCCACCGCAAGAGCCACCGCAGCCCCACCAACGGACTTGATGAAGTCTGTAGCCTCCTTGCCGTGCCTCTGCTTCCGACCCTTCTTCAGGTTCTTTTTCACCTTCCTGCCACGCTTGAGGAAGCTCTTCTTCCAAGAGTCCCAATCCTCAATCTGAGGCAGGCCAGCATTGGCCAGGCTTCTGTTGATTTTGCCCACCTGCTGCTCTGTCGTCTTCTGCCCACACTTGTACTGCCGCTTCACTATAGCATCTGTCGCCTTCAGCTGTTCTTTTGTACGACGGACCATGGCAGATTTGACGTCGATGATCTCTTCGTGTATAAGTCTCTTACATGTCATATGGTGGGGGAGGAAAGGAGGAAGAGGTATGTCGGGGCAGGTAGCTCAAAACCTGGTACTAGTTCCAGTATTGAATTGGTTGCCGCACCACACTTTAATGCATGCGATGGCGATATGCCACCGAGTTGCAAGATTGGAGCCGTAAATGTTTTCTGCTGTAGCATGCTGTTGCCTGACACGGGCAGGTACGGCAGCAGGCGAACACAAGTAGAGTAGAGGCAAGGGAGTGTTCACGGAGCCATTCCTGTCCTCCATTTCTTTGGAGTGTAATTGACGATGTGGAATTCAAGCTGGGTGGTTTATCTTCAAGCCTGGTTCACCGGGTGAAAAACAAAAAGAAGTTAGCGCCTCTTATACATGTGTTTCGTTATTATTTTCCAGATTTGTTCGGAACATACTGGGACTGGCGCCGCCTCCTCACCCGGCGCGCCGGGCACGACTGTTTTCAGGTCTGATCTCTGTAGTATGAAGGATAAAGTTGATATAAGACTTTGACTACGTTGTCTGAGTGTGTTGTTCAACCACTCGACAAAAAGCGACCAGCAAAGACTTGGACCCGGCGCGCCGGGTTATTTTTGCTTCTTGGATATTTTCAACTCAATATATCCAAAACGCAACAACATTGCAAATCACCACAGGTTTTGACAGGATATTAGGAAATCGTTGATCTTGGGGACTCCTCCAATAACCGAATCTTCTTGCGCCGGAACCCCATGAATACCCGCTAGGCCGAGGAGGTGCGGGTGTCCAATGGTTTTTGGATTTCTTTCGGGGATTCTAATATAGTTGGTTTCAAGGGGCGCTCATTGGCCGCCAATATTGGGAGCACCTAAAACGTAGGTCGAACGGAAAACGCGTTCCATGTCTATTTTGTTGATTTTTGGAGGAGCCCCCAAGATAAACAATGTCCCAACCTCTTGTCAAACCTATGGCGGGTTGCAATGTTGTGTTTTGAGTATATTGCATGGGTTGAAAATATATAGGCAGCAAATACAAACCATCACACCGGGTCAAGGTCTGGTCGCTTTTGTCGAGTGGTCGAGCAAACCTCATACAACGTAGTCAAAGTCTCATTTGAACTTTTTTTCGTACCGCAGAGATCAGACCTGAAAACAATTGTGCCCGGCGCGCCGGGTGATGAGGGCCGGAGGGCAGGTCCTGGCCCGGTATGTTCCGAAGATTTCCTGAGGATCACGAGACTGATTAATGCATCAGAGGTGCTAACTTCGTTTTTGTTTTTCACCCCGCAAACCGACAACACATCTTTCAAACAAAGCAGGAGCGTCCGGCGCGCCGGGTTAGCGCTCCGTCCGCCGCGCCAGCCACAGGACAAGGAGCATCCGCCGTGACCCTCTTTGTTGGCCTTCGCCGCTGGCCTGAAAGTGGGTTTATCGGTGGAGAGTTTCAGTCCACTGCCAGGATGTGACATAAAACTACTGGGTTTCTTCCTACCAACCTTCCACGTCTTCCCATGTAGCTTTTGCATATATGAACGTTGGTTTTTGTTTCCTGTGAGAACCTGAGGTCTGAAGGGCACTGCTATTTTTGCACCACTGCTCAAGATGGTTTAGGGAATTGGGGGATCCTGCGGTCAAGCCGTGCAATTGAAAATAGGAGGCAGGTGGGTCCTTGCGGGCCCAAAGATTTCTCTGGGTGTGTTGTTTAAGAAATGCGTGTCAATTGGAACTGGCATGTTTTGCCGAACCACAGAGTTGTACGTCGTCCAGGGGGCCCAGTTTCCCGACTTTTCTGCTCCACACCCAGTTTCCGGAACCGCAGTGTCGCGCCTGGCACACCAGCAGGGCTTGCGGCCATCATTCCGCCCAACGCCCAACGCCGAATCTCTAATTCTTGTCTCATATGCCCGTTCCGAAATGAAGTCACTTGTCTAGTAAAATGAACAGGCAACTTGACTTAGCCTTATTAACACTTGCGGGAAGTGCCTGGTGCTGCTGCAGCTGTACGACCAGTCCCGGAAGGGATGAAGCCGGACGAGTCGATGCCAGGGAGAGAGTAAAGAAGAGGATAGGGACGATGGAGAAGAAGGGTGTTCGCCTTTTTCCTATCAGTTCACTGAGCCTGCAGCATGAAGCCGATCAAGCAGCAGTTGTCAGATATTGCTGCCAGTACTCACCACGGTGTAGAAACCTCATGAAACCTGTCCCGACGTCGGACATCCGGAGTTAGACAGACAGACAGACAAACAAATAGACAGATAAATAGATAGATAGGCACGCAATAAGTATACGCATATAATATATACATGCCCATCATGCCTCAAATGCTCCAAACAGTCTCTACAAACAATACCAAAGTGTCCAAAGCGTGCCAAAGCCCAAAAAAAGGGCAGCTAACAGCTAACAGGGTTCCACATCTCCTCCACACGCCACCTGCTTAACCTAGACTAGACGTCGAACATCGAGTCAGTCGGGATGCCAGGGCGTTGATCGCGCGCCGCGCTTGGGTGGCCAGGGGCTTGGTCTTGCCGCCCTCGATACCGAGTGAACAAGAAGGAACAAGAATGGTGTATCGTGTTTTCTATAGAGCGCAGCAAGCTTTGAGCAGTGAAGATAGCCCTCCAATCAGGTGTACCCTCCACCACCCTCACACACTGTAGGCATTTAGACCGGAAACCAGAAATTAAAAATTGTCTGAAAGGGAATCCCAGATATGTACCACCTACTAAAAAGGGTCCGAACGTGAAGCGGTCTCTCAACCTCTCTTGGTCCGCTTCGGAGTGCCTTCCCGGCTGGGGATCATGGTACAACAACGAACTCACACTGAGGCGAACGCCACCTGAGCGACGCGCCCTGAGCGAAGTGACACTCCCTGTCACTCATGGAGTGAGATGGACTAAGTCGGAACCATGACCGTCGAACGAAATCCAAAAAGAACGGCCCATTCACTCACTTTCACACGCGGAGTAGGGGCTCACAGACCTCTTGACGTGGTTGACAAGAAAGACCTACAGTTTGACAAGAGGCCTGTTACAAGGTTGACTCAACAACCAACCGCTTAGAGCACTTCAGACAGCAGAAGACCCTGGTGTCATCATGTATCATCACTTGAGAGGAGCAATCAGCGTCTCTCTTGTGAGTTTGCCATGGAGTTCGGCGAACGAAATGGGTCCACCCAGCCATACTGAATGGCCTCGAGACCAAGAAAGACTCTCAGATTTGCTGAAGGAACCCAAAAAGAAAAGATTGGCCCAGAGTCTTCTGCGACTCACCCAGGAACCGGGGAAAGTCCAACACCAAACCTGGCCAATAGCAAAGCCAGAACCTGTTCGGGCGCACAACAGACGAATGCGACCGATGTTGCATGTTTTGGACAAATCGACCTGAACACCTGGTGAGACCGCGAAGGGGAAGAAGGGACCGAGTATAAGCACCCATTTGGCCGGTCCAATGGATGTCATCAAAACAAAACACAACCAAAACTGATCAATCAAGCAAACCATCAGCTCCCTAGGGATCCAGTCGTACTTTCTCAGGTTAGGTAATTGGAGATTATGTAGGTGCCAGTAGGGTCCAGCCGTACCGAACCTGAGAAAAGGTACGACTGGCTCCCGAACTTGGGATCTCCATGTGGTCTTGGTCACCCAGCTCTCTTGCTCTTTCCAGCCAGGTCTCTTGCACTTTCCGCTTCTCCGCCTTGGTGGGACGCAGTTCGGGCTCCGACGCCGTCAGCCAGATGTGCTCCCGCACCTTGGACGGTGTGGGCGATTCTCGGTGCCCCCATGGGTTCGGTTCGGGAAATAGACCAGTCTACCCAGCCAGAGCCAACAATATCCCTTTTTGAAAAACAAACCCAGATCCAGTAAAAACTCTAGAACTATGAACGAAAGGGAACCGGATGGAACAGGTGTGTCTTTTGATCAAGGAGACCTCCGGTCTAGACTCTCTGGAAGAAGAGTAGAAAACACACAACAACCCATTGGTCGGGAGTTTCGTAGTAGAATACAAACCCATGGAACCAATAGTGACAAAGCATGAACTGTCCTGCTGCCTGCTGCCTGACGTTGAAAGCCTGTGAGTACGTGCACCTCGGACCGCATCACATCCGACATCGCTGCACGAAGACGGATTGTGACGAAAACCACCCAATCTGAAAGCCAGCACATCCCACAATCTGTCCAGAAACATCCCACAATCTGTCCAAACATCCCCCACACAAAAAATAAGGCGCACACACACTGTCACGGAATATCATGGATCGATACACTATATACTAAAAGAAACATCCAACCAAGTACCAGCTACCACACACACACATCCATACAAAAACACACACATACATGACACACAGTTTTTCTGCACCCCCAAAAGACCGCCGCGGCGGGACTGTCGCGTCCTTCATCGTCCTTCCCCTGCTACTCCCGGTCTCGACGAAGAACACACAATCCATTGGAACCGGCTTGCTGGAAGACATCGATCTTCGTCTTCGTCTCAAATAAATGGATAAATGGATGCGTAATGGCTTCAAAATGGCTGCGAAGGCGAATCAATCAAAACACAGCACAGCACATCACATCACCCAAGGGTTATCGTTTTTAGGAGTTCATATATCGTTTTACAGATCGAAGTGAAGGTTTTTCACTCAATCTCGGCTCCATTCCTACTCTGTATGACAGAGAGTTTAGCTTCTTGCTCACGTGGTCGTCGGCGTCGGCGGTCGCATCAGCGCCACGGCACGTAGGTGGTGAGCTTCGGCGGGTCCACTGGCGCCCCGCCCATCTCCAGCGCCTGCCGCGGCGGCGGCACGCGAGGGTTCTTCGCCAGCTCGGCCCGGGGCTTCCTGAACAAAGCGCGCCAGGACAGGGGGCGTGGCGTGGTGGTTTGGGACGGTGTTCGGAGGTGTTCTTTGGGGCGGTGTTCGGGGTTTTCAGCGGGCCTGGATGGAAGGGAAAGAGCGCACCTGCCATACGCAAAACAAAGGCATCTGACCTGGCTGCGATCTTGACCTGAGTACTATGATGACTTCTACGATTTAGTTTGAAGGGACACCCGTTGTCCCTTGAAGTTCCTTGTCATTGTCTTTCCAAGAAGCCAACCTCCGGCACAGCTGTGATGAATCCGGCTCCAGGTTGCCCATCTACAGAGTCTGTAGGTTTCAATCTGACCGACGTCTCTACTCATGCGCAGTTGACATTAAAGTAGGTTATCTACCACCGACTCTAGTGAAAGGTGCCAATCATGATGCGGATCTTGCTTTCACAGACTGTTCCAAAGACTTGCCGGATGCAGGATGCAGGAAATCATGTTCCCTCAGTGTTCAATTAGTTTCTGTAGAAGTCAACGGTTCACCTTAAGAATTGCTTCACCTGTTGAAGTTTTAGGGGGGTTGTCCCCAAATCCCCCAAAGCGGCTCATGTGAACCAACTGGGCAGGCTTGACAATTTGATTGGCTGGTGATTTCAACTCACAAACGAAGTATAGGAGAGTCAGTGGGATCAATATGGATCAATCATCACAGAGGTTGAAGAACCCTATAGACTATCCTATAGGTACCCCTGTAGGGTCCTAGTTCAGGTCACTTAACCTCTGTAGGATAGACATACCCATACACTCCATGGGATTGCCATAGGACTGCCAATATATGCCTTGACCCCCCCCTGGGCACCACCCCGACGGCCTTTGATCATCGGCAGTCCGGACTGGCAGTCCCAGCTGGAGTCGGACTGGTATATATGTTGGTTCATGACACCGAAAGGACCCGGACCCACACGTGAACGACGCCCGACCGGTTCCCGAACCAAAACTGATATCGGGATTGGTGAGAAACCCCAGACCCCTCCAGGTCCGACCCCTCCAAAGGATTCGGGGCCGAACGGGTCGCGTCTGGGCTATCGTGTTTCCCAGCGAACATGAACAGGATCCACGACCTCCGGCCTCCGTCAAGCTACGAGTGCGCAACCAGGCCGGGTGCGATCCACCATATCTGAAACCACCCACCCAGCTGTACCAACCTTTGTTCAAATCCTGGTCGCCCAACGAGAAAGCTTTCGACCTCCAGTTTCGACGGCCCAGGGCTCTTGAAGTGGCGATGCTCGTGCGACTGAAGCTCCTCAGTTAGTTGGGAAGGAACGACCACAAACGTTGGTGTGGTTGTGAGACGATACATCATATAGTATATAAAGAATATTAATGAATATGAATGAATATGATATATACAATTAAATCATGTGTATCTTCAGAAAACACAACTTGTGTGCATCCCTTCCTTGGTGTTGGGCGACCCAGTTTAAGCAATCGGACTTCAGGACACAACAACGATGCACACCGCTCGGCCGAATGCGCAGCCGAAAGCGCAAGCAAATGCGGAAAAACAATGAAACACACCTATACTGTTTAGTCGGAGTGTCACTTCCATCTCCCCAAGTGATCCACAAGTAAGTTCATAAGTCGCTTTCATCTGGAGCAACAGTGCAGTCCGAAGCTTACTAAGGAGTAGAAACCATCTTTCGGGCTGAAAGCATCATCTGGATCGATGAGTAATGAGGGATAATGAGGGTGTCAAGTTCCACTCCAACCAAGGATCTGGGCCATCTTCCATGCGAATCACGATAGGAATGGAAAGTTGAGGAGAACGTTCAGCTCAAGCAGGACCAAGTCCCAAACGAAGAAACATCTCACCCCAGGCCAATCACCTCTATTTCAAGGTAAATCCACATCATAGAACCCTTTACAAGGTACAAAGGCGGATGTTCTGTCTGAAACGTGACGTCCAAAGGGCCTTCACTAGGCTGCTGTCACTCTCTTTGTAATCATAATTTCAAATCTGTGTACAATAACACTAATGATTAAAATATATCTCTACAACACTATACCTCGATCTATAGCATTTTCTCTGTCCCTATCACAGGTGCTTCACACCTTAAGTTCTCCCCTTCCACCGTCAAAACCCGTTCCTTCCCGAGCGTCCAAGAGCTCCCCCGGCGGTGCCACCGTCTGCGTCAGCGTCTGCGCCGGCTTCCGATTCGGCTGACGAGCACCCAGCAGCTCCTGGCGCGTGCGACGCGCGAGACGGGCCATCGCGCCGAGAAGACCGAGATGAGTCGGAGGAGGTCGGAGGTCGTCTGGTGGAGAGTCACGAAGGGAGAGTCCACGAAGGAAGCCGCAGCTGGTGAGGGTGTGGGGTCGTCGCGTTTACTTCGCGTTTCAATGTGTTTCCTGTGGCGTTGCATTGCGTCACTGTTCCACGTGAAAAAGCCTTTAACTGTTTGGAGCAGGGAACACATCTCGGAACCTGTGGAGCTGCATGGAGCTGGCCAGGAGGATCAAAGGCTTTCCAGCTTGGTGGGATCGGTTGAACCTCCAAGTCTGGGCTGAAAATCCCAGCTCCTGGAAGGTTCAATCTGGGAATGACACTTAAGTGTCATAGGGGTGGTCATAGGGGGAAGACAAAGTGTCTCCTGGGGGGTAGAAAAGAAGGAAGGACACTGAATGACACCCTGCCTATCCCACTGGTCAGCCAACGAAAGTAAGAGCCTGAAGAGCCTGATCTGGAAGACGTGTGCAAAATGGTGATGAGAGGGACCCCCCCAAACACCCGCCGACTGGGTCTTTGAAGTATAACTTGAGGTCGGACTCAAACCCTCGCAGCGTTTTGCTTGATCTTCTTTTTGCCTGATCATTTCAATGTGAGAGAGAGAGAGAGAGCAACGAAATAACGCCTCTCTTGTCATGAACGTCTCGTCTTCTGCGGAAGGGCCCCAGCTAGCCGCGAACAAGGACGGCCCGGCCAACCGTCAAAGACATCGGCCTTCTTGCTCATGCCCGGAAAGTCATCCTCATACATGGTGGTATTGTCCATGGTGGCCATGCTCCCACCTTTGCTCTGCTGCCACCCCTTCCTGAGATGATCAAGCAAGCGGGAAGTGTGGCGCGTCGGCGGTGTCGGCGTATGAAGAGCTTAAGGAGTGGCAAGTGGCGTCAGAGCCACTCTCTGCTCAGCAAGTATATATATATACCGTCCCGTATAAATACATAGCCCATCAGGTATCTTTTACACCAATCCACAAGAATAGATCGACATCAGGGATCCTTGCTGCACTTCTGCAGTAATCAAAAAGAACAACTGTCGCAGCACACGTGCGTTTGATGGCACTCAAAACAGCCAAATCAGCCAAATCCGGCTCGTCTTCCTTCCCAAAACAGTTCCGTGGATCCCTAGAACACCTTCAGCTTCCATTACTGAAATGGCTAGGGAAATCTTGAGAAGATGAGCTCTGGGCTTGAGCAATGTCAATGTTTGGTATCTGAAGACTCAATCCATGGGACTGGCAAATTTACCGATCAGTCGGGGTGGTTGACCTGGGGCCAATGATGTCATGTATACCATACATGGAGTGTCTGGATAATTACAGAAAAAAATCATCAACTTGTTTGTCATCTTTTTGCTCACTGCATATCACCTCCATGCGCACGCAAATTTAACACCAGTCCCGGCTGCTTGAAGGATGCGGCCAGATCTGAATTGATCTTGTTGTCTCCCAAGGGCAGCGGCACATAGGACTGGGTGTGATGACAGGAGACTCGTGTGGTCAACGGCGCAAAGTTCCTGGTCCACTGGAGGTACTTGGTGTTCCTGCCGACCGACCGCTGTGCGCACGCACGCGCGCAGAGAGCGGCGTCCGCGGGCGGTTCGGCGCACAGCCTGTGCTGTCCCGGGGCCGGTTCGTCGGTGGTTCTTAAAAGACCGGAAAATCTCAGACATTCAGAGTACTGGCTTTCGGTCTGGGCGCAGGTGTTCGTTGTCTGTTTGGAAAAAAAGGTCCCCAAACCCTTGGCAAGGCCTCAAAATTGCACCTTGACCGTGACTGACTCTTTGCCTGACCCTGTACCCCTGGCCCTGTGCTTGAAAATGCTAGCGCTGGTGTTGCCACACACAGGGCCAAAATAGGCAAGAACCTCCTAGTCCCTGAGTTGTCGTTTCTGAGCCATAGCCACATATAGCTGACATGAGCACTTGCAACCTGCTCACATTGGGGGTCAGTCCAACCTGCTGCATACCGACCACAACAACACTCCATGTGCTGCCCTGAAGGAGGAAGGCGATCGCATTTCAAATGGGCATTGCTCCTGAAATTTGGTTGCCTTATGCCACTATGCCGTTTCCAGGAACATAGAAATTATGGAAAACACTTATATAAACTTTACTTTTAGTGCATATTCCATCACATTCCAACCTATTTTTGCTATTGCCCAAGCCACTTCAGCAGCGGTGCTTTCCTTGGTGGTGAAAAAAAACGGTGCTTCACCAGCTTCCTCCCCTCTCCCTGCGTCCCTGCGTGGCCTCTGACCAATGTTATGCACATTCAGGAAGTTCTCGCCACGGATCTCCTCTTAAAGACGACCAGCGACCGCGAACAGTCTGCTCAATGAACATTCCCAACAAAGCAACATGTGAAACAAGAACAACACCACAATGAAAAAGCAACATAGCGACAAGATGAACAACACAATGAGTCGAACAACACCAAACTTGGCCAACAACCCAACAACCACTCTCACTTGGAGTCGTCCAATCTCTCACGAGCGCCAAGAGGCGCGGGTCGGGTGTGCCGCGCCAATCCACTGTGCTGTGCCCATGATCCACGCACTTAGTCACTTAGCCAAGGCAAAAACAAGCACAGCTACCACGGAACTTCTGACTTCTCAACGAGTCCGATTTCATTCGACGATTCATGAACAAAAATCGTCATGTTTCACCCGAATCAGGTTTAGCCTGGAAACAAAAAACTTGTATACTGTATAATAATGTGTAATCATGTATGCATTATATGTATCCTATTGCCTGTGACAGTGGATGATGATGGTTAGTAAAGGCCTTTCTCTAGAATAAGGATAATCGTTTTATACCCAACATTTTTCATACACCCTAGCCTTCCAACCACCAATAATTAAATATGGTTCACCGAACAAGCCATTGTTTTCTAAGGAAGACGAACACTACAAAACCAGGTCAACCTGTATTTTACAGTTCTTGGAAGGCTAGGGCACATTTACTTACTAATTACTACAAGCATGGGGATAGATTGAACCAAATCCAGCTTGGTTCGAGAAATCCAATCATCGACCATCACAATCAATATGGGAAATTGATGGAAATTGAAATGATTGCTGGTGGGTGATTGCAACCATCCCCAGTCAAATATGTCCGGAAACTTTGGAAACTGTCTTTTCATCCGGCCATTTTCCCGAATGCGTAGCGAAGGGTTCTCGTTTAACTCTGGGGGTCTGGGGGTAGAGTCTTGTTCGCGACCCGTTGCTTCTATGTTCGCAACCGTCCGCAACCGTTCGCAACCATTCGCAACCGTTCGCAACCGTTCGCAACCGTCCGCAGTAGGTCGCTAAGGCACTGCCATTGGGGGAAGCTTTTGCAAGTGACTTTTCATGGATGTGTCACGTGTCAGTTTGCGCCGCTATTCCATTGTGATTTGCATGAAAATGACATGCCGCGCAAGAAACGTGATGCGTTTCGCTGCACAGGCGCAGCGTTTTGTGAGATCTGCAGATTGCTGCGCAGTTCCATTGGGATTAGCGTTTGGAGAGTCGTGTTTTTGGGGTGTTGGATGTGGCTGTGCCATTGGGATTTGCGTTTCAGGGTGTGGCATCGAAGCTCTGTTTTCGTGACAAGTCTCAGCTGAAATGCCGATTTTGGTGGATGGGAGTGTGCTCAGAACGGGTCGAAATCATTCCAAACGTGTGGTGTGGTGCAAATTTTGTTGAAGCTCACATGAGACGATATTGTCACTTTTCGTGGCAGGCGCAGTACTTTGTGCGGCTTTTGAGGTGTGGAAGTGCGATTCTCGTGGCAGGCGCAGGGAGTCGTGAGGTTGCGAGGTGTGACGGAGGTGACATTTCGTGGCAGGCGCAGTACTTTGTGCGCGTTAGACGTGTGGGCGCGGAAAGATTCGTGGCAGGCGCAGGGAATCGGGAGGTTGTGAGTTGTGGTAGAGGTGAATGTCGCTGTCACATTGGGATTGGCGTGTGAGCGGGTGTCGCTTGGAGGGGCTGGAATCGCGAAACTGCTTGGCAGGGCTGCGTGATGTGTGTGCTCCGATGGGTGTTTCCGCTGGACTTTTGGAGGAAGTCTCGTGCGAAACGTTCGTTTTGCAGACTTTGACATGTGAGTTTTTGAGGAAGTCTCGTACAAAACGCTCGTTTTGGAGACTTGACGTGTGACTTTTAGAGGAAGTCTCGTACGAAACGCTCGTTTTTGAGACTTGACGCGTGACTTTTGGAGGAAGTCTCGTACGAAAAGCTCGTCTTGCAGCCTCGCAGCGTGACTTTTGGAGGAAGTCTCGTACGAAGAGTGTGCCCTACAGGAGTGTCCCACAAGAGTATCCTACAAGAGTGTCCCACAAGAGTGTCCTACAAGAGTATCCCACAAGAGTTTCCTACAAGAGTGTCCCACAAGAGTGTCCCACAAGAGTGTCCCACAAGAGTCTCCCACAAGAGTGTCCCACAAGAGTGTCCCACAAGAGTGTCCCGTATGAGTGCCCCACAAGAGTGTCCCACAAGAGTGTCCCGCATGTCCCACAAGAGTGTCCTACAAGAGTGTCCCACAAGAGTGTCCCGCATGAGTGTCCCACAAGAGTGTCCCACAAGTGCGTCCCACAAGAGTGTCCGACAAGAGTGTCCCATAAGAGTGACCCACAAGAGTGTCCTACAAGAATGTGCAACAAGAGTGTCCCGCAAGAGTGTCCCACAAGAGTGTCCTACAAGAGTGTCCCACAAGAGTGTCCTACAAGAGTGTCCCGTAAGAGTGTCTCACAAGAGTGTCCCACAAGAGTGTCTCACAAGAGTTAAGAGTGTCCTATAAGAGTGTCCCACAAGAGTGTCCCACAAGAGTGTCCCACAAGAGTGTCCTACAAGAGTGTCCCACAAGAGTGTCCTACAAGAGTATCCCACAAGAGTTTCCTACAAGAGTGTCCTACAACATTGTCCCACAAGAGTGTCCTACAAGAGTGTCCTACAAGAGTGTCCGACAAGAGTGTCCCGCAAGAGTGTCCCAAATGAGTGTCCCACAGGAGTGTCCCACAAGAGTGTCCCGCAACAGTGTCCCGCAAGAGTGTCTCACAAGAGTGTCCCTTAAGAGTGTCCCACAAGAGTGTCCCGCAACAGTGTCCCACAAGAGTGTCCTACAAGAGTGTCCCACAAGAGTTTCCTACAAGAGTGTCCCACAAGAGTGCCCCACAAGAGTATCCCACAAGAGTGTCCCACAGGAGTGTCCCACAAGAGTGTCCCACAAGAGTGTCCTACAAGAGTGTCCCACAAGAGTGTCCCGCAACA
>CAXAMN010026828.1:271572-320441 GCA_963970005.1 Durusdinium trenchii
ACAAGAGTGCCCCAGAAGAGTGTCCCACAAGAGTGTCCTACAGGAGTATCCCACAAGAGTGTCCTACAAGAGTGTCCCACAAGAGTTTCCTACAAGAGTGTCCCACAAGAGTGTCCCACAAGAGTGTCCCACAAGAGTGTCCCACAAGAGTGTCCCGTAAGAGTGTCCCACAAGAGTTTCCTACAAGAGTGACCCACAAGAGTGTCCCACAAGAGTGTCCTACAAGAGTGTCATTTGGACATATGTAGCTTTTGGAACGTGTTTGCATTCGGGTTCGTGGGCTCCATCTTGTTTTGGTCAAAAAGAGTCCCACTCACTCAGCACTCCAATGTTGTTTCGATGGCAACTCCTGTCCTATAGACTATAGATGCATTTAGGGATGAGCAACATTGAACAACCACACTGGATGGTGGCAACCACCACAGATTCGTCTTGATTCGTCTTGTCTGTTTGGTCCTGCGATCCCATGCGGCTCGGCAAGGCGCGATTGCTGGTGGTCTCCTTGGAGGGTGCGGCGTCCGTCGAGTGAGGTAGCTTGCGGCTTATCCCAGATACAACACATGGGACTGCCATATATGCCAATCAATTGACCCCCAAACCACCCTAATGTAGGCAAATATGGCATACATGGAGTATCATGGAGTGTTTGGGTATGGTTTTTCTTTGTTTTCCTGTGTTCATAGATCTTGGGTATATATCTCGTTGCCAGGGCCCAGTGGATGATGAAATTGGGTTGCAAACCTTTAACCCCAACATAGTGGTCACCTTACCGACTGTTACTGGTAAATACTCATGAAGAACAAAAGATCAAGCTCATGGTGGGAAAGATGGTGCAAGTGATCTTGAGCTGAAAGGAACTAATTGCTGGATGAGTGGACTGGATGACATGTTTTAGTGGTTTCAGCAATGATAGTCCAGCAATGTCCTTCTTTCACTTTCGAGCGGATGTGTTTTTTTGGGTGTTTTGCTCTGACCTGCGAACCACAGCCCTCCTCAAACGCCTAGCCTACGTCAAGTGTGGCGAACCAAACGCGAAGGAAGGCACCGACCGGTGACGTCTCGACCCAGCCGAGAGCGGCATCGAGGCCGGTAAACCAGGCCGACTCCATGGGACTGGTCGAATAGACCGATGGACATCAGCTGGGGTGGTTCACCGGAAATCAATGGATAATATATCAGTGGACATCGTGTCTGGGTCATATAACCTGGACCCGACTGACCCAGTACCTTAGAAAATGGGACATGACGTCCATTAAAAGAAAAAAAAACATGTACGACTGTACAACTGTACCCATTGAACCCGAGGTACGAGTTCCGGGTCGACTCCAACAAACCACTCTTATGAGTTGGAGGCTTGCAGGATCCAAGCACCTCAAACAGGGAGGGTCACGACCTGAATACATGCATCCTGCAGTTCCATGGACAGGTGGTTTTTTCAAGGGGGACCTATCCAGTGGATGCACCCGCGACTTCCTCCAACCATTCGGCACCCAACATGGAACTGCTGGATCATGTGACGTGTTTGGAAAAACAACGACAAAGAACAAGAATCCAGGAACTAGCTTCTTCAAAGTGACCTAGCAACCCTTTAGAGGCTCACACTTCGGGGCAGCATCTAGGATCTCAGATGATCTCAGGTCACTTTGAAGAACCAGTGGTCCTTTGCACGCATCAATATTTCAGGTCACGTAGTAAGCCTTCCGCAGCTCATCTTTCCCCACCGCGTCCAGCGCACGGTGGTTTGGGAAGGGCCCCGGCGAGGGGTACAAGGGCGGCATGGCAAGCGGAGCCGAGCCAACGGTGGACACTGTTGGAAGAGAAGTTGGAGGAAGTGGAGGAGGAACATGTTATGGCGCCATGAACTGTTCGTATAGGTTTAAACCTCTTGGGCCAACCTGTTGAGGCTTGCTGGTGGAATTGGTGTGTGAGATCGATGTTTCTTCAAGCGACATGTGCCTTCAAGTGACATGGATGCGAACTGCAGTTGCTTTAGTTGTATGGAACCTCTGCAAAAACTCCGTGCTGCCCAAGGTCCGATGTTCCACAGCGCTTTCCGGACCGTTCCGAAGCGGTGGTTTGCCCGCAGGCGGTTCCGGCTCGACAGCTTCGCTTGGCATGCGGTTCAGAACTGGATCGAACCTCGCCGCTTTGGTCTTCTCAAGAAGCTGTCGCCAGCTAGACAGCTTCGCCTCCACAACGGGGGGGGGTTCTGGATTCTCCACCTCGCCTCCCCCGGCCACCGCTCGGACCCCGGAGGACGATCCGCGCGGGTCGTGGTTACGGGGTCGCCTGCATTCCACGGAGGGAAAGACAAAGGAACCTCTTCCGGTGTACCTGAGCAGGTGAGGGTGTGTGAAACACCTGAAGAAATCGTGATAGAAATTGAAATCGTCTGCACTAATGGCCACACTGCAACTTCGATAGGTCAGGTATAGGTATGTTGTGAGAGTGGAATCTTTAAGGGATCCAAGGAGTCTTGGCTAGTCTGCCTACTGAGTCCGCACAAATTCTGCCGAGATCTGTGGAGAAGATTTTGGCTGTCCCCGAAGGCATTGGTGATGCTTGTGATGATCCCTAGGGCTCCAACCATATCCTCAGAAGGTGGTTAGACCCCCCCAAATCCACCCCAACCACCTTCGAAACGGAGGTAGGCCAGGAGGCCTAGGGGATGTCTTTGGTGCATCAACTTCGTCCGTGGTAGCGAGACCCTCGATTCCCTTCAAGTGTTAGACCATACAATACTGTCTTGCGGATTCATCTTCATCTGAACTGTTTGGGGCCACTTCCAGCATGTGCGGTTATACTTATTGAGTCTCAAAGGTGTATCTCGCACCCTCCCCCCCACGACCAAATTACTTCATTGTAGAAACAGCGATCCAAAGTCGTATATTAATAATTATACACCTATTACCCCAAGATACACCAAGTCTTTGTGTCACACACAGCCACTGGATGCTTGTCTCTGGGGTCATGTCATGTGTGTTTCTTTTTGTCTTTTATACGGCGCGTAGCGTCTCCATCTCCCGCGCTGGACGAGGGGCTGGTGGCTTGTTCCAGTCTCACGGCCAGCAACGGCACACAGGTGGCCAAGGTCACAATCCGCCTGCCACGGTCACACCGGTCGCGCGGCGACCCGCGGCTCCGCCGCGGATCCGCGGTGTGACCGGGTGCTTCTCACCGGAAGACGGTCGATCGACCTATGGAGGACGCCTGGTCGACATTGCAGGTGAAATTGAAAGGATACGACCCTGGAGCAAGCTTGATGATAGATATGATAGATAGATACAGATAGAATATGATAGAATCGCTAGCAGTAACAAGTGCATCGCTAGTAGTAACAAGTGCCTTACTAGTAGTAACAAATTTGAATTAATTTTATGGATTCTGGCCCATAGGGCTCCAACATGCTCCTGGCCACCCACTCCGTTGCGGTTCGGTGGTTGGGGTGGGGTGGATGCCAGGGGGGTCGAATACCACCGGTCACCTGAGAATATGCTTGGAGGTCTATTTGGTGCCCTCAGAGAGAGTCTCATGGCAAAATGTACGGGCAGGGATTCATCCTACCGGACGCTCCAAACAGCCCGAATGGTCCCTCAAAACCTAGGGATTTGAGCCCCCAGACCCCTCCATATGAGGGTCCGACCCCTCTACATGGGGGACCATGAGCCTTTGGGTAGTGCAATAGCTCGATCTTAAAGTGCACTAGATCGATCGAACCGACCGACCGAGCCCCTTTGCTCTAGGGAAGGAACATCGATCAAGACCCAGTAAGGTGGGGTTCTTCCCAGTAAAGCACAAACACATCCATGCCCATATCATATCCATACTATTCTCACTCTCAGAATGGAGACAGGATGAGACAAACATACACAGGCTAAAGGCACTGACAAGCGCAGCACGTGACAAATGACATGAAGAATGGCTTCCTCGTCGGGTGTGGGTCAAAACCGGGCCTTGACCACAGAACATGAACAGAATAGGCTACCGTAGCCTACCTGGGAGGTCATGGCGGCCCCTGGAATAGGCTCCGGGTGCCATGACACAGCAACGCCTCACCACTTCGACTCAGTCGGTGACTCTTGACTTGGATTTGCGGTCCATGATTAAACAGAACATGTTCCCAAGTTTGGGGCTTCACTTCACTAAGCACCTGATCAACAAAACCGTTGCTGAGGCAATCATACCAGCACCACCCGAACTTCGGGTGGGTGATTCTTCTTTTTCAACCCCCCCCATCAGATCCGCGTGTCTTCCATCCAATCACCATCGGAAACGGGGTGGTGCTGCTAGTTCGCTCAAATCTCACTCACTCACCAAATATGGCATGAACATGCAATGTATGTCACCTTAGTAACCTTTTTTCTTCTCCCGTTCCCCGATCTCCGTGTCCCCAACCCCCGAACCCCGAAGCCACCGCCCCTCGCGCTCTCCGCTTCACCTCGTCTCCCGCGAGGTCCGGTTCGCGCCTCACACCACACAGGTCGGCCACGAGCGTGACACGACCGGCACCACGAGCGAGGTCCGTCCCGGTGTGCCAGCAAAGGTTGAAGAACCCGAACTAGACTATCCTATACCCTGGGAGTCAAAGACCATTAAAACAATGGTTGACCTGGTTTTTGTATTGTAAAATCCTTAGTTGATTGGGTAAAGCCTATTAAATTAATGGTTGTTGGAAGCCTAGGGTATAGGTACTCCTGGTGACGGGTCCTAGTTCAGGTCACTGGATACCTCTGTAGGTGACCATGACACTGGTGTGACCAGTGGACTGTGGGGCTCGGTGATTGGCGTTCTCAGATTTCTCAGTGTGTCACTGTCAGTCTCCAAAACTGAAGTCGACAGGGGGGCCAGGTTGATGGATTTCAGGACTTGGCATGGTGATTTGGTGTTGCTGCCAGGAACATCTTGGCGGCCCGGAAACTGAAGTCGTAGTCATGTGCGTTGTGCTATTGTTGCTTTGATGTTGTGAGAACGATGACAATGTTCTAACACCGATGGCAGAAAATGAATGAATGAAGGAATGATGATTATGTTGATGATGATAATGATGATGATGATGATGATGATGATGATGATGATGATGATGATGTTGATTATGATTATGTTGTTGATGATGTTCTCAAACACCAACAAAAGGAATGATGCGATTACTGATGACAAAGAGACCTTCCAGCCTCATGGGATCATGGGACAACAAATTAAATCGAAAGCATCTGACCGACGCACCTGAAGATGCGGATGTTCCAATACAACTTTTACACAGCGCGAATTCGGAGGTTGATCATGGTCCCAAACATTCCGGACGGCATATTTACCCACATTGGGGTGGTTGAACAGGGGTCAATGGGGCGGCATCGCGTGGACTGGTCACCACTTCTTGAGCGAAGGTAGCCATGCGAAGCAGTTGCCACACTCTGGAGTGACCGCCTTTGATGAAAGACTCAGCTGGTTGAAGCCAAGGTCTTCGTGAAAAGGCTTCATCAGCCAAACTTTGCCCCAACACCGATCTGGTCTACCCGATCCCAGATAGAGAAATAATGATTTTTGTTCAATCAAATCTCTGCCAAGTCCCTTCAAAAACTGTTTGCGAACAATCTTGGAGTTTTGACTAATTTTGCTCCCACCGCCATGTGTCTTCAACAAAGAGTGTTTCTGCAGGCAAAGGCCTTCATCGCGAACCTCCTCTTCCGCTTCCTGTGTGGAGCGCACCGGTACTGTTCTGTAATCAAGTGGTTGTGGAGGGATCGAAAAAAAATGAACTTTGAAAATACAAATTTGAATGAATATAAACGTATCCCTGATAGTCAAAGGTCAATAAAATTCGCTAGATGTTCCTCAATCACCACTATCGACTCTATAGAGGAATCCCCAGTGACTTGCAAACGGTCACGTGAGGGATTTGTCAACAGCGTTTCGGGCGTGTGACCAAACTAGATTCGATACAATCAATTAGTGATACAATTCTTGTGCCTAAGCCCCTGTGTCAGACCAGATATACATGCTTAGCCACAACTCCACAGTCCACTGGGAAAGCCCAAAGGCAGTTTTGATAGCCAAGCTTGAGCGGACGCATGAGAAACCAATTTGAAAAAGTGTTTTCAAAGGATGTCCGGCTTAAACATGTTTAACTACTTGAGGTCTTCAGGAGGTAGCAGTGTGATTGTCTATAGATGTATATAACTATAACGTACAAAAGAATAAAGTCTATAATACAGTTAGTAATGAAGGAGAAGGATAGAAGGGACAAACAAATCCGCCCGCACTGAAGGTGCTGAGGGGGGTGATTGGGTTGGAACGCGCTCATCGCTCTATAGTTTTACCATGCTTTAGCTGGGGGGTGCCTTTCTTGTTTGGGGACGGAAATGCTTATCCTGCATCTGGGAGAATAGTCCGGGTCGGAGAAAACATGGAAACACACATGATTTTCACGTATCATCTATGTCTTGTTATACCTCTCGATATTTGATTTGCATCACCATGCTCATGAAACCGCAAACAAATGACCCCTCTCAATAGAATATATTGTATAAATATATATATATATATCCCACTGTTGCATCAAATGCATGAACTGTTTGCACTTACTTGTATCTCTCATTTTTGAATCATGTGCGTCACCAAGGCGCCGTAGAGGCCAACAAACAACTCCTTTCAACAGTCTATGTCACAATATCTTTATCTATATATACACATGTTTGTCATTATTGCATCATATACATCAGCTGGTTGCAATTGTAATCTCTATTGTACATAATCACTCTATTTTTTCAATGCCCTGGAACCTGTAGAGACCAGCTTCTATCCAATGCCTGCAACAGTAATACAAATACATTGGACCACCTGAAAAAGTACCATTTCAGGGGGGTCGAAAGCAGAGTGTTTGTGCACAACCAAAACTATACAGTGTGCATGATCGAGACAAGACTTAGAGATGAACGCAACACGAAGTGGATGAATAAAAACTGAAAGAAATCTCTAAAACATCCTATAACGACTCTATTTTTGGACCCGCTTTACAAGCGGTTTAGTTGTGAGCTATGTCTTACTTGCGAATTTCAGGAGTTGTCTGATATACGTTTCGACCCCATTGAAATTGTACATGTTTAAGGGTGTCCAAAACACCCCAAAAATGTACACTTTCAAGGGGGTCGAAAAAGAGAGTGATTATATACACAATCATATAAACTATATATGTGCATGAGACAAGACTTAGAGATCTTGATTGTTTCGGAGTCCTTTGGGCGGTTCTTCCATGAAGTTGTCAAGACGGGAGGAACCCGTCGTTCCTTGTGAACTGAAGAAGGAGGATCCACCATAGCTCTTCGCTATTCGGGTCGCTCCGCGACGACAGCCGCCCACACGGCGGCAATGTATGCTTTGACTCTCTTGAAATTGCACAAGATTGTAGCTTTTTGTATACAATATCACTCTAAGTTTCGACCCCCTTGAGATTGTACATCTTTCACGGGCTCCAATTGAAAGTAATACAGAACCCATAACTAAACATTTTGTAAGACGGTCCAAGAATAGAGTGATAATTAAGACTCTTTTTGTCTTGTTCATCCACAGCATGCCTCTTTCCAACTTGAAACCATAGTTAATGTTGGATCCTGATGAGTAAAAGGATCCTCTATAATGCCTACAATCTCAGAAAATATTGACAAGGTTTGCTTTAAGGCTCCTCTATTATGCTAAAGATCTTGGCTCCTATTTTTCATTATCTGAACAATAATTAGGGCTTCAAATCCTTCGGAGATCTGTGACTGCTAAGTCAATGACTGGCCTGCTGAGATTACTGCTAAGTATAGCTTTCTCTAGTTCTTCTTCAAAGTTGACAGCTTCCCAAAGCCATCAATTCCTTCATCAGTCCTTTATGTAAAGATTGCTCCAAAACAAAATTTTCAAGGTAGTAGACCAGGAAGGCCCCTGTTCCTCAATAATGGGTTTTAAGGGTATTAAGGGTCCTCAGTTGTGCAAAGTCTTTCCTAAATAGAACAGAATAACAATTCTTAATACTGCTAAGCTAATGGCTGGCTTGGTGAGAGTATTGATAAGTATAGGTTTCTCTAGTTCTTCCTCCAAGCTGCAGAGAACCTAAGAACCTTCTTGGTCCTCTTCTTAGTAGTATGACAAGATTGCTGAGCATATCTAATTACAAAGAACCTGAAAAAGGAAAATGAATACTACAATCAATTACAAGGAACCCTCCCAGGAACCAGATTTGTTTTGGTGGTAGTGTATTATACAGTAGAAGGCCTCCAATTTGTTTAGAGGAGGGGGGAATCCCTTTTACTAATCAGGATCCAACACTAACAATCAATATGCAATGTGATATCCCATCACTTCGGCGTCGCGGCGTCGCGTGCGGCGTCACCTTTATCGCCTTCTTACAAAACTGATATTACATCATCAAGTTGAAAGCTAAAACCTTGGTCTATCTCCTGGTAGGCCAGTACATCATCTTCTGGTGATGGTTCTAACTGAGGGATTTCTTCTCATCATTCGTCACTCTTTCCGAACATGAAAAGAACGGACGATCTGCTCATCTACCGCTTCCGGCGACGGCCCGGCGGCCGGCTTTCAGGACCCACCGCCTCCTCTTCGTCGTCTCCGAAGAGGACATCGGCCAGGAAGCTGCCGATGCCACCCCGGCCTGCCAGGCTGAAACATGCGGCCAGGGTGTTGATAGGAAATGGATCGGGCTCTCGATAAGAGATTTAAAATGCAAAACAATGCAAAAAAAAAAATGAACATCTTAGCAACAATCAACTCAAAAAATCTCAAAAAATCTCGAAAAATCTCAAAAAATGTCTCGGACGAAAGGTCGAACATGGCTCTGGTCGCACAACGTTGTACTTCTGGTGTGTTGTTCTCGTAACTCCTCAGCTCTTCAATCCCTCCAAACCGAAACACCGCACCGAAACGGAGGACGGAAACCGAGGACGGAAACCGAGGGGATGACTCCATGACTCAAGCCCCGCGCCGAGTTAGAAACCGATCGGTCGGAAGTGCGCATCGTGGTTTGCCTTGGATTCCAAGAGAGGTTGAGTGACCTTATAGGACACTACTGGGGTACCTATAGTCTATAGGGTTCTTCAACCTCTGTTGGTTGCCAGGGAAGTACTTCTGGAAGAGCAATCTTAGCCCGAGCACGCTCCTTGAAATCATGGTTACGTGAGGAACGTGAACACATGGTGAAAACCGCTTGTGTTTGGTCTTCAGAGATACTACAGTAGTCATCCAAAATAAAAGGCCATGCTATCATGAGATTGACGTAATAGACAGGATGATTACACGTGTAAACCCATTGGCGCCAGGGTTTCACTGTCTCCCTGCGGGCCACGGGTTTCGCACTCGCCTGGCTCTTTGGCTTGGCTGGGGACCTCCTGTCAAATCCGAGACGGCATACAAAATGAAGATTGTGAAGATGCAGGTGTGATCCGGTGTGTTCGTACAATGTGCGACGTGTGCATGTTGCTTTGTCTATATATCATGTTCGAACTGAAGAGTATTGTTGTTGTTTGTTTTTGGCTGTGTTCTTTCGGAAATCACGGATCACTTTCTCAAACACTCCGTCTAACTGATCTGATTTCAGGAGCTTACAAAAGGCATCATATTAAAACAATACGTTCAAAAACATGATCCTGATCCCTCTCCCGCGAAATGCAACCCCAACAAAAACTCTTGCGTGGCGTTGGCCAAGTCGCGACTCGGAAACGCGCGAGAACTTGCGCGATGTGGTCTCCGCTCACTCACGTGGGTCTCCTCTTCGGGTAGTGAGCTCGTGGACGTCATATGGGACTTCGATGGAGTATGGCCTGCGAAGACGATCCAAACTCCCTGACCCCCTGGATGGCTAGAAAATGCCTGGGGCACCTGGGTGTCTGCATTGCCTGTATAGCTCACACAAAAGCATGCAAAGGTGCTTGGATCTTTAAAAACAAAACATGTGATGTGCGTATAGTGTATAGGTGTGCAGATCTACGAATTTACACAAGAACGGGCGTGAAGGAAAATATACAGAAACACCTGCAACATCCTCCAACTATATTAAATCCGCCAACCCCGGTCTAGGACGATGAACGTGGGCGTGAGTGGGGCGGGGCCGGCGTGTTCCTGAGAAGGGCTCGGGTGAGCGGTGGACGAGTCAGGTTAGCCGTCACATTGCCAAACAAACACCTAAACCTTGACAAATGTTGAGAGACTCATGGCTGACCGTCAAGACTTTTTTCGCAGGCAAAGCATTGTCCAGGATTTGGCCTCGGGTTCGGCGTGGGGCCACGGCTCCCCCCTGCTTTCGACTTCCGTCCGTCGCCCCTTTGGATTCCCTATGGACCCAGATACCTTCTCAGAAGGTATGTGGGCTCTCCGAGCCTACATAAATAGTCTCCAATCACCTTCTCAGAAGGTATGTGGATCCATAGGGATTGAGGCATGGGGCCGGAAGAGGAACCCCCCAGCACCGGACACATGGTCTACGGACCCTGCTGGATGCTTCAGGAATCAACGAAAAAAAGCTTTTTTGACACATGTGAGCCACTCTAAAAACCTGGAGTCACTCCCTATGTCGTATCACTTTCCTTGCGCAAGGCCTTACGCGCTGCTTACGCGGCCCTCACTTTTGCTTACGCAGAGCAAACTTCCAAAATGCTTACACGAAATGCTTACGCAATCTTACGCAACCCAGGGTTTTGCTTACGCGGAATTCGATATGACAAGGTCCTTACTTAAGATGTAAAGGCAGGTTTTTAGAGCGGCTCATGTTGGTTGAAACGGAGTGGCCGGTCTCAAAGATGAGTCGGGACTTATGCTGAACCTATTCCCTGAGCTATAGGATGAGCTATGACGAGCCGCTGCCTCAAAAAGCCAGGGAACATGAGTAGAAACCCATCATTGGTTCTCTAAACCGAGCTCAATGGAGCTCATGCTCGGATTCATCATGAACTCACCAATACTCGACTTGAACCCCTACAAGTCAATGACCTCATTTTACTGGAGTTCACACTATTCAAGAAGGTAAAGGACCAGGTTTTACTGTGTCTTTGGACTTGTAGGGAACTGTTTCAACTGACAAAAATCCATGTGCAGGTCACCTGACTCCCTCAGAAAATCGAGTCAGATCATTCAATCAACCACTATTTAGCCCCCCCCAGAGCATCCCCCAAAACGGTGACCTGCAAATGATCCACAGGCTTCACCCGGTTTATATATATGCTGCTTTTGCTGTTTATCGGTCACTTTCACACCCCCCTGCGGGTCGCGCACTCGCACTGTCACACCTTTCGAGGGTGTGGGCGGACTCGATGCCGGCCGCTCACCTGCCGTTCCGCGGCATCGGCGTCTCACGCTTTGCCGTCTCGGCGCGGACTGCGTCGGTGTTCGATCCGTGTCTTTGAGTGAGTTGGGTCCGGAAGGGTGGAGAGGAATTGTCCTTGGCCAATTCGGAAGCTGTGTGGAGGAAGGGGGCGAGTACCACTACTCCCCCCCCCTTCCCCAATTCCCTGGCCCATTCTACGGATTGGGTAAAGATCTTTCATGAAACCGAACTCAGCCCTGAGAGCTTTGCAACAAAGAAGAGATCACTACAATGGGAGTCGTTTTTACATGCTATGCAACCTGCCCATGGACAAAGTGATTTTTTTTCTGCATGGATTTGGACTTCCCGGTGTTTCTCCAAGTCAAAACAACAACCCCTCAGTGGCCTCAGTGGTCCAAATTCGAAACACTTGTTTCCCCCACTGGAAAGAATCGCCACTAGACTTACTTCCCCAACAGGTTGCATCAACATTATAGTATCCATACACTCCATATTATATGGAATATATGCCTACATTGACCCCCCCAAACCACCCCAATGTAGGCATATATATATATATAGAGCAGTCCCATGGAGCGTCTGGGCGTATAATGATTAAATATGTATATATGTTGAAGAGTGTATCCTCTGAAAACTGATGGCCAGGACAAAGGGGTGCTGTGGACTGTCCCACCCAGGGGCCGTGGATGTGGGCACATGTCACCTCCTTCCTCCATGGAGAGCACCCTGGCCTCCATGGAACTGCTGGCTGTTCATTGTCATGTATGATCTCCTCAACTGGATAGCCCCATCACCACCAGCAGAGGTTCAAGAACCCGAACTAGACTATCCTAGTTCGGTACCCCTGGTGACGGGTGCTAGTTCAGGCCACTGGATACCTCTGTAGGCACCACCTAGCTCCATGTCAACTCCTTCCTCCAGGACCGCGGAGTGCGGATCCCACCACCTTCGACCCGTCCTCGACTCCACCCAGTCTCGCCTCCTCTGGGCGAATGACACTCGCTCAACTGAGCGCGCAAAGGGGTGGGGCGCGTCTTTGGGTGGTCTGGAAACGCCTACCGCCTACCCGGGTAGACCATGCTACATCATGCGAACCACATTTCATAGAGGCAAACCCCTCCAACACAATGTCCTTTGTTGGTTGATACTTCCTTATAAGGTCGGTCTCCATGGGTCTCTTTGATTCAATTGATTCTGATATAGATCCATGCGGTTGAAATCCAAGTCTTCTCAAGAAGCACTGATAAGGTATATAATAAGGTAAAAAGGCCGTCCTAATATGTCCCAATGATCATTTGAACAGTTTCTGCGTTTGCCATCTAGTCCACGAAGGGTGCAGATCCAACTGAGCGGTGTCAAAAACCATCCGGAACTTTTATTAAGATTATAACAACCTTTCGCCAATCCCTTCGCAACGCTTTCGCGGCTGCATGTTTTGCTTTCGCCGACCCACTTCACCCGACAACCTCTTTCGCTAACCCTTTCGCCGAGTTTCTGCTACTTACATCTAAGAAAAGTATCAGCATGTATCAGCAAAGGGGAATCATTCCTAATCTGCAACCACTGCTTTCGCCACATCTTCGCGAACCTTTCGCCAACCTTTCGCCTGGTTATCATGAATCTTTGGATGACATCCCTTTTGCAACAAAATCCATTCATCAAAAAATCAGAGCCTTTCTCCAAACCTTTCGCCAAGCTTTCCCCAACTGCAGTTTTCCTTTCGCACAGATTCATAATCTTAAGTCCTACCTAAATTCTTTCATAGAGGTTTATGACGTTGCTCAATTAGATCTGGTACCTCAAAGTGTTCCTCATGGATAGCATTATTTCTTGTGTACATGTGTGATACTGTCCGGTGGTGTTCACAGAATTTTCTTCCTTAAGTGGCCTACTCTTCTCCCTCCAAAAGCAGGTTTCACCACCAGATCCACCACGAAATGGGGGTGGATCCACGGTGCAGTGCTTCAGGTGACGTCGAGATTGGTGACGCTCGTGCTTTGGGTGTTCTGCACCACGGCATGTTCTCTTATGTTCCTTTTGCCTCGCCGTGCGCGGTGGGGGTGCAGGAAGTTTGGGTCTTTGTGTTCGCACAGCACCCCCCCGGAATCGGTGCGCCTGGCGTGGAATCGGCTTGCCCTCTCCTGGAATCGGCAGGGAGACGGACGGAGGAATGATCTGAGGGACTTGACTCCGAAATGAATCACCCATGTATAGTGCTGTTTGGTGTAACTGTAAGAGCCTCAAGGGTGGGCTGAAAAAGACCTTTGCAAAAAGATGCTTGCTGAAAGCCAGAAACTCAGCCAGCACTCCGCCAGCTGCCAGTGGCTATACCAGCCTTTCGATTTCTGTAGGCCTGCAATAACCTTTGTGTTGCTGGCGTTTCCTAATGAGCAAATTCACCCAACCCCCCCTCCAGCCACTTTCCAGCTGTGGCATGATCTCTCAGTGCTAGTTTTCCCTCCAGCCCGGACAGCTTGAGGGAAGACCTTGTGCACACCTTGTGGACCCCTGCTTTTTCTCACCAAGACCTGGGATTCACCTTAAAATCTTCCCATCTGTCCTGCCCTAGGGGGTTTAGGGTTTGACTGAAGGAGCTTGGAGAGCTCGATGTCCATCTTCCCCCCCTGATGCTTCGTCCCACCGAAGGTCCTAGCGTTCGACTGGAACCGCCTCAAGGCGTTCGACACGTTCGACAGCAACAGCTGCCGCGCCGTTGACAAGCATGAAAGGAACCCTCAAACAAGATTGACACCATGTACTATAGGAATTTTGTTGGAAATCCTGAAACATCCTGAAACTATCATCTGAAAGTCATGCATCCAAAACAAAGAACACACGTAGTACCTGCTTAGAATGCAATGAATTCCTGGTTTTATCAGGTGGGCGTGTGGCAAGTCTTGTGTCTCAAAGCTACTAAAGAAATTATATACCCTAGCCTTGCAAGACTGTTGAAAGAAAGGACCTGGTGTCGTAGCCAGTTAAACACCCATTGAATCAATGTGGTTGGAATCCAATCGTTCATACACAGGAACCGACACAGCATCCTTGTCGACACAGCATCTCCTCAGCGTCGACCCCGTCACTACGTACTCTAGTCACACTCCAACTTCGCAGAAAGGACACTGCGAGGACCAAAAGGATTCCTGAAAAGCAATGCCCTCCACATCGCAAACACACAAGCTAAACTCCATCTGAAAGGATGCTTGTATGATTTGGGGGTTGTTGTTGAAAGCAAGGACACATCAGCCCAACATAACAAGCATTAGCAATTTCAATAAAACCTGGGGTTTCTCGAGATGGCAAATCAAAACAATCCATCCCGCTTTCGCTCGCTTTCGCCGCCTCCAGACAGCAAGGAGAAGCGATCGGATTCGGAATCGGCCTGAGGCGCATGCGTACGACTCCGGGCGCGGCGGTCGTTTCGTCGAATCCAAGACTGGCCAGGTGCCGGGACAAGGAGGTACCCAGACGCCGACCCCCTTGGCCCTCATAATATGGAGGGGTCAGACCCGAATCCGAACGGGTCAGGAGTCCGGGTCTCACCAATTCCCGCTCGGTTTGGTTCGGGACCTGGAAAGGGCTGGTTTCCCTCACGGAGCGGCAACGGGTATGCCAACCATTAAGACGTCGACGCTTGGAACGATGTTTCCAGGTGCCCTTTCCACTTTTCGGTGTTTCCAACATCCATCAACCCAGGGCTCATCAAATGAGAGACGAACAAAAAGAACTATATGTGCAGCGGACAAAATTACTTATGTAGCCAGAGACCATTTGGTATGATTATCGTTTTTGGTGGGGTCCATATCGTTTTCCAATGATTCTGTTCAAACAATACTTGAGTAGCATGTCTAGACATGGGTTTGAATGCACAAGCCATTCTGTTTTCTAAGCTACCCTCCCTTATTGCAGAAACACAGTGGTTTGTTGGCTTTAGAATCTCTTAGAGTCTTAGAAGAAGTCATTATTGGTTGACAGTTGGATGGAGGAAGAGCAATCAGACAGCGTGCTGTGATTCTTTTCTCACTCTGCAGATGAGTCAGACGAGGACGAAGTGCTGGAGGAGGAAGGCTCCTGAGAAGTTTTCTTAGACCAAGCCTGCTGGCGTATTTTGTTCCTCTGTCTCCTTCTCTGTAGGGAAGCTTCATGCTTTTTAATCTCGTCGTCCAAGGAGGGTAAAGCATTGTGTTTTCGACCTTTCGCTCTGGGTAAGAGCGACTTCTGCTCGTCATACCTTCTAGAAAGGGCAGTGTTCTTGTGCAGGTGCAGTGGCTCTGGGTCTGTGTCCCAGTTAGATCTACCACTTCCCCAGAATCCGCGACGCCACTCTGCAGGGCATGCCAGGGCTTCAATAGAGTAGTCCTTGAGCTCTACAGACACTGGTCGAGTACTGAATACATGGTTGTACAAGCGGACACCGAGAGCAGTTGGCTTTATCCTTGCATCCAGTTTGCCAGACAAGCAATAAGTTCTTGTGATGGCAAGGTCGGTTGGTAGCAGGCGCTTGGCTTCTTGCGGCACTGGGCTGTCTTTGTCGAGGATGACACAAATGAGTGGAGAGCTGGGATCTCGACGACGCTGCGCAGCATTTCCATCCTTCAGGACTCTTTCCAAATCGTCCAATGAATGAATGTTTTGTTTGTTCTCCTTTGCTCTTTCGACATAGGCATTGAACCATCCAAATAATCGATCGCAAATGCCCTTGGCATGCTTCTCCACACCAAAATTCATGGAGACTTCCGCCCTAAAATGCTTCACCAAATCAACCAGGTTGTGGAAGAGTGCTTCGTAGGCCCTGTAATGGGGACCTGGGTCTGACACCAAGAACACTTGCTCCAGTTGGTTCTGGTTCAACCTGCGGTCTAGAATCATTCTTGTAAGCTGGTTAGTTCGGAGGCAGGTGTGGTCAAGGATGTCTGATAACACCAAGAAATACCTCGTCACAGTCTTGCTCTTGCCATCCGCAGTGAAGTGCTCTACCATGCAGGCACCCCATACACTCACTTCCATCCTGGCAGTGGCGTAGAATTGTTCGCCTGTGGCTTTGTGCGAAATTGGGAGCGTGACCAATTCCTTCCAATCACTCACCAGGGTTGTGGAATTGCATGGCGGGCTCTTTTGCAAAGACATGAGTACAGGGTCTTGGTGCTCAGTCGCCGCCTTGTGGTGGTTGTAGCTCAGCATGAGCCGCAGCATGGCCCGCAATTCTGTGGAGAGTGTGGCTTCCAGACTGAAAAGGTCAACGCGCAAGTTCTGTCGAAATCCACTTCCTAGGCAGGGCTGTTCAGATTGGAAGCAAAGAGACACACAAACCTGCAGTAGACAAACAACAAGTCCAGCAAACACTCAACCTACCCACCTCGTTTGCGCAAGTCAGCAAGGCCACATGGAAAGTCATTGTCTCTATGCTCAGCGCAAGGATGCCTTTCATGGTGACGGGAGATGTAATGCTCGAAGGCTTCGATTTCCAGCACAGGCAGGTCCTTGAATGGTTCTGCAGCAAGAAATGCGTCCCAGGCTTGCCAGTAGTTGGGCATTATCTTCTCCAACTGGTCTCGGGCGTCAGCTATCATCTCCTGGGCCTTGGGAAGAACCTTGTCGTCATAGTCTGCGCAGTACTGACAGTAATCGCTTTGGCAACGCGCTTTCTTAAAGTGGCAAAGGTGCTCCTTCATGATGCGGTGCATAGTCCTGGCAGACATGTTTTCGTAGAGGCTCGGCTCGTCTTCAAACAAGGCGGTGCGGTCTTTCGTCAAAGTTCTGGCAATGACCCACTCAGCAGTGCCTCCGGGGTTGCTACGGCATATTTTTGAAGAATCTTGGCTGTGCGCCTGCAACACTGCGCGCACTGCCTCAATGCAGGCCTTGCTGTTTACTTTAGACGGTCGCCCTCGTGTCTTGGCTTGGGCATCGTCTGGGCCTGAGGCCTTCAGCCATCGAGCAGCACCAATGGAGTAGCCTAAGTTCTCAACTGCTGACCGGTCAGGAAAAGCTTGATGAATGAGAACATCAACTTGGTCACGGATTGCGCGTATGCGATCTGAAGGGTTTGGAGGTTTGAATTCTGGAACTGCGCCAAGACCTCGCACAAGAGACGAACATGAGCCACACACCGTGGCGGGCTGCAGCTTCTGCGCTACAAGCTTGCCGAATTCGGGCCATTCATTCTCAACCACACGGATTGCCCTTGCCACTGTATCGGCTGCCTGCTCTGCAGAGGGAAACCGGCGGAGGTGGCAGGTCAATACCTTCTGGTGCCTCCGCCTTTGCCGGAATGTCTTTGAGCGGAAATGCTTCTTGGCGGGGGGGCCTTGTCAGCAGGCGCTCAGCACGCTTCCGCTTTTCACCCTTTGCACTAGCACGCAGAGGCGGCAAAGAACTGGCAGGTTGCTCGGTTGTTGGAGGCATCACGGGCGCTGAAGGCAAGTTTGAGGACGATGAGCTTCCAGGAATTTCTACTACTGCTGCACCACTTGGCTGCTGGGAATACCATTGTTTCCGTTCAGACTTTGGCAGCTTGCTCCAGTAGTTCTTGTCCACATAGCTCCGAAGCCAATCGCGTTGTTCCCTTGTGAGTGCATTCTGCTCGCCGCTATGCCTGGCTTTGCTAGTGTTGGCACGGCCTGGTACGGCCGACACTGCTGTTCTTGTCAGGGAGTCGCCTTCGGGGCCCTGCAGCAAAGAGAGGAAAAAGCGATGAAGAGCTGCCTTGTCTTCTTTGGTGCGGCCCATGCAGAAACTACAGTAATGTGAGGATGTGTCTTTGTACGGGACCTGGGATTACAAGAAGGTTATCGTTAGGTTATCGTTTGGATTATCGTTCGGGAAGCTGACATGTTTGGGAAAATCTTGAGACAAGTTCCTTTCAGCAGGATGGACATACATTTACTAGAGATGCACTTCCGACGCGCACATTCCTTTGTTTAGCTTTCCTGAACAAAAACGGACTTTTGTAACTAAATTCGCCTAGTGCAGCATTCTTCAAAGCAAACGGCAAGGAAGCAATGTTTTCCGTCCCGCAGTCGCTTCGGCTGGGCTAGAGTTGGAGTATCTGGATCGCATTGGTCGATCTTGCGTTTGCACGGCGTCTGTGTGGCCTCTGCGTGGTCATCTGCTCCACCACTTTTCAAGGACGTGTCTAGCGATGGATCTGGCAAACACTCTCCCCGAGAATGACTAGGCTTCTCCTGAGAAAGCAAAGCCGTTAGACCGTCCCTTCCCTTGCTCTCAAACATCAAAGAGCCCCTAAAACTTCCCAAAAGACATGCTGAGAACAAGCCTGGTGGCCTCAGGACACATCACTTCGCCAAAGTCTAGCTCCTCAGAAAAGCCAAAGTGCAACCCTCCTAGATGCGATTGCCCACTTGCCCAACATAAAAAAATACTTTCAGAGTTGACGAGGCACTGGGGCAGCAGGAGTTTCCATGAGCACTGCCTCAACCTCACGAGAACCGTCCAGAAGCCCAGCCTCACCATTGGGCACTGCTTCTTTCTCAGCACCTTCACCATTCACAGACATCACCTGCAAGTACGGGCAGCCCATGCCGAGGCCATGTTGACGCTGTCGGATCACTATCTCAAAACATGATGTCAAAATCCTACCAGACAGCCCGCTTTTGTTCATCCCTGCACCTGCCCATCATCCATTGTGGTTTTTTCCGCCAGTGTCTTTGCAAACTTGCTAAGGCATGTGGTAAAAGTCCACGAAGATCCAGTCCTCAGACAGGATTTGTTGAAAGTGGACCTGGAGGACTGGGCTATGTCACTGTTCTAAAAGCACAAAACTAAACATCCAATGGAGCACCCCCTTGAGATAGCCTGCACTTCAGGCTGAGAATCAACACTGCTGCATGATGAGATGCTCGAACATGACCGCTTGCAGTGATGGTTTCATTAGCCTTGGTGCGAGTCGCACTGCTACACAAACATCCTCACAACCTTGATAAAAACATGAAGCTCGTCTACAAAAAGGGAAAACACGCCAGAAGTTCTGTGCAAACCAAAGTGGCACAGTGGGACACTAGCACACCCCATCGACTGTTCCACTGAGGAGGATTCATCTGAGCTACGCAGTGCCTGACTTGGCACAGCTTGGGTGGCTGCTGCTCCATTGCCACCGCCATTGTCGAGGTGAAATGATGGCACCAAACAACTCTCGACCGACAACAGCAGCAGCAAAGCGGCAAGTATAACCCCTGATGACCCTCTTCAAACCCACAGATTCAATGCCCATCAGCACAATGTCAAAAAGAACAAGCGGTATCTCAATGAGACATATAAATGCAAAACATTCCATGAAGTTAAACATCTTTGTACTTGTATATCTTGACTATATCGTTTTTGGTGGGGACCATATCGTTTTCCATATCAAACAAAGCCTTCAACATAGTTCAGGGTCACCCCCTGACTAAATAAATAAGCCAATAATTTGGTCGGTCGCTCATATAAGGGAAAGGAACAGGAGAAGGAAAACAACAACAACACTAGCAACAACAACAACAACAACAACAACAACAGCAACAGCAACAGCAACAGGCTGGGGACGCATCTCCCTGTCACAGGTGTGGCCTGGAGCCTTGTGATAGCTCCTTAGAGGTTAAGGGATGTCCATTGGGGGGGCCCTGGTATGTCCTGTGTTGTTTGTCTCAGGGTGCAGTCTTCTTCTTTGACGACACATACATTGTTCATGTTTTCTGAGCGTAGATGATCCCATCTCCATCAGTCAATTCAGGGCCGATTGCTTGGCAGGATTAGCAGGCAATCGACCCCAACCTAGAAAAGACCAGAAACTGATCAGAAACTGGCTGTGGGTGTGGAAGGTTTGGATATCTAAGAACATCCGGACTTCACCCATCGACCCATCAACCATCCATATCCATCACTGAGGACACAACCACCACTCATCACTCGCTTCAACCGATCGGTCGGCACGCACGCTTGCGCCTCGGGACCGTCGAAACCGGCACTCCTCAGGCGCCGTGCGACCCCCCGTGTCCACCGCGTTGTGTGTGGCGCGGCGCGGCGCATCGGGCGCCTCTGCTTCGAAGAGACCGCCGGAAGAGGCTTGTCGGCCCACGACCTGCGAAGGGAGAGCGATGCAGGTGGCCCCGAGCAGCGAAGAGGAGTGCGGGTATATCGTGAAAGGAAACACCAAAGCGGAAAGGTGTGGCATTTCCCTAGGGCTCCTGGCCTACCTCCGTTTCGAAGGTGGCTGGGGTGGGTGGATTTGGGGGGGTCTAACCACCGAACCAGAGGATATGGGCAAGGAGCCCTAGGGCCCTATAGGGTCTTTAAAACTAATCAAACACATCCGCCCCACAGCCCACGGCGGAAGATGAGACCCCGAACATGGCGTATGAAAATGACCTTCCATAGCTCCAGACATCCAATTCCGAAAAGCCGGCTTCAATTGAACTCAGAACCAACCTCTGCGCCTGCGCCCCTTTTTGCTCCCGGAGCGCCCTGGAGCTCCGTGCGCTTTCTGCAACGATCAGAAGATGCTCCTCAGCGCATGAGGCGTTTCAAGCGTCTGAAAGGAGTAGGCTGGGCTCATATACCCGGATGGTCTCCTGGCCCCATCTCCTCAGATGACCGGTGGTATTCGAACCCCCCTGGCATCCACCCACCCCAACCACCTAACCGAAACGGTCTCAGGAGGTAAGCCAGGAGCCCATTCGGGTATAAACCCTTTTTGTTTGACTCCTACACATTGGGAACACAAAGCCAGGTGTTGCCCATATCTCCTTAGCGGATTCCAATTCAGATGCCATGCCACAGCCAACAGCGGGAACAATTTGGGTTTCATTGGTTTCATCATGTTTCATCGCTTCATGTAGCTGAGTTGAGGATGGCGGTTTTGGTCGCTTGTGCTGCTTTCACGTGAAAGCAGGCTCGAACCAAGCTTGTCAGCCAAACACAGCACAAATGACCAAGCTTGCGGCTATTGATTTCGCTCTCTGTCCTGCGTGTGACATGTGTATTGTAAGAAGATCCCCCACTTGGGGCTCTGGCTTCTGCCTGCATGTCTTGGCACAGCCCGTAAACCCCTTCTGGAATGCCTTTCAGTGACCTGTTGCGGCCCTTTCCAGTGACCTATTTTTGTCACTTTGAAGAATCAGGAGTTAGATGTCAACATAGGATGAATCATCCTCTAAATCCCCCCCAAGGTCAGGAACCAGAAGATAATTTTGAAAGGTGGTTAGTATTGAAAGAACAAGTCAAACCAAACTGAAAGGTGGGGTTTCTTAATCCTATGTCTACATTACCCACACACTCCATCAGGCTATACTAGCTAGCATATGTTGACCTGTTGAAAAGGGATCAACATTCCCTACATGGAGTGTCTGGTAGATAGAGATATATCTTTTGATGTTTCAGAGAGACCGTGAAGCTTCATTCTTCCTTGAGCCAAACGCATGACGAACTAAAGGGATAGGAACACAAGTTACTTTATTCTACGAGCATGTACACTTATAGAATCCATTTGACCGCGATGACGGTCAAGAAACCAAAACCACATCACCTGGAGGTTCCAACCGCTGCATGTCTTCATCACACATCATCACCGAGCGGTCGAACGGTGTCTCCAAGTCTCCGGATGGTGAAGTCAGGCTCCTCCAAGAATTCGGCCTCGCCTTCGGTACCCACCATGGTCACCACATCTGGGAGCATGGCCACGAGCGTCGTCTCTAGAAGCCTTAGAGCTGTTCGACGGCCTGTAACCGGGCCGGCCGGTCTGGTTGGGAGCCGGTCTCTACCCGAAAAGCACCCGGAGGAGACGAAAGAAGACCCTGCAAAAGCACTGGGAGGACTTGAAGTGGCTCAGTTGAGGATCTTTCTTGAACAAACTTGGGGGCCACAAACCCAGCGCAATGTCTCAAGGAAACGATTCGTTGACGGAACATGATCGCGTTGCCAATGAGTCCAATTTGGTACTAGTTAAATTGCTGGTGCTGTCCAAACAAGGAACCGGCAATTTAACCAAAGAGGATTGTCACCTCTTAGGCTAGAATCCTCTGCGTGTTTGGTATTTATCACCTCTAGGACTCTGCTCCATCCTAGAGGTGGTTTCTTCCGTGTGGAACCATGTGTGATCCCTGGAACCCTTCCTTTACGAAGGCGAAGCAAATATCCTTGGAGCTGGAGTTGGAACCAATTAGCCGACCCTCCTGAAATCCACCGAACGGTCGCCCGAATCGATTAATTGGTCTTAGTGCGGCCGCCCGAGCGAACGTGCGAGGCGGTCCGACGTGCACGTGCTCGACCGACTGTCCAGGCTCCGCGAAGCGAAGGAGACCGTGGTGAAAGCTGCGAGACCGTTTTCATTCACGATATGACCCTTGAGTGATCCGAAAATGACAATGACATCTCACCTTAAGCTCATGACCCAAGGCGTATGATGTTGTTTTTTACATGTCATCCATTATACCCAATACAGATTGGAAGTCATGAAACAAAAGTCATGACCCAAACACTCCCATGGGACAGAAATCTAAACAAACACCTACTGTTTGGACCCTGAAATCCACCAACGACACCTCGAAATCGGTCCATGTTAAGTCCCTAAGGGTCCAGGACATGTCCAGGACCATCCGAATCGGATGTCCTGCCAGACCCCCCCGGCAACAACCATTCTAAGCACGAACTCACCTCCGAACTCGACCATCCGAAACGGAGGTACCTGGAGGTAACATGGGCCCCATCCATGGTCCTTTCCCTACACCTCCAGTCGTACCTCCTCAGAAGGTATGACTGGACCCTCCTGGCACCCACCCCAAACCCCTTCTCACCCAGACGCGACCCTGGACCCTCATATGGGGTGGGACCCGAATCCTCGAGGTCTGGACCCGAACCAATCCCTATCCCATACACTCCATGTATGACATATATGCCTACATTGACCCCTCAAACCACCCCAATACCATACATGGAGGCGTCTGGGTATGGTTTGGTTCGGGACCAGTCGGGCCTCGTTCACGGAGCGCCTCATGGTGAGACGTACCGTCTTTCGGACGGACCTCTCGGCCGGACGGTCGGACGGTCGGACGTCGGATGTCGGTCCGTGTAGCGCGTGGCTTTTCCGCAGTGTGAGTGGGTGGACAAGACTAGAGGTCTTCAAACGAGATCTTATAGACCAGGCACATAGATTGGCAACATCATTATGGAATAGATTGGCAACATCGTGTATATCCGAGAACTTCTACATTCCAGAGTAAAGTACTTATAAGTGATCTTAAGTTCAAAAGTCATTGAACTATTAGCAAGTCATGTCCAGCAATCTCAGCGCCCCCCGTCTGTTAAATCCCAACTTCGATCCCAGTCGCAAGGTCGTCCCATCGAAGTAGCGGATGGCCTTCGTCCGCATCTCAGGCAGCATGGTCAACAGTTGACGATGCACAGCACCCAACGAGTCAAAGGGCCGCAATCTCAACTCCTAGGAGTCGGCACGAGTCGAGTCAGCACGAGTCGACTCGGCGGCGCGAGTCGAGTCACCACGGGAGGAGCTTCCGAGTCCAGAGGAGCCGAGCCAAACCGAACATCAGGCACAACAGCACCAAGCACCCTCCCGGACAGGTCACCAATGGTTCGACCTCTTTGAGACCTGGCCCAACCAAAGACTCCCATTTCGGAGACCTCTATCGAGTCGGATCGAAAATGGCATGGATCAGAGGATGGATCAGCATGGATGGCACCGTCTTCTCGGGACCGGCGTGAAGCCGAACACGCATCTCATCGGCTGTCGACCCCAACGAAGCGATGATCCACTTCATGGTGGCCACATCGTCTAGACGGCTGTCGAAGGAGAAGTGGAGACGATAAAGACATATAAAAACCCACTTCATAGTTGATGGTTGTTCCTTCTTGTTGGTTCCGTCTTGCTGACTGGTACAGGTAACTATAATAGCAACCCTTGCAGCTTACTCATAGCTCGATTAGAACAAACAATAAAACATCTTACATACTACCTAAAATCCAACTGGCAAAATAGAGGCGCCTTTTCCGTCTGGCAGATTTTGCCTGAGAAAGTCACAAAGGCGTTTCTGTTTTGTTGCCTTTTGTTCGGGACAGATTTTGCTCTGGCCTGTGACAGCCTGCTGATTCCCCTTGGAAACGATTCATAGCCCAAAACAGGTTTTGTTCCCTTTCCATGGTGGTTTCAGGTGCACATCCGCGTTGCCCAAACTGCTTGGCATATCAAAGGGCACCAGTTTACTCCCCATCTCTCCCCCTTCCCTCCCTCCGATGGACCACCGCCCTACGACTCCCCACGCCGCCGCGGCGACCGGTCGCGCCGGGCGTCGATCTCGCGCCCGGAGAGCTCGACGAAGCGGATGAGGCGCTCGACGGAGCGCTTCGTGACGCTTTGCTCGAAGAGCTCCTCGGACGGGACCGTGGTGGCACGGTGGGGGTGGGGGGGGAGTGAACTCCATGGTGTTCTGGGCTTTTTGGGTCGTGAAGAGAATGGAAGAGGTGATGGAACCATTGGCTAGGATTCCTGGCCCACCATTGACTCAAGAAGCCGAAACCGAACGATATAGTTTTTGACCAAAGGGACTACAAAACCACATCGTCTTGGAAGGGTTCATATGACAAAAAAGGGTATAGCAAACCCAGACACGACTAATGGGACTGCCATATATGCCGATCAATTGGGGTGGTTTTGGGGGTCAATTGATTGGCATATATGGCAGTCCCATGTGTCGTGTCTGGGAAATAGTTCGTTCCATGGAGTTTGAGGACATATACACTGACCCAGAAAAAGGTTACAGCGGAGGATGTGAACAGAAAACATAAGCCATAGGTCATTGCATAGGAGAGGTTTATTCGGTTGATGTCTTTAGATGCTGCTGTTCGTTTTCTGACTCAAGTTCACTCGCGTTTTCACACAATGTTTGCTTTCAAACATGGAACTTCCTAACATTTCAACATCAAAAAAAACACAGCAACAACAACAACGCGCACCCTGGCAGCCAGGGCTCTCGCCAGTACGTCACGTTCTCCTCGCGGAGCGCACGACCCACGAGCTCCTTGGCAAGGGACGGACGGATGAGAAAAAACAGACTATGCTACTGGAGGCCATGGCTATTTGGTTGGAGGCACCATGACTATCCCATGGGTATCATTAAATATACCCTATAGCGGTTGAAGGACCCGAACGGTCGACTATCCCAGTTGGGTACCCCCACTGACAGTCACTGGCTACCTCTCTGTGTTCTGTGTTGCCGGGATCTGCTCGAGAAAGACATACCATGATACTAGGTTGGAGGCCATCGCTTTTTTGGGTCGGAGGCCAAGAAGCTATAGGTGGGAGGCACCCTGACCCGACGTGTCACCCGATCTCCTTGAGGTCGGCCTTGGAGGCCTTTTGTTTGGTTTGGGCCGAACGGTGTGTTGAGGTGGAGGTGCGGAGGGCGGTGGTCATCTTCAGTTCATGGCTGGAAGAAGCTGCTCGTTCATGTGGGTTTCAACGGACAAAAGGAGCTGCGTCACTCGGGGTGCAGGGCCCGAGCACCGCGTTCTCTGCGTTTTCGTTTTCGGTTCTTTTCGTGAGTGGGCCAGGACAAAGAGCACTGCGAGTCCGAGGCTCATGGATTTGATGATCATCCAGTTGCGAAACGAAGGAGGCAAAGTCCCACTCAGATTCCAATTCAATCCTCTCTGAGGTGACCACCCCCCTCGCTGGGCGATTCCACCATGGCGAGGGCGCGCCGCGAGACTGGTGAGACAGGGCAAGGATCGATCGATCTCGAACGACCTGTGACGTGATCGATCTGTTTTGTGTCCTTGGAAGTGAAGCCAACGGATAGGATAGTTCAACCATAGGCACCACCAAGTAAAGGAAATCCCTCCACTCGGGTCACCCAGTCGGAGTATGTTAATGCTAAATCAACTGCGGCGCTGTATACTTTTTGGGAGCGAGCTTTCGGGAGGGCATTTTTGTCACGCATCGAGATACATGGACGAAGGAAAATAATGTAAAATAGGGAGACATGACCCAGTAGACCCCCTGGAAAAAAAGGAAAACACCCAGCCAGGAGATCTCCCAGGCAGATTTACAGACTCAGTACCCCTCAAAAGTCAACGGTCTGCGCTCAGGTCAGACACCCTCGGTTGGGGTTTAGGGTTTACGCTCAGGTCTGCGGGTGTAGATTCTGTTGAGACGGTGTTCATGTCCGCTTGAGCAGGCATGAGCAGGACTCGAGCCCTCAGTGGACTCCCGGCGTTGGACTGGGAGAGTGACAGTGGTGGTAGAAGACCAATCCAGAAAAGCCAATGACCTGGATATACCTGGCTCATTGGGGGATTGCATTCCCTAGGCCCTAGGGATTCACATCAACCATACCTTCTCAGGTTTTTTCTGCGACTGGAGCCTCTTCCAAAGTGAATCCATATACGTACCAGGGCCCCCTGTCATGGGGTGTCATGGGGTGTCTCTTGATCGCCTTTAGATGTTAAGGGGTGTCCATTGCGTTAACCACCCCTTGGGAGGCCCAAGTACACTCTTGTCTATAAAGACAAACTGTTAAATTTTGGTGGGGTGTCACCAATCAACATACATTAATCCCAGATGCTCCATGTATGCATATATGCCTACATTGAGGTAGTTTGGGGGTTCAATGTAGGCATATATATTCCATATACATGGAGTGTATGGGAATTGTAAGGCCGCGTTTTCAGGTTACCGGGCAGCAGCCCCAGGCCTCGCTGTTGTGCCGATCACATGTTGTGTCCCTTTGCTTGGCTTGAGTGCTCGGCTTTTCGCATCAAGACATGGGCACTGAAAGAACCTCCCAGCAGCATGGGCTCCACATTATATAATTTCAACATAAAATGATCACCTTCTATGGATCTTCCATCCCCTGCGAAGGGCCTCCCTTCGCGTGCGCACTGCAAGTGCACCAAATCCCTTGGCCCCCGCCGCATCCGCCGATCCGCCTCTGGGCCGGCTAAGAGCGCCAGAAGCTGCATCTGGCGTCTTCACTCGTGCGACAGCGCGCGACGTGGGAGAAAAAAAGGGGCCCCAAACGGAGCTGGACTCTGAGCTTAGCCCACGGGGCATACGAACAACGGGTGGACCCTGACCCATATCGACCCACTGGGGCCACCGGCTAAGCTTCCCACAGTGAGCTAGCCATGAAGTGAAGGTCTTTTGGGGCAAAAAAGGACAACCTGGTCTTTCTGCTAGCCTTTCAACGTCTTTCAACCACCATCTGTAGCTGTTTGAGCTCCATCCGACCATCATCGACCTGCTCATCCTACGGCCTTGTTCCTGCACAGTGTTTTTTCACCGAGCAGGTCCCAGGTGGACACGGATGGAGTGCATCATCTTGGTGTCGTAGAGACGCATTTGGTGTTTTGTTTGGTTCTCGGCAATTCGAAGACTTTGAGGTAGAAATCCGATGCAAGTGTGGCGGAAGAATTGATTGGATGCCTTTGCTTTCAAAGGGATCTGCCAGCACATACTTGGGTGCTTCATCTGCGTAACTCGCAGCAACTTCTGCATGAGGGTGGCCGACCACCGCATCATCTCAAGAAGTGAGTAGGGTACATCACATCTGCGCAGTAGATGTTCCGCTGGTTCAGTTGCAGGCCCGTAAGTGCAAACACCGTCTGAGTACCCGGACGATGAACTCTGAGTACAGCTTTCTGGGACGGAGTCACGTCAGTATGAGTACGGCTTTTGTCGGAGCTCTTTCTAAGCCGGTGACCCATTGCGATCTTGCACCTTCTACCCATTGCGATCGCCGTTGAGAGGTAGAATGCACCCCAAATCCCAACGGCCGGCTCTTCAAAGAGATCAAACTTGAGGGTTCTCAGGTTGAGGAGATCGAACGGGATCTCAGTCTGAGCACTGAAGAACCAGTGGAGTAAACATCTGATCCCTATAGTCGATCATCAAGCTGTCCAAGCTGAATTGGTCAAAAACACCCGAACAAACATAATAACATCCCATAACTATCCCAGGACCTGTCAGGTTTTAGAAGCCTAAACACACTGAACTTGAGTCTACCAGGGATCTTGGAGGCTCAAAAACGGAAGAGTCTGGAGGAGTTTTGCTGTCCCTCGTCCTCCGCTTCGCGGCGCCTGGTCGCTCCCCAAACGTGCGCGAATGGGACTGAGGTGCAGCCCCAAGCGACTGGTGGGCGGAAGCTCCTGGAGAACATGGACGTGAACGACCACGCAGAGCGGATCCAGCGCCGACGTGAACAAACGGCCGCCCCCAGACCTCATGGACGCGAAGCGTCTAGGCCCGAATCCTCGGGTGATCAGCGGTTGAAGAACCCGAACGTTCGACTATCCTAGTTCGGTACCCCTGGTTTTCCGGGTCCGTTCGTTCAGGTCACTGGATACCTCGGGAGTCAGGGGTCAGGGTCGGTTGCTCACCGCCCTCTCGGCTGGGGCCCGACACCCAGTGCCACATGTGATTGGAGACACCTGTGAATGGTTCAGTGTTTCAGCGAAATGACTTCAGGCCTGAAACACCTGGAACATGGAACCGAACATCTTCCAAGCAACGATCAAGTCAACCATGATTTCCCAATCTTTCTCAACATCGGAACTCGTCACCAGAGTACTCCACACTCATTCTCCTTTCAAGGCCACTCTACATGTGTCGAAGTCTCCCCTCCTGCGGTGTAGGCCATGGCAACCATGGCCACTCCACAAAGACCTCCCGGTCACTGAAAACACCGCAAACGCGGCGTCCTTTTTTTCAGCTCGGCGAACGGTCCGCGATTTCCCGTGCCGGAGATCCCTGTGGAATTCTCTGTGTGGCCCAGGGCCAGTGGGTGATTGTCATCTAGAGTTCCTGTGAGATGGTTCCTGATTACTTTCGGTGGCGCGGAAATCACGGAAATCACGTGAGCCACTGGCAAAGATTATTTGCAAAATCCAAGGGACAGGTGTATATGATTGATTTTGCATGAATGGTGAGTGTGTGCTTGTTCCAGTGTCTTTTCGTTTGTGTTTGTCGTGTAAATTTGATGAGTGTATGGTCATTTCGCCGGAAGCTGCATGTGGAGATTCCATGTCGTCCCTCTTGATTTACCCTAGGGATCCAAGTACAGTACCGAACCTCAGGTTAGGTACGACTGGACCCTCCTGGCACCGACAGTCACAGTGCCGAACACATCACCTAACCTGAGAAGGTACGACTGGATCCCCTCCGGGACAGTTGTGTAGTAGGAAGTCGTCCTGTGAGACGGGTGTATCCTCGATGGATCCATGGATGGGGTGTATCGGATAGCTGTGACACTGTGGGCTTGGAACTTTGAGCTTTCACTGGATGTTGGACCTGCCTGCGATCAATTAGTACACCTGGCACTTCCTACCAGGTAGGAGACCTGTAAGATCGTAGGGTATAGGCTAGTCTATTGGACACCCAGACAGGATGATCCTGGCACTGGAAATTGAATATGGAACCTGAAAACCACGTCAGGTTGTAGAGGGAAATCGTCTTCCAGTCGTTTCCATCTGGTTCTCGGAACCTGGGTTGCCCAAAAACACGTCCACGCCAGCTACTCCACCACCTTCTCATCCCTCGCCATCCCAGGCCATCCCATCCCTTTCCCCACCCTGCCTCTGCCGAAACGCGATGAAGGATCGGCAAGGCCACCTGAAGGATGCAGTTCTCGGCAGTCAAGCACCCACCACCCACAACCACCAAGCTGATTTGGGTATATCCCAAGCTCCCAGGGCCCAAACGGATGATGCCTGGCTGGAAGGCCAACATCCATCTCCACCACACCCGATTCGAATCAGGGGAGTCTATAGAGCCTTGAACCCCCCCGGTGATTTCCTAACAAAATAAATTGAACCCCCGGTGAGGTCATAACCCCCTTGATTTCTGGGCAGTTCCTTGAACCCCAACCCCACCCCATCCTCTATCCCAAACCCCACTGCGCTCGTCTTTTCACCCCCACCGCCACGTGCTCCGGCCTGCCGCGTGCTGCGCTTCTCGTTGCCGCGGCGGGCGCCGAACGACCGCCGCTCCGAGCGGCGCTCGCCCTGCGTGGCGGCCACGGTCCGGGTGGGGTCCCAAAGAGACACCGAGGGAAGACGTCACATGGTGCTTCTACTATAGTGCTTAGAAGAAGCCCAAGTTCAGGCAACACCACTTGAAGAGTGAGTCGAGAATATGTTTTGCAAGAATTTGACAATCTCATATATATATACCGATGTCACTGGCTAATGATAGACTTGTCAGTCACCATATATAGTATATATCTAACTCACGGACACTCTTTCCCGCTCCGGGCCTCCAAGTATATAGCTCCGCTTTCGAAGGTGTTTGAGATGGGTTTGGAGAGTCATATAGAGTCTGTATGTCGACAAGTACCTTCTTAGAAGCTACTTGAAGCCCCAGGGCCCTGGGGATTGGTCCATCCTCTCGCTCCATCGGCTCGACCGCGATCGATCGGATTCCGCCTGCAGGTCCAAGGTCACCGTGGCATCCCCTCGGGGCCGGTGTCCAAGGTGCTTGAAGAGGTACATGGCATGCCCTGCTAGGCCACCCGAGTCAGCCCATTCCTTTTTCTTTGATTTTGATTTAACCGGACTACATGGCTTAATATGTTTGTCTTACTTTTCAGGCGGAAATGAAGCACCCAAAAACCCAGCGGGTTTGAGGCCCAAACCATTCCAGACCTGAAACAGTGACCGCCCCTAGCACCGGCACTGCCTGGGTGCCCTGGAGTAGACCTGTAAGATCGTAGGGTAGAGTAGTCGAACGCCACACCCAGACAGGATGATCCTGGTAGACATTCATAGTTTCATGGGTTATTGTATCCGAGTTCAGGAACTTCCTTTACTTGGGTGGTGCCAAAAATCGTCTTTGGACTAGGGTATACCTATACCAGTCTCAACCTGGACCCGACTTCAAGTACCGAAAATGGGACATGACATGACATTACCCCCATATAAACAGGTACGACCGAGTTCCCATTGAACCTGAGGTACGAGTTTCGGGTCGACTTCAGGACTGGATGGCTCCCCGCCCTCCGCCTCCCCACCCGTCCGACTGTGCAGGACCGGAGCGAGTTTCGCCGCGGAACGCGATGTCCCGAGCGCCCGGGCTGACCGAAACCACGCGGTAGAGGACTGGTTGGGACGTCAAAGGGGTGAAAGCTGCCTGGTCGGGTGAAGGGCAGGGAAGGGCAGGTGGTTTTCTGCTTGGTGTTCACTTTTAGGAGTCAGTGGGTTCCATCATCCCAAGAAAAGGATCAACACAAAAACTATATCTGAAGCCACATGAAACCACCGCTCAGTTTTTTCTTTCGAGTGTTGGCTCTGGGCATCTAAGGCCCAAGTCGCTCTGTGTGCTTTCTGAGGAGAAGCGACTGAGGGGTCTCAGTAAAGAAGACATTGGAATCCTAACCTAGACACTCCAAGTATGGCATACCGGCATACATGACTCATGACTACATAGGCCTAATCGGTCAACCACCCCTGACCCGATCAGTCAATCTTCGAGTCTCATGGATGGTATGTCAGGTGCAGGATGTTGGAAAGGGAATCATGGGGGAAATCCAATATGGAGTCTGGAACCTGGATGCCCACAAAAAAAGAACGAACACATCCAAATGAGACTCTCCATTGACCCTGAAAACATCGTCCGATCACCACCCATCCATGGCAAAGAGTCCAGTGCCATGGATTGTTTGGGTATAGTACTGGTATACTAGATACTTAAGATCCATACTTGAGAGGAGGGAGACACGAAAGGTAGGACAGCGGGAAGAGAAGAGAACGCGAGAGGCAGGAACAAAAATGCAATGTTCGACATGGTGATTTATCCCCTCGGAGGCGACCTTTCGTAAATATAATTTCATGTGCACTCTCAATGTTCAAACATATATGCTCTCGAAATGTTCACAAAGATTCTTAGGAAAACAAACTTGCCCCATGGCTCAGATCATCGGTGAGCATTGAATCGGAGCACCATAGGATTTGAACTACCCTGAAACCATAAGAGGCTCACGAAGACGTTCCCCAGAAGAGAAATGACGTGCTTCACAAAACAAACTCTAGGTATGTATCCTTTCGGGGAACACCTTTCGTGATTAGAATTTCATATGCAAGAAATCATGAGAGGTTTAACGAAAGGGTACATTCATAACCCTTCATATGATGAACATTTCATATGCACTCCCTTTCGTGATTCAAGAGGGTTTCAACTATCCTTAAATCATGAGAGGCTCACGAAGACGGATGGGGGGGGTCTGTAATGTATTGAAAAATCCATTCCAAGCGGGGGGGGGGGTCTGTATTGAGAAATCAATTCGTGGGGGGGGTTGAATTGAATGATCAATTATTAGACCCGGACGCGCCAACACTTGCTTCGCAAGACAAACTCAAGGTATCCCCTAAAGGGCTACCTTTCGTGACTTGTTAGTAGGTCTCCATCAGACCCCCCTTGGAAGCACATCGCTGTTTACATCGTGTTGCCTGCTAAGGCTTAGCTGGCACATGCTCTTCAAGGCTCTGCGGCGTGCCACTCCATGGAAAGAACCAAGCAACTAAATGCACCACTCCAAAAGCACACTGTGAGAGGGGGGAACCTGGTTGAACTTGGGCACACCAAACTCTTATGACAAGACTGAAAGATACTCGAAACATCTCAAAACTGTGAAAGACTTCGATCCTAGTAGGCCATTCTGTTCACTGAGCGACCCAGAATTGCTGCGGTTTTGAGTCACAGGCAGAGTTGGACATGCCTGCACTTCGCCTTCAACCAACCTCCCAACGCCGCGGCGCCGAAACCACTACACCAGTTGAAGGACGAGTCCCAACACCCCTCCCGCCTCCCACTGTGAGGATTGCGGTCGCGAATCAAAACGCTCCACGGTCCTCGGATGGACTCGGTGCCGCAGGTCACGGTGACCAAAACGGAACGTGCTCAGCACTGCCGGTCACGTGCTTCGACTGGGCGGGTTTATAGAAACTCTTGTGCTGAGCATGTACCAAACGGATCGAAAGGGACCCGAAAGGACCCGAAAGATCACGTGACCCGAGCAAAAGATAGCTACAACATGCTACAACTGTACCCATTTTTTCCCAAGTACGAACTGAGACTCCAGGTGTCTTCCATCCAATTAATCCTCTTCCGAAATGGCTGGTGCCGCATCAGCTCCTGTCTTTCTGTTCTGGTTCTCCCAAAGAAGAGAACCAGGAGGGGACCGGTCCACAGGGCCCTAGGGGTACACCTGGAAGCTCCGTCATTCCACCAGTTCTGAACGGAGGGAGTCGCAGCTTTCAGGTTCTGAGCCCGGAAAATCAGGACCGTGGGTTGGCATCAATCAAGAATTGGCAAAGGATGGGTGCCAAAAACACCCAGTGTCAACTTCCCATCTGAACTTGGTCGCTGTGGTTTCGCATTTGTCACGCATATCTTTTTCACACCCTGCTATAGTGTGCTTTTTGGGGTTCAAACAGCCTCACCGGCACGTGGCGTACCACCCTCGCCAAGCTTCACACACGCCACCGCGCCGTTGCGCACGAACTTGGCCACGAGGTTGTCCTGAGCGCAGCCCCGCCGCGCAGCGTGTGCCGGTCGGACCAGGCACAAAGGGGTGGTGTTTGGTCCCCAAGTGAGTGGATGTTCTGGGCACCCCTATAACCTCCATGGATCACACCCCTTTGTGACTGCTGGCAAGTGAAAATGATTTTGAAGCCACATTCAGAAGCTTTGGCTCGGAGGAGTTCATGATTTGGATGTCTAGAGCGCTATAAGAGCCAGAAAATGCCAATGGGTCATGGTGGCGGGTGAGGAAATTCTCACTATTTCCACCCCTGTGCGTGCCTTTCCCTCCCACAGACTGGACCTCTGAAAATGAACCCCTTTACAACCTAGGTGGTTCCTGTCGGGTCCAGGTCCGAATAACAGGGGAGTGAGTGAATGCAGTGGTCTCTAATGTTGTGAGGCTCCGGCTTTGACCCAGCTGAGCTGACTTCAAGGTCGCTGGCGACCCGCGCTGGCAAAGCGGACCATCTCCGTAGGGTTTGAAAAGCCCAAAGGAACCGATCTCGATCTCGACCCCATCCGACCTCCACCCCGAACCTTCCGCCGCCGTTGTTCTTTCCGATCTTCACTCGGCTCCCAAAGCCACCCGGGTCGCTGACTCACTCGCTCGCTCTCGCTCCACTCCACTCCACCCAGCCGCGCCCCCGCTCGGTCCGGCTCTACCGCTCCGCTCGATTCTCTTCGAAGGGACCACCGAGACTGTGAGGTTCCCGAAGATGTTCCGCAGGAGCGGCTGCAGCCAGGTCTCCTGGTCGCGAGGCGACCGCGCCACGAGTCGCGCGTCACGCGACGGAAGGGGAGCGCGGGTGGAGGATCGGCCAGTGAAAACGGATCGCGTGGGCAGCGTGGGCAGCGTGGGCGATGGAGCTTGGGGTAAGGAAGTCGTGGTCTGGTGGATTTGATGCGAGTGAGGAGAGTGAGGAGTGAGGATAGTCTCGATGTCTGGAGTATGTGCTTGCCCAGACACGACTAACGGGACTGCCAGTCCGGACTGCCGATCAATTGGGGTGGTTTTGGGGGTCAATGTAGGCATATATTGCATACATGGAGTGTCTGGGTTGTGGAAAGTCCATGTGAAAAGGATGTCACAACTATATATCCGACAAGTCCATGACCTCATTTTACTGGAGTTGGTCATACAAGTTCACACTATTCAAGAAGGAAAAGGACCAGGTTTTACTGGGTCTTTGGACTTGTAGGGTTAGAGAAAAGAAACACACAAAGAAACTCTGATTGTTGCATATCACTCTAACCACCAGGAACCCCCAACGGGTGTCCAATAGTAGCCCCTTAAGGGTTTAGGGGGTGTCCATGAACCATCCCTTCTAAGTAAACATCTGGTGTTTGCCCCAAATCTGATGAGGATTGATGATGTATCCCAAAACATCCATGTATGGAATCGATTCATGGATTTATCGTTTATGACCTATATCCATGTACCTAGACCCGCCATGGGACATAAGCCAATATAAGATCATGGACTTGTGACCAATTTTCCGCGCTACGAACTGAGACTCTCCGGTTTGGGTTAAAACCTCGGCACCGCAAAACCCCGGTGTCGGTGTCGGAACTCGTGCCTGGGTCTCTTCCAAGGATTCCTGAGAGCTCTCCTGGCGAGAGAGGATGTCTCAAACATCACACCGGAAGAGTTATAACCCCTAGGCCTCCAGTCGTACCGAACCGTTTCGAAGGGGTTTGACTGGGGTGGGTGGGTGGTCTTGGAAGGTCCAGTCATACCGAACCTGAGGTTTGGTACGACGAAGTCGGTGTAGGGAACGTTACAACCTACCAGGAGCAACCGACCATCTGGGTGTGGCTTCTACGCCCCCCCGCCGACGCCCACGACCAGGATCTCCAGTGGATACCCATTCGACGCGACACATGGACTGCCATATATGCCGCCCCATTGACCCCCAACCACCCCAATTGATCGGCAGTCCGGACTGGCAGTCCCATGGAGCGTCTGGGTATTGGATGGTCCAAGTACATCGACCCCTTCAAACAACACACACATCCATGTCGACAGGGAATAGCCTGGAGCAGTCCAGTCCGATTGTTGGGGTTTTCAATATGAAACAAGGAATAGGCAAAACGATGTAGCTCCATGTACCAGCAATCACGTTCGACGGGGTGCCGAACGAACGGAGGTAGTCGGGGTGCCCCTGTCACATCCACTCACTGGATGGGACTAACCACCAGGTCGAACGTGAGATCCTTGATTTGTCAAGGATCATCCCACTGTGCAGGACGCGAAGAAGAACTCGTCCACCCCAGCGAAGTAAGCATCAACGGGAAGACGACTGTGTCAAAACCCCGTCCGACCGTCGGGGCGCGGCTAGACAGGCAGGCGAGGGCCAAACAAGACCAACATTTGGTAGGGCCCTTCCTGTATGTACAAACGGCCCATACTAAAAAACTGACTAAGTTGCAACACCGCAAGCAACGTATTCACAGGTCCAAAGAAAACAGGTCTCTCCAACAAGTAACAAGTTTCTTTATATGAGTATGGTGTTAATGCTCACCTAAACTAAAGTATACCCAGGGAGTCAAAGACTATAAAAAGAATGGTCTTTAGGGGACCTGAGTTCGGGAACTTCCTTTACTTCAACCGGTCAAAATATAGTCGAACTGGACTTCTAGGGTATATTTAGGTGTTGAGTACTAAAGCTCACCTAATTGGGACCATCCTTTCACCCCTCCTCTCCCTAAACCCACGCTCCACTCCGCTGCCGCCCTCCGTCCACGTGCCGCCGCCTTGCTGGGCAGCGCGGTCTGCTCGGAGAGCTCCTCCGGCAGCTCCGCACGCGCAGGGCCTGGAGAGGGAGGGTGGGTGGATGCCTGGAGCCATGGCACCTGGCACCTGGAGCCGGAATCACCCTGGAGCCATGGTGGACACCTCCCTATGGTCGACCGGTGATGGTACGGTCTGTCTAGGAACCAAATGGAGGGTCCAACTAGTCGGTCTCTTCCTTTGCTGTTTTCTTCCAGCAATAGGATGTGGGTGACAGAATTCCCTGGGCTTTTGTTCGACCATCAGAAAGGTTGACCTGGTGTCCTAGGTCCGAACTCCTGAGTTTCCACAGCTTGCTGCGGGTGAGGAGGCTGTGGCTGTCATCACCTGGACCTTCACACCCCAGCTCGGTCTGGGGAAGAAAAGCGTTCGGACTTGGGTTCACGGCTGGTTGACACTGGTTGACCATTGTTGACCTCATAGCCAGGTAGAAAAATGTGGGCCTGGCTCCAAGAAGCTAGTGGATTTTGAGGTGGTTCCGACTCTCAGACGCCATCTTGTAGCTCTGGTTCGGTGGGTGAAGAATGATTCAGGTCTTCCAGCTTGTGAATGTCGTGGTAAACAGGGTAGCTGATGGTGAGCTACGGTCAAAACATCGAAAAGCATATGAATCACATGTCATCTCACAGAAATCCAACGTGCCAAAGAGATCGCACAAGGTGGAACGTGCCCCTTTTGGGCGGTGTGATTTGAGGTGATCGAATGAGGTGTCCAGTAAGTCGGACTTGGCTTGACCTCATAGTGCCAGAGATTCTCCAGACCTTCTCACTCTCGAGCTGGTATGATCTGGAAAGTACAAGTATACTAAATATAATTGCCAGGACCTTCAGTACGTGACCTCTTTGGAGTCTCTGTCTGTGACCTTGTACAGACCTATATAAGTGACCTCATTCTGGGATGTCAAGGACGGTCACGAACTGAAGGTCCTGGTATATATAAAATCTAAGCTTCCACTTGTTCGATCGATCCAGCAAGTCTGAGAGCTTGCTGTCCAAACACACGAAGCTCGTGTCAGCACCGTCCCTAAACACAAACCAATTCATGTTTAGCGCCCAGAAACTCCACTGATTATGCCAGATTCACCCCTCTGGCGCCACTCCGGTACATGCCAGTCCCATCGGTCGTGTCAGGGATGGGGTTCACCCACTTTTCACTCCCAAACATTTGGTGACCGAACGTGGGTGAGAACAGGGGCGGCCGGACTGTGCCGAGTCCCACGAAACACGGTGACAGTGGCGTGTGCTGTTTTCTGGCGTTTTCCTGGACCCGACTTCACGTACCTTGGAAAATGGGACATGACTCAGACCCTGTCGAAACAGTGCCCATTTTCCGAGGTACGAACTGAGACTCCACGTTCATCGCTATAAACTCAATGAACAACATGGTGGCTGCGTGTCTCCTGCATAGTAGGTTGGATGTCCTGGAAAAAAAACCAACAACTGACCAACCTCAACCCACCAACCAAGCAGCTCCATGTACTACGACGCCCCTTGACCTACGATGCGGGTGGTGTAGGTGACCTACGCCCCCCCCATCCATCTCCCTAGGCTTCCAACCACCATTAATTTAACCCAATCAACTAAGGATTTTACAATACAAAAACCAGGTCAACCATTGTTTTAATGGTCTTTGACTCCCATCCATCTACTTCGCCCGAAAACACCGGGAAAACACCGCGCGCGAGGAGCCGATGGCGCCTCCACTGCAGAAGATGATCTCGACGGAGTGGACCTGGTGCAAGACGCTCGTCCAAGGCGAAGCGAGACGAAGGGGAAGGACGAAGTCGAATGGATGGATGGACTATGTACTATACGAAAGGATGACGTTTTCTTCAATATATCCATTGTTGCATATGGCATCATATATGGCATCATGCATATGCAGCTATACTTATATGGCTTACTATATGGTTTATACCTGGAGTCTCAAAGTACCTCCGAAAATAGGTACAAGTATCTGTTTTTTATGGGGTCATGTTCCATTTTCTAAGGTACATTGGAGGGTCCAGGTACAAATATGTTTCTATTTTTATATGCTTTCTGTTCTTGCTAGCTCCAGGTGTGGCCTTTTGTGGCCAGGGCTTGTATGGGGCTGGTGTGGCTTGCGTCAGGTCGGGCTCAAGTAGCTCGTAGCTCCCTTTCGGAGCTGAAAAAGGTGGGATGGGAGGATCGTCGGACTGGGAGCCCCTGGGGCCAAAAGGGCTAAGTGATTCGAATGACGTGACCATTGGCAGATTCACATCATGGAACCGCCAAAAAAACATCGGTCCATGTACCAGGACCTTCAAAGTGACCGTCCTTGAGATTCCAGAATGAGGTCACGAATCGTCCCTGAAGAGGTCACTTACAGACTCCAAAGAGGTCACGTACTGAAGGTCCTGGTAGAGGAATATGGTCCGAACAGCGGGGTCCATGTTGTGGCCCGTCTCCGGGGAGCTGCTAGCTGCTACCTCCCATGCTTTCCGATTTACTTACTTTCCCATGCTGACTCAATCAGTCAACTCCCAAAATATAAACGCATTGGGGATGCTCGGCTTGCTCTTGGGTCAGTTCTATTTAAAAAAACAACAACAGGCTGCCAAAGGGTGGAAGAAAGGTGATGGACCCATCGTCTCCACTTCGCGGTCAGGACTGAAGATGTTCACTTTGGGGCATGTATTAAAATACGGAGATCTCGAAAAGACCCCCCTGGAAGAAGGCAAATAGACCAACACCCATTGGGCCAGGGTGTCTCCCTATTCAAGTTCAGGACCCATGAAATTGATCTAGAAAACCCTTCCAAACCGCGCCCCACTCTCGCTTCAAAGGAGCTTCTGCACGGCGCCACTACTCGCGCCACTCTCAGTTTCTTTTCAAAGAGTTTCCTTTCACGCATCCGTGCTCGTGAAGGGTCCTGAATTCCTCTTCAGGCAGGGTCTGCACAAAGGTGAAACAAATTGGTTTGCATGTTGTTTAAGTTGTTGTGTTCTTCACCATTGGTTGTTTTCCAGTTGTATTTGTCCTTGAACAATACATGGTTCAACACGGTCGACCTAAGGCCCAGCAACGTCGACCATGTGTCCGACCATGATCGACTCGTGATGGCACCGGAGTCGGTTCACGACTTCAATCGATGGACTCGCTGAAGAAGGCTGAAACCGACTCCAAATTGTAAGACTCCAGGAGTTTCTGCAAGTCCTGCTCATGGCGGATTTTCTTGCGTGGCCACACGTTCCCGTGGCAGGTCACTGATATATTAGGCCATAGTTTTAACATGTTTTAGCCTTCACGATCGCTCTTGCCATTAGCCACGTGTTTGACAGCTGGTTTGGCATTTCCTCTGTCAAACCAACTCTCATCTTCTCAGGTGGAAAGCAATTCTGCCAAGCCCGCTAGTTTCGGATAGTTTTGGTAATTAATGCTGACGATATGTTCAACCGTGTTCAACCCTGGGGCTTGTGGTTTCTTGAGCGATTCGATTGCTTTTCCGATGTCCGAGTGAAGGTGTCCGCTTCCAATACAAAGCATTCGATCGTCAGCCTGCAGCACTCCCAGAAGATGAGAACAACAGAAAAATCAATTCCCTAGGCTTCCAACAACCATTAATTTAATAGGCTTTACCCAATCAACTAAGGATTTTACAATACAAAAACCAGGTCAACCATTGTTTTAATGGTCTTTGACTCCCAGGGAATTGAAGACCCTGAAACATGGTGGCGGGAATAAATGCCCGGCCTACCCGCGTGAACACATAGTCTACCACGATGTTCACTGTTGATTAAGTACCTAACATGACATGGTGGCGCTGCGCGCGCGCGTGTGTGTGTGTGTGTGTCAACCCCTGTTTCACAGGGGGTTCAAGCACATTGAATTTTAACGTATACAGCTTTGCCTGACTTGTGACAGTGGCAGTCCAACGAAGAGGCTGTTATGAGTCACCAATATGGACGCAGAATCCACGTACCTGCCTTTGCAAGTTTTCTGAGCTGTTGTCCAAGCTGTTCACCCTACTCTTCAGTAAAGCGCCTAAGGGGCGTTGTTAAAACATTCTGTTCTGCCGACCCATCGCTTCTTACCGTTGAATCAGCCAAGGTCTAACTGCATTAAAGGTCGAATTGCAGCAACACTGGACATTCACAGCTGACGTTTGCTCTTGCGAGCTCTATATCTAAGAGTGTGTGTGTGTGTGTGTCACCTCCCATTCCTCATGTTCCTAGGGACACTACCCGTACCTAATGTTCCTAGGGACACTACTCCTTGTATAGTTTACCTAATTTGCTCAATTCAGCAGGGGGCTCACGGGTCTGTTCCGTTGGCTCCAGGTTCAGACTAGGATATCAGGATGCTCTCCCGACGTACCTGCAACTCTTTGTTCACAGCGGTGTTTGAAACAATACCGTTCAGGCTGACTTCATCACCTTTCCGTTGCGAGCAGTGCCTTTTTCAGGTTTTGGTTCAGCGCTTAAAGTGCTATAGTGCTCAACCGAGATCCATCCTGAATTCTCGCTCCACGGGGCATGATTCTCAAGTGTGTGGCGTTCACGGTCAATCCCTGGGATTCGTCCTCCGGACAAGCCCTAGCTCTACTCTATGCACCAGTTGAAAAACATCAAACACACACACGGCCACCCAGACGCGACCCTAGGCCCGAATCCCATGGAGGGGTCCGGGGGCTCATATGGAGGGGTCTGGGGTCGAACCAGGGTCGGGCTGTGAACGGAGCGTCTGGGCACACACACACACACGGCCCAATTATCATGTGTCCACCTACCTTCCACATGGCCGTCCTTGATGCGATGGTCCACACTCTGATAGCCGCGGAGTCGCCACTTGTGTCGGTAGGCCGAGATCACCATGTTGTGCCTGAGCGCCGCCCGTCTGAAGCCCGCAGGTCACGCGTATGCTGAGGCGTTTGGTACATCCCAAGGTCCTAAAGGTCCTCTCCCAAAACAAAGTTGGAGGAAGAAAAACACAATCCCTTCACCCAGTCACACATACAACGTCACACACCCAATTGGATGAAAATTCAATCTGTATATATGTTGACTTACATTGTAGACTACAGGTGTGGGAACAATCCATCAAAATCTCTTCCAATCCAAATCATACAACACACGGACGCATCAACTTGATGCTCCATTCTCACTGCAATATTCCTATTCATCTTCCGGCTTGTTCACATGTTCCTTTGCATTCCTTTGTCTATCATACTTTGTTTCACCGAGCATCAGGAAGGCGAGCTTCTGTGGTTGGAGTTCGAACTGCTGCTGAATCTCATGGGCTTGATCCAGCACCGATTGCAGCTCGGGGTGTAGAAACTTCGTCTCACCTCACCGCTCGGTCGCAGCTCAAGGGCCCCCACCGCCCAATAGAAACGGCGCCGTAAAAGGTCGTCCAAGCGGAAAGGCCAACGGCTGGCGGAGGGGGAGGTCTCAGGAGGAGTGTGTGTGTGATTTTTGGTGTGACTGACTCCTGAGTCAGTTAGAAATTCAGTGGAAAGATCTGGAACATCAAGGTTTAATTAATCATGTTTAGTGCGGACAAAAACCAATCCCTCGAATCCCTCCAAAGAAAGCTTTTGCAGGTGACACACGTTTCACTCACTTCTGGTTAGGATACCCATACACTCCATGTATGGAATATATGCCTACATTGACCCCCCAAACCACCCCAATTGCCATTGATTTGGTTTGTATGATTCCTTCCTTTTGGTTCCTTCTCTGGTTGTCTATCGCAAAAAGACCCGGTGGAAAGTCGAGCTATAAGTGCTCTGGTCTGGATGGTTTCACGAGCCTACTGCATCAAATGCATGGGCATCATGGCTTTTCATGACAGCTTGAAGAGGAAGACCCACTGGTTGTGCTGCATCTAACCGGAGCCCAAAATGGACTGTCCCATCGGGCAAAAGATTGCAAAAGACAAGGAGTATCTCCCCAGTCCAGCTACACGTTCGGTTTATATGTAGTGGATCCCAATCAAACACGACATACCAGAAACCAGAGCCACACCGTTCGGTCGACCGTTTTCGTCGTGGCAACCCCACTGCTTACGCCATGGTGACTGTCGCCCTTGTCGCCTCACGGGGAAACCTCTCCCTTGTGGCCTCTGACAGGTGACAATCAAACACCAGCGAATGAATTCACATGAGAAGCATCCACAGGCTATGGCTTGGGTGTATCCCATTCCCTGTAACAGTGGATGATGATGGTTAGTAAAGGCCTTTCTCAAACATAGTGATCTTTTATTGACTGTTACAGGTCGGAAACACACAAGGGCTATTACGTACATCCTGATACTCTAATTAGATGCAACCATATGTCACGTCTCGCTTCTTCCTTCGTGAAGTCCTCCTCCGTGACGATCGACCGGACTCCTTCGACCTCACCGGACTGACGCGGACGATCCGGGGCGCCCTCTTGAAGCTGCACCTCTCGCAGAGGTTCCACCATGCGCACCTGCTGCGTCAAGGCGTGCCTGGGGCAGATCTGCCGGATGGCTGGGTGCGGAGATGGGGTGCCGAGACGGGTGCATCTGCGAGACGGGACTTCTTCAGGTGATGGGATTGGAGAGTGGCTTCCTTTGGGTGCGCTCTTCAGGGGCTGACATGCCAAGCATGAAGGCCAGCTGGACGGAAAGAACCATGGCAGCTCACATACCAAAAGGATACGAACCTTGCATGGGCGAGTCATTTCATGTGTTTTATGTATTGATTATAGGTACTATAACTGTAGCCTGCAACCACACATGCTGTCAGCTGTAGTTCTGGTCTAGACTGAATCAAACTGATGACTCATCACAACCTGTTGATTGGGTCAAGTAATGCCTCGACTGAAACACAAAGCAACACATCAAGTCTGTTTAATGCCATGTGGGCCACAACTATAGTGAAGACCCTCTTTGCTATATGCTGCTCAAAAGAATAATTGAATTTCAGGCCTTTGCCCAAACACACACCAACTTGGTTGAACTTCGACTCAAGAAAGGACTCGGCGGCCCTAAGCAAGGAACCAAATTTGATGATCGCAAATGATCAGAAACAACAATACAGCAAACCAACAAATATGTCACGGGTTGTTGGTTTCGACTCACGAACGAAAAAAAACATATATAGTCAGTGGGTTCAATCATCCCCAAGCAAAGGTTGAAAACACCACTATCTGAAACCACCAAGAAAAGGCGCACCAACCGGCGTTTCCACGAGTTGCACTACATAGTCCCAACGTCGTTGTCCTGGTCGTGCAGCGAAGCTCTGTTCTTGGCAATGCCAAGGGGTGACGGGGTGAGGCTCGTCACAGGCGCCCAAAAGGCCCGAAGTCAATGATCAACCTCCATCTCGCTAGTTATCTCACCCGCCCACTCACCCGCCCATTGCCATCACTCACCCGTGCCAGAACAAAAAACCGTGCCGCCAGTTTGGGCATGCCGAGCGGCTGATAGTTCAGCTTCGGATGGACCAACTCTAAGAAGCGCCCGAAGGTCTCCTCGTTCACCTCAGGCGCATCGCAGTCGAGGGACGGAAAGGCCGCCGCCGTGGAGTGAGGCGAACAGGAGTACCGCGCGGTTACTGAGTCCCGCGCCCCAAGGGGCAGGGGTAAGTGGGTTCTTTGGCCTTTTTGGGCCTATTTAGAATAGGAGCTACTAATTAGGAGCGATCGGACGCTACTAGTATGTTCCGGCTCCAGTCGGCCAATCTCCATCGCCAATTTGGTGTGAAGCGAATGATGCGCAGGAGGAACTCCGCGGTCTACTGATGGCTGATGATGGCTGCGCGGTCTACGGACGAGGAGAATGAGGATGTGGATAAGGACGAAAAAACATGCAGAGGATGAGGAGAACGTTGCTGAAACTAGGAAGCCCTAGGGCTCCAACCATATCCTCAGAAGGTGGTTAGACTCCCCAAACCCACCCCAACCATCTTCTCAGGAGGTGGTTGGAGCCCTAGGGAAGATCAGTTTCGTTTCAGGGCCTCGGACCGTCGCCGTTGCCTGAGGAATGCTAGCTGGCAAGTCTGACAAGAGACTCACTTGAAGTCTGTGAAAGTACTTCGCAGCTCAATCAGTAACCCCCCTTCTAAGATAGGGATCGCCGGGATCGCTGCTGACTTGTGTCCTTGATCTGTTTCAGAAAGGACCTCTTTTTTTTTGAGATGACTCATCTAGTGTACTAAAACATACTAAAACTAGCTACTGAATTTCAAAAACAAAACAATTTGATCCCAAACATCTTAGAAACAATTGGCGAAGTCCCACCTCATCAAGAGTTTGGGATCTCATAAAACCAGCAACCATTTTGATTCTCCAACACGTGGGACGATGAAACTTGAACACCACGGCAGAAAGACACACAGTTGTATACCTTTCTTATGCGCTATCATCACAGAGTCGCACAGAGAGTAGCATCAAAGTCGCACAGAGTCGCGCTAGCAACAGGCCGTCCAGCATTTTGTTCCCTCTGCAGTGTCAATGTTGAAGCAAATGCTGAATACGGAGTTTCAGTGGAGACGAGAAGATACAGATGAGATGAGCCGAGGTGAAGATCTATACAGCTTCTTGCTACTACCCAGACGCGACCCTGGGCCCTCATATGGAGAGGTCGGACCCTCCTCTGGAGTGGTCTGGGGGCTCAAATCTTTCTGTTTTGAGGGACCGGTCGGGCGTCGTTCACGGAGCGTCTGGGTATACTTACTACCCCCAAAGCATCCAGGTATAGCATATAACAGAATACGTATACTTACCCTAGGGATCCAAGTACCTTCTCAGAAGGTACGACTGGACCCGACAATGGCACCCACATAACAGTGTCGAACACATCACCTTTTGAGAAGGTATGACTGGATCCCTAGGTACTTACGTTGGGCTCATGAATGGAGGTGAATGATGAACGTATGTAACTATACATGGATGGTCTGGGTCATACACCGCCATCTCATCCCACATATGCCCAACTGTTAGGTGTCTGTCACCGCACTAGCCACATGGTCATAGCCTCGGCTATGCTGGGTTTTTTAGTTTGCAACAAGTTGGGGGTTGGTCCAGAATCATTCTTGAATGAAACATCTTCCAACATGGTCAATCAGATCTCCAAAACCAATTCCACGCCTTTGGGGCATCCGATCATCCGACTTCTCACAGTGGACTTCGGGTCACCCGACGAGACCCGGCGGCGGCGGGTGAAGCGTCAAGTGGCGTCCACGTGCATTTGCACCTGGATCTTTTTGGCCGTGGCCTCCTTGGAAATGATATCCTTCAAGACACTGATGGTGGTAATCGAGTCAGACCTGCGCCATCAGCTTTGCGCGGGTTTTTTCGCGCAGTGACTTCGCTGACATAGCTTGGAAGAGGAATGTGATATCCTGCAAGACATGTGTTACCCAGACGCCACCCTGGGCCCTCACACCGAGGGGTCGGACCCGAATCCTCTGGAGGGGTGTGGGGGCTCAAATCCCTGGGTATTGAGGGACCGGTCGGGCTATTTGGGGCGTCTGGGTAACACTTGATTAGATTCCTGATATGTAAAACTTGTGAGTGTTGATGTTTTCCTTTTCCACCACTTTCCAGCTACTGTCAGTTTCCCTGTAAGGATCTCTCAGTCAGCCTATTATACAGTATACACAGTATACTTGACTCTCATGGTGTCTGGCTCGTTGAAGTCATCATTTGTCAGCTTCTTGTAGAGACCTAAACGTAAACCTCTGCCCATGCTATCCACTTGCAGTATCATACAGGCACAAACCATGAAACTTGTCGTACTCCAAAACGCCGGTCTTGAAATGCCACCAACCTATGACACTCCATGAGACTGGCATATTTATTGATCTGGCGTGGTTTCAGGGGCCCATGTAGTCATAGGACTCCATGGACCCAAAATCCCTGTTGCGTACGTCGCGGGGTACGTCGCGGCGTACGTCCTTTCTTCTTTCCGGAGACACCTGAAGATCGCAGAGCCCTTGGAATACCTGCCATAGAGCTGAGTGCCCACAAAGGTGCTCCGGTACGCGATGACCTCCAGCACAGGCGTGAGGCTGCGACATGGACGGCTGCGGAGCTGCAGTCGGACTGCGCTGATGGCACCCCATCTGTACCCATTTGTAAGTGGGATCCCGGCAAGATCCCCAAACTGATATAGGTGCGTAGAACAAAAACGGCCGAAGCCCTTCCACGGACGTGTTACAAACGGAGGAGGCTATCCAGTACAAAAGCATGGCGTTTCCAGTCAATGAACAACAACCAGTCAAGAAAAACAGGCACTTTCCAATGTTTCTGTAGTACAACAAAAATACGATGTTCTTCCAGCTGTCCTACTTGGTTTGGATTCCGTCGTACCCCAACTGAACCACATACAGAGAAAACAAAAAAATGACTCTTGATTATAATAAAGCCCCAATTTGACTTGGAAATATTTGGAAATCCTTTTCAATGGGGTAGTCCATTAATCAAGAATCAAGAGTCTATAGAAAAAGATCTTTTTGCAAATCCAAGTGTTCCATCTCATCATCTGTGGGCCGCGAGGGCAACTCATTGACACATAGCATCAACCAGCTGTGCATGTCAGTCACCTGGGCCAGAAAAACAAGACACGTTGGGACCGTGAAGCCTCTGAGCTGAGAACAAGAGTGTCACATACTCCCTGAAATCATGGAAGTGGAGTGAAAACCACCTGCTTGGTCTTCGGAAAGTGGGCATCGAGGGTATGAAGGCCATGCCATCTTGCCTACATCCAAGTGTCCAACGCATCACCCTCTTTTCAAGAGGGTATGAAAGAAAAAACATGAATCCATTATAGGGCTTGGTTCACAGTTCTTCAAGAAGAATGCCAGGCATGCCACGAAAGGACATCCAGGACCGAAACAAGGCAGGGATGATCCCCGTTCGCTCCGAACGCCCCCCCCATCTCCGGTGACCAGTAGTCCAAACGACTCCCCTAATCCATCCACCCACCCGAGTCCCATCGAAGCGCAAAGGATGGGAGCCCAAACGGGCTTGATGATCCTAACCCGTTTGGGTTCCTGGCGTAATATCCTCAGGTGACCGGTGGTATTCAGACCCCCCCTGGCACCTACCCCAGTCCAACCGAAACGGAGGTGGGCCAGGAGCCCAAACGGGTCAGTTTCTTCTTTCGGCATCGACTCCCCAGCGCCGAACCCAAAATCACCACCCGCTTCGCTGGAGCTGGAGCGAAGCTAAGCCGCAGCTACGTCGTTGTTCCCCACGTGGTCGGCTGCTTGCGGCTGATGTGTGCACCACTCAAAACTCTTTGGGCACGAGTCTAAGTGCCCACAAAAAGGACTGGAACTGTAGGCTTGGCAGGCTTCACTGCCCACGAAGGAATCACTCCAAGACCAAACTATCTGACACATCGAACCCCCTAACAAAAGAACAGTCTTCATAGTCTTCTCACCTTCTATCTACCTCATCCCTATACGTACTTTTCATCCCATCCATACGCCATACACCCAAACGTTCCGGTGACTCCTCACTCCCCGGTGATCTCCCCTCAGCCTGCGTGAAACCCTCGGCTTTGAACCCCCCGCGTCCCCCTTCACCCACGTCCGCCGGTGACGCTCCGGTTGGGCTGGGGCACCGAGAAGGGTCCGCTCAAGCGGAGCTCGTTCATGGGCACCTCAGGGCTCACCTCCGGGATCTTCTCCTTGGGTTGGAGACCGAGAGCGATTCGGAGCGGGGAGAGGTGGAGACGGAGCCGATGTGGGAGGTGATGCGGAGGAGATGGAACCGACTGACTCGCTTCTGTCTTTTTCCCGAAAGCATTGCGAAGGGTTCTTCCGGAAAATCCCTTGAACACTGACACTTCGACACTTACACTTACACACTGACATTTCCACACTTACACACACACGCACACTGGAAGAGCGAAAGCATCCAAGTGCGAAGTATGCCAGTGTCATAGTGTAAGTATGCAAGCATGATATGCAAGGGTGAGTATGCAAGATGCAAGCATGCAATGAGTAGGCAAGTGTGAGTATGGAAAACTAGCACGGGAGATGTCCTAATGAAAAAACATTTCCCCACTTTATAAATTCTCTCTTAAAGGCGGAGTGCGGGACGAACAGCGTCAACCGAAAGTGCAACCCTCTGCGGAGATCGTGCGTGTCGAGTGCGCGAAATGCAGGCGAGAGTGCGATTTGCCGGGTGCCCGCGCAACCCTCTGCGGAGAACGTGCGTGTCGAGTGCGCGAAATGCAGGCGAGAGTGCGATTCGCCGGGTGCCCGCGCAACCCTCTGCGGAGATCGTGCGTGTCGAGTGCGCGAAA
>CAXAMN010026828.1:321888-368046 GCA_963970005.1 Durusdinium trenchii
CAGATGGCAAAGCCAGCACGCTGGCTGCCATCATAGTTGAAGTGGGTCAGCCAGCACGCTGGCTGCCATTGTCCCCTTACCAGCAGCCCAAATGCTCACGACGATGAGCTGGGCTGTCACCGCTTGGCCGCCGGTGGGGGGTTTGGGAGGCCGCATCGCACACAGACACCCACACACTCCCTCAACTTCCACGAACACACACATACGCAGACTCGTTTCCACACGGACATAGACACACGCACAGAAACCCACACACTACCTCAGCTCACTCGACTTCGTTTAGTTTCGTGTTTCGTTTCGCGTTTCGTTTCGCATTTCGTTTCGTTTCGTTTCGTTTCGTTTCGCCGAATCAACTCCACTCCACCTATGTCGATAACCTAGATCATCGAACATCATGATGGGCACCTTTTATCTCTCCACTTTGGGCACGCTCTCCGCAACCGAGAATCTCCATGACCCGTTCACGTCACATGTTTCACATGTTCATGCCGTGTGGACATCTAGCTGAAGCCACTAAGCTACTAGCTACTAGCAGGAAACCTACGTAACACTTCACACCGCACACTTACCGGATAACTCGCACTCTGACTTCCTACATGATGAAAAATGCTTTCGGGCCACTCGTCGTCTAGTTTTTGGGGGGGGAGGTCGAGATTTGTTGTCTTGGGGGGCCAGGGAAGGAGAGAAGGGCACAGTATACTAAGACTTTGGGGCGTGTGTTCTGTTTTGGAGGTACCTGATCGATCAGAATCAGAGAGGTCGGGTTCGGTGATTTTGTTGAGTTTTGGTCAAAGATATCACCTGCAGAAGCTGAGATGAACGTGCCCCAGCTTCAGCAGTGGATGAAGGGAAGACAAGGACAGATTTGCCCATGTCTTAACCGTAGAAGATCACAAAAGGACGGAACCCGGAAGGATATTCCAAAAAGGAACAAAAAGGTAGAAATGATGTCATAATCTCCCAGACTTGTCATGCTCATGTCCAAACTTGTTACATTGTTTCTGTGTTTCACCCATCTTTCATCCGCCACAAGGCATGTCTTCTCTGCTTCGTTCGCCGCGGTGCGTGCAAGGCTAAGGGCTTGATGGAGACCGTGATCAAATGCGCCGTCTTGGGCTGTGTCTCAGGCACCACGAAGGCGGACAAGGTGCCGCTTAAGCCTTCCACGGTACCTCGGGGCCCAGCACCGTGTTTCTGGGCTCAAGAACGCCCCCATCTCCGGTGACCGGTAGTCTTCGACCTCCCAAATCCACCCACCGAAGCGAAACGCAGGTCTTTGAAGCCCTACGTAGGGTCGGTGAGCCGTCTTAGCCGTGCTCGACACCTGAGACGGTGCCCGTCCACCGTCTCCTGGGGCGGTCCACCCGAACCCGACGGGAACCCGACGTAGGTTCGGTACGACTGGATCCCTTGGACTTTCCTCTACAAACAGTGGGTTTTCCACTTCCCAAAGGCTCAGAAAGGACCCTCAGTTCGGTAGGGTTTTGACCCTCACACCCAGGGTGAACTGGACCGAACCAACATGTAGCAGTTGGTTCGGGTCCAGGGTCGCCTCTGGGTTCGTTACCTGCTTCGGTACCTGGACCCGACTGGATCCCTGGACCCGAAGATGGGACATGACCCCAAAACAGGTACGACTGTGACTCCGAGGTACGAGCTGAGACTCCTGGTATATGATTTGTATACGGCTGGTCCACTGAGGGAAAATTCGATGGGAAAAGTATGAGGGTTTCAATATGTTTCAATGTTCCTCTCCAAATGGGCGACATGGGCGGGGAACAAAAACATCCACGGCCGGAATCGTCCGATCCCGATCATGTTCTGAGCACTCCGATCGTGTTCACAGACGGTCCACTCCTTCATTACGTGGTGCGACTCTGGAATCCACCCTAAGGGTCCAGGACTATCCTGAGGATGTCCTTTGACCCCCCAAGACCATTCTCAGGAAGTACTTTCACCTCCAAGGCCATCCTCAGGAGGTACCTGGACCCTATGGGCCAGTCAAAGAACATGTGAAACACAGTCTTACAGTAAACAGCACACCGACATCACTCGAGCGACTTGCCCAGCGACGCATGCGGATTTGAAAGCGGCTGCCTTCTTCTTGCATCCTGCGGGCGCGAAAACGCTGTCTGACAGTGCGCAAGCCATGACAGTGGACGTTCATCTTGACCCGAAGCATTCAAGAAGCATTCAAGGAAGAGGAACAATCGTTCAACCAAGCTGAGTTAGTCCTATCAGTTAGTAGCTTGTTACGTGCTTGTGCAACAACCCCACAGCCAAAAGTTGTTTCCTTCGTTCTTGCCTTCCTTCGGCCTTCAAGGAAAGTCATCTTGTTCCCACTCTCAAGCTTCAGAGATCATTATGGAACAACCACTTTTGCTACCTTCGCCAGGCCGCATGTTGGGTTCCTCTCCTGTAATAGGCCAGCAAGGGATTTTGTGGATCCCCTCGAGATCTCGACAAAATCGCTGACGTGCCGCTGTGATCCAATAGATCCTGGTTTCGCTTTGCAGGGAGAGAGTCTCACTTTCGAAGCTGATTAGGAACATCAAGGTGAACCGCCACAATACAGCTGGTGTAGTCGGGCTAAGGCTGGGTCTTCCTCCACTCCCGAAGCTCAGGTGGTTTAGGTCATGTGTTCGGAATATCAAAGGGTTTCCGTTGGAAAATCCAGGGTGAAGCAAACTTCACCTATAGAGTTCAAGGGCATTACTACTACCCAAACGCTCCAATCAGCCCGAATGGTCCCTCAAAACCTATAGGGATTTGAGACTCCAGACCCGTCCTGAGGGCCCATGAGCGCGTCTGGGTAGCAGCAAGAAGCGGTTGGAGGCCATTGCTAGTAGGTTGGAGGCCATTACTATTTAAGTAGCAAGAAGCTCTTCACCTGACTCTACCAACATGGTGGGGGGAAACCCCAATTCCCCAATCCGAAGGTCTGCAGAGTCTCGTCTTCAGATTCGATTTTCTTCAGAAGCGGCGCGGGGCGGCCCCACCAATGGGCTCGGCCCCACCAAACGTCGAGACAAAACGGAGATCACAGCGGCGAGTTCACCAAGCAATCCTACTGATTCACTGGACTAGCACACACGGAGTAGCAGGGTGGTTTGATGGACAACCCGGACAGGTGTCCAGGCTCCCGAACAGGTAGCCCCAGGTACAGGTACCTGGCACCTAAAGACCTGCTCCGAACGGCTCCCGGGCTCAATGAGGACTTTTCCCATCGTACCCCTATCCTTAGCTCCCTCCGGAGCACCAGCTAGTTGATACCCTTGGCTCCTGACCATGTATTTTCCTCACCACCCGAACTGGTGTGGTGCTGGTTGGTTGTACGACGTATGAATTGGTTCTCCCGGTTTCCGATGCTTTCCACGTGGTTTCCGATGCTTTTTGATCTTTCAGAAAGTCGGCTTTGCTTTCTCCATCAAGCGGAAATCATAACTCCATATCGATCACTAAATTCCAACTCATCTCCTACAAACACTGCTTGCCGGTTGTGCCGGTTGTGGCTAACCTGGGATGGAACTTCCGCCACGGCCCATGCCAAAGAAATCATAGTACTCATATACTCATACTACTAGCCTGGACAATTTGAAACGACCCGCTCTCTTGACGACTCTTAACGCTATAATAGTCTCCAAATTGCCAAGTTAATAATTACCACACTTCGAGTGAACACCGCTGTTGCAGTGCTCTCTGTACTTGGCAACAAAAGCGTCATGCATATCCCTCGACAAGATGCGTCATGAGTCATGGCTATTGTTTCAACAGCACCTCCTCATCCATGAAAGGAATCAAATGAATTTCCCCCGCGATGGATCAGTCTGCATACCGTCGTCGGTGACACAACCGCCGTAGGACATCACACGCCGGGGCTCCACTTCGACATCAGCTCTGAGAGCGATGAGCTCGATGGCAGCTTGCGACTCCAAGGTGAGAATGTAACAAGCCTCCTCACCTGAGTGGTGTCTTTCATGCATCTTTTGTCGGGGGGGCTGCATGGAAGGTTGACAGTTGGGGAGTGCTTTTTGAAGCTAAGTCTTGCGTAGAACTACTCGATGTCGGGGCTGAACTCTTCACCCGTTGAGAGTAGAGACATGAGTGGCTGGGTTGGGCGGTGGAGTCCAGACTTTCGTCCAGCAGCCTTTTGTGTCATTTACAGGAAAACCCTGTTTTCCTTTGTATGGGAAGAAACAATGGTTGCAGTGCAGTTGGCTCAAGCAAGACATTGAGAACACAACATGCATCATGTTTGGCTCTGGTCAAGTTTACACATCCGGACCAAAAAGAGCTGGGTTGACCGACAAACAAGCAGGTTGACCAATCGACCTCGCGTCGATTCGGGTGTCGATGTGCACTTCCTTGATCGGTTGACCCACCACATTGACATGAGAAACCACGGAGAACACTCGCCATGGAAGCACTGCGTGTTTGCCGGGATCCCAGCGACATCTGCATGATACCTCTAAGTCTATAATTCAGAATACTGGAAGGTATTGTTCAATTTCTTTGATCCCTCTAAAAGCTTCCAAGGCATCATTGTATATATAAACTCTGAAGCCGAAGACATCGCTGCATGTCCACCACCCTCCACCGGAAAAAAAAAACAAGACCTGTCCGATTACACCCGCTCCTCCTCCGGTCATCAAACCCCTTTAAAACCCTAGGGCTCCACATACCTCCTGAAAAGGTGGTTGGGGTGGGTTTGGGGGGTCTAACCACCTTAACCACCTTCTGAGGATATGGTTGGAGCCCTAGGGCAAAGTTCGTTTGCGCCCTTCTTGTGACGTCTGAAAAAATCGCTGAAACAGTTTCACTCAGGTTCGCCACCCGCTCGCCTGACCAAACCAGCCCATCACTACGATGGTTTTGAGGGTCAATATATAAGGAAATATACAAGGTGAATATTCCAGTCACATGGATTGTTAGGGTCCCAAACCATTCCAAAGCCCGCTGGATAAACGGGTGCTGCTGTGTGAAATTCGCTGAGCTGCTGGTGAGGCCAAAACGGTGCGAGACCTTGGTGGTGGTCTGCATGGCAATCTGCTCGGAGGACAAATTCTGATAGTCCTTCCGAGCCTTGTCGGTCTCTGCCTCACGGGCGAGAGGCGCTGGGAGAGGCGCGTACCGGCGGAGGCGCACGTGTGGAGGCGCGTGGGTTGGGGGGGGAGGGAGGGAAGCCGAGGGCGGGTGGAAACGGACGATCAGAGTGGAGGGTTGCTTGGGAGGTGGGGAAATAAGAAAGAATGCCAAGGGGTGATGTTTAGTCCTTAAGTGAGTGGATAGTGGGCACCCCTAACCTCCATGGATCGCACCCCTTTGTGACTGCTGGTAGTCTATCCTTTTTCTCAGAACCATAGACTTTTTACAGCACGTTGCAACATGTGTGTCTCCGATCTGAATTCCAAGATTCCCATCGAGTGCAGCACTGGTGTAGCTTTTGAGCAAAGTATGTCAAAACAGTGGTCAAGGCACAGTGTTTTCAGTTTTGAGACAAACATTGTTGAATTTTTTCTGATCCCGCATCATCCAAACCAATGACGACGACCACTGGACCCAGCAAGAATCGCAAGACAAGACCTCCGATGGATCAGCATCATGTCTGTGGGTCGCACCCGGATGCCAGGAAGGTGGGTACCCACCGCCACCGGAAGAGGTGGGTCATGACCGCTATCCCCCCCTATAGTACCTTCTCAGGTACGGTGATGTGTTCGACACTGTCATGAGGTTCGGTACGACTGGATCCCTAGGGTGAGTATAAGTATTATGTTACATGATATACCTGGATGGTTTGGGGGTAGTCCAAAAAACTGTGATTCGATATGTCCTGATCTTCCAGGTGGAACCGAGGAACCCGAGGGAAACCCACCCATTTCCGCCTCAGGATTACGTGAACCCGTTGCCCGGAGCGTTCGAGCGGCAGCGGAGCTCAGAACGGAACATCTGAAACGGCAGACGAGGAGCCTTGAGTCTGGCCACCTCCTGCTCCAAGGCTTGAAACCTTCGACTGCGCTCTTGCTTCATCTCAGCTTGCTCCAGGTCCTGAAAGAAAAAGAAACAACTACATACTTACACACCATCCGGTCGGACAAAGCTCGACGTTTCCAGGGATTCTTTCTCAAAAGTGTTGGTCCCAAAAGGTTATACAGTATAGCCTGAGTCTACATATCCCTGACATGGTCCGACATTCTCCGTTCGAACATGGCCGCATGTTTGGAACCCCTGGGACACTTCCATGCCATGCCACTTGACATACCGAGTGCTTCGAAGGAGCTGTTGCGCACTCGGATACCTACCGATCCGGAGCCGGGTCTACGACTCGTAGCGAAGCGAACCGAAGGTTTCTTGGTGTCAGTAGGTCCATGGGAAACCGGCGTCCTGTATGGCGCCCATGGCTGTGGAACGTCACCACCCCGGACCCAACAGTCAATGGACATCCAGTTCCGAGACACGGAGGATTTGGTGCCTTTCACCATCCTGGACATCACCTGGACGATGGATGAATGGATGGGTATATATCACGGATGGACCGATGGATTTTGAAAACCTCTTCAGGCCTGGGGGTTGCCTTTGTTGAATCAAGAGTCTACATGAACCATGCATAGATGATGCTTAGTATTTCTAAGATGGGTGTCAATGAAACTAGGGATCATCTTCCGATCAAAATACACATTCCCTCTGGATCCAAGTACCCTCTGAGAAGATTGAGAAGGTGGTGGGTGCCATTGTCGGGTCCAGTCATACCGAACCTGAGGAGGTACGACTGGATTATTGGAGGATGATAGTTAGTAAAGGCCAGATAGTGATCATGGCACTTTGGAGCCGTGGACTCAATCGAAGCTGGATGGATCCAACGCTGCGCGGTTTCGGCTTGTTTCGGTCGGCCGTTCGGTCCGCTTTTGGGGGAGCCCCGCTTAGAGGGAGATGGTGCATGAAGCAGGGAACATCGTCAATGTATATATATGTAATTCAAACGTAGTATTAATCATGACATATCACATATGAGGTGTCCGTCGCTTCATCCTTCTCAAAGCTCTGCAATGTTTAACAAGAAAACGCACCGTCTTGAAGTGAAATGTTGCAAGAGTGGGAGCCCCAAATCCCGAACAATTAATCAGAAGGATGTGTCAGGGGGTTGACGAGTTTATAGGCAGAAGACCTAGGGGATGATGAGTTTTTTGGGAATGACAGGTATACCTAAAAGCTTATAGGATATATTTGGACGAGGATGATGAGCAAAAAGTGTGTGTCAATCGACAGTCAATGCACAATCGAAGATCACGCCCCCGCAAAGAACAAAAACAATTATTAACAATCCCAAACAATGGATCTATCCCAAAGTTGCTTATATCTAGCATCTAGAATAGGAATGAATATGAGTAGTAACTACGATAGTAACCCTGACCCGAAACCCATTTAATAGGTGCATGACCCATGACTAGAGTAAGACATCATAGTTGTATGTAACCCCTAGGCTTCCAACAACCATTAATTTAATAGGCTTTACCCAATCAACTAAGGATTTTACAATACAAAAACCAGGTCAACCATTGTTTTAATGGTCTTTGACTCCCAGGGTAACGTATATGGATGATCTGCGAATTGACGGCCTGTGCACGGGGTCGACCGCAGTCGTTCTGGACACGACTGACGAGCTCACGGCCAGTAGAAGACACACTGCCATCTCCCCCATGGCTGTTTTATGGTTGATCCCAATGGTTGGATTTATATACCTGGACCCGACTTCAAGTACATTAGAAAATGGGACGTGACCCCATAAAAATACAGGTACTTGTACCCATTTTCCGAGGTACTTTGAGACTCCCCCGTCCAGAGCTGTCTTGGTTGCCCTGAAGGGTTGCTGGAGGTTTAAGTCTGAACAGCCCAATCACTTAGACACATGCCGCAAACAAAGACACTTCATGCACCATGCCATGATGCACAATGTAAACCCAAATGTGGGTGTTATCTATAGCCACTGCTCCGATCCGTCCAGTTGAACGCAAGCAACCTGGGCCACGTTCTGATTCAAGAAGCATGTTTGCTCAAATCAAACGAATCCTTGATCATGGCAATGAGCACTAATGCTACAATGCACCCCAAAAACAACACAACACAGTAAACAAGCCCTTTGTAATCCCGAGTACCCATTAAAAAAGCCTCCCCAAATAAAAAGACACATGAAACATCACATTACAGTAAACAAACCCTTTGTAACATGTCTCCCCTCGGGTTCCTCAATGGCGCCAAGTCACGGATGCCCCAGCCTCTTCCCTCTCTTCCTGCTTGGCCATCTGTGTCCCAGTGGGATCTCGAGCAGCGCCGCTTGGAGTGAAAGCTAAGACCTTTCCGCTGTAAGTGGCTAAGATGACCTCCATGTAGTCGCCACCTGCCCAAGCGCTGGCGGAAAGCGCTCAAGCGCTGGAAGCGCTCGAGCCGAGCAGCTTACCGCGCCGGGCGGAGGGGTGGCTCTTGGAGAGTGATGAGCTGAAAAACGAAGGTTCGCAGTTCTGCGGCACCGGCTGCAGTTCAGAATAAAAAGAGACGGTGAACTGGGGCCCTGGGGGGCGGAATATGCCAAGTCAAACGGCCTTCTTCGGAGGATACGTTGGGTTTTTGGATGTTTTTGGGTCATTGGTTTGGAACGAAGAGTGGCCGTGAACGCCGGCTTCCGTGGCTTCCGTGGCTTCCAAGGCACCGGTGATGTGGCCGGAGCTCAAGGACTGAATGCTCTCCTTTCGGCGAGTCGCTGGGTTCACATCGAGAAGCCAACGATGCGATCGATCCGAAAATTCCCAGGGTCCATTTGGGCCTGGTTGCAGGCCTTTCCATCTCAAAAAAGAACGTGTTCATCCCAGGAGTCACAAAGGGGTGGTGTTTAGTCCTTAAGTGAGTGGATAATGGGCACCCCTGACCTCCATTAAGCGCCCCTTTGTGACTGCTGGTCTTTAGATCGACTTTGTTTGTTGTAATGGGATACACCTGCTCTATTCCCCAAATTGGACCGGCTGAGCTTGAACATGCCAAAGCTGAGCAGAGTTTTCATGAGGCATGTCCAAAACTTTCAGGTTAGGATTGGCAGACTTTTCACTGCCAGTGGCAACAGGGTAAACAATGGGCAAATGGAAAACATATGTGTTTTTTTGGACAAACAAACGTAGAGAGTTTTTGTTTGTAACAACAAAACATATATGCTTTGAATTGCTTTGATGTCATTGCACCTACTAATTGTAGCGGAAGGTCAAACAAAAATAGAAAAGCTCGGCCTCCAGTTGCTGCCTGGTCACCTGTAAGCAGGTCTCCCACAAGGGTGTCGGCGCTTGCTCCAGTCGTTGAGAGGCAAAGGCTGCCGCATCACCCAAGTTCCAGAGCTCCAGGGTCCCATCATCACGCCCCACGAGGAGATCCTAGAGAGATGAGTTGGGTCACTTCGAGGCCGCCCCCCTGGCCGCCCCCCATCCCCCTGGCCCCCCAGAGAGGTATCCAGTGATCCAGTGACCACGTGACCGGAAAACCGTCGGAGTACCGAAGCTCGGAATCGCCGAACGGTTCGGGTCCTGACCGATCGACTGGACTTGAGGGACCCGAGCCTCGCACGGGAGGAGCGGAGACGGACGGTCCGTCTTGACCCGAGACCTCGGTCCGGTCCGGGCAGCGGAAAGCTTGGTTTTTATCGGTTTCTGAGGTACTTTGAGACTTCATGTTGTATGCTTTTATAAGCTTTATGTCATATATGTCACCTTATGTCCTTATGCCATGTTGAGGTGTTGTGATCGTTGTGTTGCGAATTAGACACATGGGTGATGCTGGACCCCAGATTTCAATTCGATCAGCTTCATCCGGAAAAAACAATACATCACCTCTTACTCCCCAGATGTTTGTTTAACTCTGGAACATACAAGTAAGAGGTTAAGTTTTTGTTCCACCTATTCATGTGTTGAGTGGAGAAAACTCCAATCCCCCCCAAAGTGAGGAACACCGATGATCCACATACTGTATGGTTTACCTTGATCCACATTCGGGAGCTCACTATTACTCAACCAGGACTTTCACATCAATCACGTCCGATGACCACGGTCGCGATCCGATCACCAAGCTGAGTTCTTAAGGATGAGTTGAGTGTCCCATGAGGGATGATCAAGCTGCATCTGACAATATCCCTATAGGGATCCACTGCCACCCTCTTAGGTACGGTAAGCAGGAAGACTCTCTTAAAGATAGGCGCTAAAGTCGGGTCCAATGACCGTACCTCAGAGGGCATGTGGATCTTTAGGGTATGGCAATGGTCTACAGGTGTTGTCTACAGAGTCCCAGAGTTTAGAAGTTCTACATGACATTTGCTCCACATACCGTCAAGTGCAAAGACCCCAACACCAACTTGACCCTGAAAACAAGGACCCAACAAACCCAAACACTCCATGGGATCGGCATATTTACCGATCAGGCCAGGGGTGGTTGACCTGGGGTCAATGGATGTAAATATGCCATACCCATACACTCCATATATGCCATATATGCCTACATTGACCCCTCAAACCACCCCAATGTAGGCATATATATACCATACATGGAGTGTCTGGGATACATGGAGTGTCTGGGAAATGATTCCGACCTTGTTGAACGCCCAAGATTCCAAGGCCCCGCTCTTCACCACATCCGCCGTGTGCAAGCAGCACACCCGCGGGCGCCGCGACGAAGCGCCGGAGCCCACGCCCGGGCGGTTTTGCCGGTCGGAGACGCCGCCGGTGCGGCGCATGGACTTGGCATCCAAAGAACAAAGGCCCACCACGCCTGGTGCAGGTGCCGGAAAGGGAAGTAGAGATGGCCCCCAACCTACTAAGCGATGGCCTCCAACCTACTAGCGATGGCCTCCAACCTAGAAGCAATGGCCTCCAACCTACTAGCGATGGCCTCCAACCTAACACGAAGAATGGATGAATGATGGTGGTGTTGACATATTTTGATATGTCTGTCAATAGTAACTCCACTGAACATGCATAGGCAGAAAATTAATGAATTACAGAATCAAAGATTGCGGGGAGGTGCTTTATAGCAAAAGTCCACCAAACACTTCGCACCCGGGTGGTTGTACAAGACTTTCCTTCAGGTGGGAGTGTTCGATTCATAGACTGATACAAACCCACAGAAACCAATCAAGCGCAGCTAGTGAGGCGTCTATGTGAGGCTATCATCTCTTTTGTCGACTGCTTTGGATCTGTAAAGATCACCGATCACGTGGGTCACCTCCGAAGGCGAGGTGTGCCTTAGATTGACCCAAAATGGCTTTTGTTTGGTGGGAAGATGGCTTTTTTGGTCATGCTTTCCAGTCCAGTAAAGCATCGAAAGAAATGAAGATCCTCCACGTTCTGTTTCGGGCTGGGCAGAGCTCTGTTGGGCTGGACACATTTCGGGAGATCCTCCAACATCAAGTCCACGTGCCGCTCCGGGCAGTCAGAAGCGATAGAATTCATTCTCCACCCAAAAGACACACGGGCTCACCTTCGCAAAGACCGACGGTCATTGGCAAAACATGAGAAATATCATGCAACTCTATACTGACATGATGTAAACATCCACTCACCTGATTCCACTAGACAAAAACGGATTTCAGGATCTTCCTTTTCTATCCCTAGGGCTCACCCCCCTGTCACCCACCCCTGTCCCACCGAACCGAAACGGAGGGGGCGGACGAAGAGAGCCCATGCCCATCCGGGCCGTGTTTAGATCATCTGCCTTGCTCAGTGCCATAGATCATCTGGACTGGATCTCCCACATGATGCGCAGGGTTGTCCACCGGACCTGGGTACCGATACGTCCGATGATCGTCACTGCGACGGCGAGCCATCGACCCACACTGTCACTGTCACGTGTGACGTTCGCCGCTGTTGTCCCTTTCGAGATGAAGGAAAGAATCCCTGACATTTGGGTGACACTGTCACTGTGGGATCATTGTGACACTGAGCGAGAATGGGGAGACACCGAGTTTTGATTATCATGATGACACCGAGTGAAATTTGGGTGACACCGTGGGAGAATCACTTGAAGTTATGATTATCATGATGGTTGATCATTGCCAACAAACATATTATAATCAGTCGCTTATTGTGATTGACACCAACAACATATTTATGTTGGTACGAGTCACTTACTATCATCATACTTTTGTGCTTATATATACATGCTTATACTATGGGCTCTGTATTCTCTTGTGAATCCACCAAACATCCAGTGAATGCTGTGCAGGAAGCTGAGCTACCATGGCTTGGATGTAGATCCGTTTCGAAATGGTCCCTGCCGCAGGACTTTTGGGATATCGAATAGCTCACGGATGCCCTCTGAGGTTAACACACAAGAGTCCGATTGCTTTTCACAGAATATGGCGGTTCTATTCAGGGGATTTGGACCAATGCTGTCAGTTTATTCAGTCTTCGAATGACCGGCTTAGACAAGGCATCTCACCTTTTTAGACAAGAGGCTGAGGCCATGAAAGCCCAAGGCAGTCGCCGAACCTTCCACTGCGAACTCGTGAAAGACCTTTTCTCCCTGGAAGACTCTTAAGCATTTGTCCTGCTTGGAAGGCGAAAACGAGGAGGAGGAGGAGGAGGAGGAAAAACAACTTGTTACTACTAGTAGTAATGCCCTTGTTACTAGTAGCGCTTTTGTTGAAGTCTGAACCTTCTTGGATGGATACCTTCTCTAACCTCAACATGCTTTCAAACCCATTGGCTCAAACGGAGACAGGGAACCACCGCGGCAAAGCAGTCAGACTGAGTCAGAATGTGTTAATTAAATAAAAATTGATCCAGCACTAGATCCAGCTTATTCCAGTTTTGTGTGTTACAACTACTGACATGTTCAACGATTAAATTCTATGATCATGGTGTTATGAGATGTTATGAGTGCTCAAAACTGGATTTCCCTCGCGTGTCTCCCTGCGGGACTTGGTGCATATTTATGTGCCCCCCTTCAACGTTTCTTCGACGCCGAGGCTCCAAACAAATACCTCTGTCGTTGTTGAGTGAGGTCCCTGAACAAGAAAGTACCACTACCTGTAGCTTCATTGGTTGCTGCACTGTTGCTAGTCCGAAGGAAAAAAAACGGAATAATGAGAAAACATGAGAAAACCAGCTGCCATAAACCACACTGATTACAAGAACCAACCGACCTCGGGATTGCTTCACCGCAGATCACCCATGAAACAGCGGTCGCCGCTTCCACCGCCCTCTCCTGACAGGCCACGATGGTGCTGAGGATCTCTCCCGGATACACCGGAGCGCAGGTGAGGTCGTTGATTCGATCTTTCGTCATGACCTGGATGGAAGGACCCCGAGGTCCCGGGAAAAAGGACACGAACACGGTTCCGGTATTAATAGGGAAGTGTCTGAAGAAGAGCGGCAAAGAAAAGAGGGAAAATGGAGAATCGAGAATCTGGGAATGTCTGTCCTGGCAGGATGTTCATGCCAACACTAAATAGACAAGAACACATGTGTGCATTTCGAGTAGCCCTTCCATGTCCATTTCGTAGCATCCTCCCTCCAGGGGTGTTTCTTCACTTGATCAAGCCGCCAAAAATGTATCGTGAGGTGGGTCACTCACCAATCAAGGTCAACCTGTTTATGGGTCAAATGGGCTTGCCCCAGTCCCACCCAAAAAAACGTGACCTGCAAAACATCCAGTGAACTCCTGGGTGCTAACTGGGTACTCCTGGCTCGTCTGGAATCCAAGGGTTTGACTCCCCCCTGCATCTGAAAGGGAATCAACTCAGTGTGACTCAAAATGGGTGGATAATGGTGGATAATTTCTATGCATTCTATGCGTGTTTCTCTACCAACTGTTGCGAGTGGGAAGTGATGATCTTAAGACCCGCCACATGTTATTCAAACATATATGTTGAAGACTTCCTCATTCTGTCATGCTTTCATGCTTCTCCAGGTGACGAAGCCATAGTCCTTGCAGTTGTCATAGATGTTCAGGATATATTCTCCTCCAGTCCAAATCATGTTCTCCTCCACGAACAAATGGTGAATCGTCTCGGTGAGGTTCGTCTTGATCTTCACGAACTCCTCACGAGCTCGTCCGCTCGGTGGAGGCCCCTTCGCAAGGGCTATCCTACAAGTCAATGACCTCATGAACTACTGGAGTTGGTCATACAAGTTCACACTATTCAAGAAGGTCAAGGACCAGGTTTTACTGGGTCAGACTGGACTTGTAGGGGGGGTAATTTGATGTGACCCAGGTCACACCACCCCCCTTGCCCCGAATCGGGGTCGGACCCGAATCCGGACCGGAGGGGTCTGGGAAGCAACGAAGCAATCCAGTTTGGTTCGGGAGCGGGAAAGGGCGGTGAACGGAGCATCTGGGTATATTTCTATTCATGTGGACCATGACAAGAGGAAGCCACAACAAATGCTTCATGCGTTGAACTTGATGTGGGCATCGTGAAAAACTAGCGAACTTCACATAAGTACGCAAAAGCCAGCAGCGTCAAGAATTGGACAAATTCAATCACCTTACCTTCGATCCAGCATTGTGAAAACACATGAACAAATACCCTCCATCCTATAGGAGGGACAATTTTTTGGAGTTCTTCATCTGCTAGTGTCATGATGTCTACGGTATGGCCTATACCTCCCGACCCTCCATCCTCCCACTCCCCTTCCCACTCCTTGCCCTTCCGTGTGAAGCCATGGATGGACTGGCCGCAGCCCACGAAGATCTTATCCTTTGCCATCTGCATCACCACGGAGCTGATCTCTCGCCCCAGTGCCGGAGACTTCCACTCGTACTGCACCTGCCGGACGCGCGGAGAACGACGGGAGAAGTGAGCTTAGACAACTGCCACGAGTGGTGGCTTAGGGCGGTAGAAGGGAGCTAGAGAATTGGTGAAACATGAGTGAAGAAGGGTGACAAATGGTGAGTTTACTTCTCTTCATTACTCTTCTCATGTGAGCCATGTGAGTTGATCGACTTTCTGTTTGCTGGAAAGTAACCATGATCCGGATCACAATATCTCATGGATCCGCGCATGCCATCGCATTCCAAGACAGCCGCAAGACCAAGTATGCTGAAAATGATGATGCCAAGTTCTTTTCTTCCAATCACCATTAATTTAATAGGCTTTACCCAATCAACTAAGGATTTTACAATACAAAAACCAGGTCAACCATTGTTTTAATGGTCTTTGACTCCCAGGCCAAGTTGTTTTCTTTAACAAGTTCTGCCAACGTGTCTATGCCTTGTTATCATTGCTTCAGAGATCTGAGCAGTGGTCTCGCTCAAAACCTCCACCTCTTTGCCCAATCCGGCCCCCCTGAGTTGAAAACGACTTCAGGGCGAGTCCCGCACCGCACCGGCGCGCGAAAGACCCGGCCGCCGACGTCGGAGAAGCGCCTCTCCCTTCTTCAAGTAAAAGACCTGTAGGACCCCGCTGTCATCCCCCACCGCGATCTTCTGCTGCTTCTTTTTCCCGACGGGCAAGACTTCCAGAGTGCCAGGCTGCAAGGCGCCGCATTGCAACAAATCCAATCGGTGCAGTTGGACGTCCATGGCGTCCAACGAGGCTCGCGCGTCGGGTGATTGGACGATTTAGACGTTTGTGCGGTGCTGTTCTTTTTCCGCGGTGCTGGGCGAATGGATGAGAGTCTGTGTTGAAGTGGATCTTAACAATGGGACTAAGATGGACCAAGGCAATTGGCAGAACAAGTCGCTTTGTGGTTGTTCGGGGTTGATTCTCAACCCGCTTTTGTGGCTTCGGCCTCCCTTGGCTTTGCTTGGAATTCCGATCAAACACTATGGCACGCACCTACGTCAATTTGCCTCATAAGCCTCAGTGGATTGTTCTGGAGCAGTTCCTTCAGGCCGTTTCTTTTGAATTTGGGTCCAAATCCAGGCTCCGGTCTGTTCTTGTGGATGATTCGCCTTGCAGTGTTCTTTCAGGCGCACTGATTGCCGACTCTTTCAGGTTCAAAACCATACCGCGAGCTAGATACCCAGCATCTTCGGATCAGTCTGGACCGGTCATAATTCCATCCTCTTTGAGCCCCGGATCCTTGGGACGTTCGGTGATGCGCGGGTCGTCTCGCTGCTCGGTGCTCTCGGTGTCGTGTGGTTCAACACGCCGCGAGCGAATACATGGGTCCCTCGGAGGAGCAGCGGGTCGTCATGTTGACCGGATCCGGGGTGTGCATACAAGCTGTGGGTGTGGATCCCGGACGTTGACGAGATTGCTCAATACAGAAAGGAGCAAAGAAAACCGACCGCCAGCCCCACGGTTCGGTGAAATGGGCAAGTGGGCCAGGCGCTTCATGGCAATCAGTCAACCCATAATCACCAGGACCCCTGCAAGAGGTGGTTTTGAATGCCTCAAATAGTATTGCGGGTGCTTTCTGGACAACTTACCCAATCTGCACTCCAATTGGCTCAAAGTAAAAGGGTGTTTTGAATCACAGAAGGGTCGTGACGTTGTACTGGATTGAAACATTCAGAGTCCGCCATGTGTGATACAGGCATTTGTCAACGCCGGCATGGAAGCCCATCGTCCTTCTTGATGAGCGAAGGGCAAAATAAACGGAGAACATCATCCCTATATATTACTTAGCCATCTGGACTATCTCTCTCAATTCGATCCACTTACCCAAGAAGTCGCCTGAAACTCAGTCAGACCTCTTCACCAACCGGTCGACCATCGCCCGTCCTCCACGCGGAGCGACTGCGAGCGGATGGCATTCCAGGGCACCACCTGTCCGAGGTCGGGCGGTCCGGGCGGAGGTGTTCCGGAGCACATCCGTGGGTTTCCGACTCCGGGCCGCCAGAAATTCAGAATGAGGTGTTTACTCATGGAGCATTGAATGAGTTATTTACAGCATTTGAATGAGTTGTTTACAGATGTGTTTTTGCCTCTGCAAATGGTATTTTAATTGGATTGAACATGCTCGATTTCATGGATTTGGGTAGATCGTTCGCGTGTGATGAGTAGTATTTATTCTTTACTTCGACATGGATCCAGACGGCTCTGCCGAAGATAAACCCACACAATGACACAATGACAGGGCTTATCACACTAAAAGGGCGCCCTACAAATACAATCCTGCAGCAAATGGTATATACCAATCCGAACACAAGAACAATCTTCCATTGCTTTTTGAAATTTCTCATATTCTATCTACTTCAAGACATGACATGAACATCCACCAAGAAGGGTTCTCTGCACAAGCATCATGCGCATCACAAAGCTTTAAGTATACCTCGTTACTCCAGCTCAAAATTCGACAGAGGGGCAATATGGAGAGGCAGCCGCCAATCTGTTCCTTGCAGCAATCCTACCAGGAAGTTCCTGGGTTTGGGTTTTACTGTCTGAACATGTGTATCATGGTTTATCCAACAATGGAGTTGACTGGCGCCAGCATTGGACCACTCGTTCTTGCTTTCGATCCTGGCAACTACAGAGATCGGTCCAACCACACCACACTGGTACCAGGATGGGTAGTACCTGCACCAATCCCAGACGCTCCATGGGACTGCCATAAGACTGCCGATCAATTGGGGTGGTTTGGGGGGTGAATGTAGGCATACATGGCATACATGGAGTGTATGGGAATTGCATTGGCACACCCTGGTTGAACACAAGAGACAATTTTGCAGGGAGGCGTTTGAGCAGACGCTCTTAAGGCGTTTTAGGCCATCGCTCTTAGGTTGGAGGCCATCGCCATTCGGCATTTATGGTAGAAGTTTCACCTAAAAAAATAGCCCCTACAAGTCCAAAGACCCAGTAAAACCTGGTCCTTTACCTTCTTGAATAGTGTGAACTTGTATGACCAACTCCAGTAGTTCATGAGGTCATTGACTTGTAGGATAGCCTTTTACAACGAGAAATTACCGCTTCGGCGTCGCCGCGAAGGTTTCTCAACGCCCGAACCACTGAGGCGACCCGACCACTCGTAGCTCCCGAACGAAGCCCCGCGTGAGGCGCAGGCCGCTACTGTCCGCCGTGCCCAAGGCCTCGGCGGTGGGAGACGTGGAAGCCACACAGGAAGCCTCTCAACATCTTCGGTTCCTGTCTGAAGCAAAATCTGTCAAACATCCATGAAACCACATTGAAACCCAAGTCTTTTCCAGGTATATAGATGGCTTGGAAGTCTACCCTCTTCCGAAAGACACTTCCATCCCGCATCCCTTGTTTTCTGCCTTTGGTTTGATTCCTCAGGTATCCGCTGACCGGATCTTCTTGGTCTGTTAACAAATGTTCTCCACACAAAGCGTATTTATGGTCACCTCTCGGTTCACTCCTCGTGGCGATGGTGGTGGGATTCAGATCTGGGGAAAATCACGAGGAAGGTCCACACCCCCCTTCCAATCAACACGCGAGCAAACCCAGACAGGAACCCAAATCCCTAAGGATCCAAGTACGTACCTTCTCAGGAGGCACTTGGACCCTCCTGGCACCCACAGTCAGAGTGTCGAACACATCACCGTACCTGAGGTTCGGTACGACTGGACCCCTAGGGAATGCAAAAACCATCAAAGAACGGCCCAAACATCACATCTTTCTGAAGAAATTCCCCAAACCATCCAGGCAGGCAGTTTCCACGATGTCGGCTAGGAGTCCCAGTGCTTCCAGTTCGACCAAAACCGACCCAACGGTTATCCCTGGTTCTCCCTGGTTCCTTAGTGGTTTGCCTTGGGATCCACTGGGTTTGGACTTCCACGACCACTCTCCTCCCTCTCCGCCACGACCGCCCCTCTCCGTCCCGACGGCCGTAGCAACTCGATCGGGCGGCTCGCGCCAACTCGTCGGTGCGGAGCTCGAAGTTCTGCACGCGCAAATCGCCGCCCCAGAGCGACAAGGAGTCCGTGCGCAAGGTGTCGCAGATGTAACCTGCGCAGCGCAGATGTAACTGGGAGGTCCGGTGGGGGTATGGGGTCAGCGTGGGGGTGAACGGGAGTTGGGGGAGTTGGCGGGGGGTCCGGTGGCAAAGAGTTCCAGTGATGTTTTGTTCCGCGGTATGGGGGTGCTTTTCATGGGCATGCTGAGGGAGGTAGAGAGAGAGAGAGACAAACAGTCGTTTTTTGTTCAGCCCTAAGAATCCTTGGGCCCTACCTTCAGGTCGACCCTTCCCAGTTCCCATTGCTTCGGGCCCAGATTCTTAGGGAGGAGGGGCTTTTTGGAGGAAGTGGTGCGTGGTCCCGTGGTGGGTTGAATTTGGAGAGTCACTTTCAAGGCGTGAAGCTGCACGACTAGCCAGAAGGCTGTGCAGGCTGTGCAGGCTGTGCACTGGACAGATCTTAACAGGATGAGTCCAATGTAGGCTCTTAATGAAAACAAAAACAAACATGGATTGTCAAACCTCTTCTACCTCTCGCGGCCACGGTCGGAATCCCCTCCATTGAGGTGGCCTGTAGCGCCAGCATTCTACTGGAGCGCTAAACGAAAACGTCCACTGAACATGCAAGGATGAGAAAACTACCTAAACTCACCAACAGGAAAGGCCCAGGCGCTCATTGCCGCCCCTGTGACTTTTCGGGACACTTTTGTGAGCAAATGAAGTGCATCGTCCGAGAAAAAGGGTCGACAACCACACAGTGTCCCTGGTGGCATGGATTTGCCCCATGTATGGGCAATGTGAGGTTCATATTTGCCCGGCGTGATAGACCTTGCAAGCTGTCGGCGACAGAAGGCAAAGGACGATTTTAACCATTTCGCCAAAGCTTGGAACGTACAGTGTTCATCAGCCAGTTGTGTACATGGTGTCCCAAAATGCACAAAAAGGACAGCAAGCTCCGTAAAAGAAACTCTCATGTCAGCTTGGCATGACCACTGTAGTGCTTTAATGAAGGTTCCGAAATTCGCCCAGTCTTCAACAGCAAAGGGCCATTTCTCGGGTACCGAGGGCCATTCGTGTTCAAATTTCCAAGAAAAGCATGTCGGATCAGCATGCCATTGGAGGTTGGGAAATTGCGCTTCAGGTGTAAGAGTTTCCTCAAGTCTTTCATCATCCGTTTCATGAATCTCTTTGGAGACCTCCTGCCCCAACATCATGCAAAGGCGTGTCAACCACTCCTGACGTTGAAGAACAGCACTACAAACCTCTGGGTAGAGCTGGTGCTGGATTGCAGCATTTGCTAGCGCAGCTCTTTTTTGCGGCATGGTCGGCCGTCCTATTGTGGTGGATATCTCGAACGGTGGAGCCATTGGCTCGTGCCATATCATCGTCTATTAGGTGTTCTGGGATATGCTCCAACAGGTGCGCAGGAATCCAGTCAACACGAAGCGGTTGTGGGGCAACCTGTTGGCGTTCCAACACAAGAGCAAACAAAAAGTTCCACCAGGAAAGGTGAGGCCATTGGGGTTGCACTTGCTGATTGGTGCACATCCAAGAAACTTGATCAACTAAAGTTTTGCAGTCACTTCGCACGTGAACAGGACCACTAGCATAAGTGAACGCATGTATTAGGGCCCAAAGTTCGGCAGTGTAACTAGTCAATGACCAATGAGCGACAGGGCCATGGGCGATGACCTGATTGTCGGCATTGACGACAGCAAAACCAGCGCACGTGAGTGCAAAATGCTCCGGCCACATGACTGATCCATCCGTCCACACGAGAACTGGTTCAGCCAGGGTCTCCCACTTGACTGGCTGCAGACAAGAGGGGTTAGAAACCTCTAGCCTTTTGGCAAGGACAGACCAAGGGTGCTCAACTATACCTAAGAGTTCAAAGTTGCGGCCAAGCTCATGACAAACCGGTGGGGGATTATCATTTAGGATAATGGGGCACTCACGAACAAGATGAGGGAGCGATTCCTTGGAAGCCATGCACAAGCGACAATGTGAGGAATCCACCAGCTTGGCTGCCGCAAGACGGTCATTAGTCAACACGCATCCAACCAACTGGGCTTGGAAGAATGCAGAGGCGGGTGAAGGTGTCTCTGACTCAAACGAAGGTTTGCGCAGAAAAAGCGTTGACAAATGAAAATCAAGGAAGCCTCCAGGAGCCATAAAGTCTTTCCTGGATTGCAGCGACGCTTGAGCATAACAGGTATGCCTTGCAAGCTGCTGGAGGATCTTCTTGACTTCACGTACCCCCAAGGACATGAAATCCACTAGTCTCTTACCTCGGAAGAGAATCGTCCCATTGGGTTCCAATTCCAAGCTAAAGAAACGGAATGCTTGTTTGAAGCTTTGGGCGATGGAAGTTTTTGATGGGCTTGCTTGCTTGAGCAAGTGTCGGAATCTGATCTCCTCTTGGGGAAACATGGTCAAGAACCTGTAAATGTCCAAGATGGCATTGTAATGCCTCGCACACAGAGGTTCCACACGATGAGGTTGTGCAAGGAAGGCAAAAACCAGGAACCGAGAACGCCAGTGGGGGCGTCGGTTCCAAAGGACATTCACTATCTCACCCTGGATTCTGGCAAGAGCTTTAGCCGGGATTCCGTTTATGGCTGCATTATAGGTGCACTGCGGAATGACCTTACAACCAATAATTTTGCTTTTTGGGAGACCGACAAAGGCAAAGCTCCGATATTTTTAATGTCAGCAAGGATCTTGGCACATTTGTCTTCCGAAAAGTGCATAGCACATCGATCACTAGTTCGAATGTAAACACCTAAGACCTCGAGTTCCAAGACCAGGGACATCTCAGGAAAGAGAGCTTTTACGCATTTGCGAGCAGCTGAGGTTGTACCCCATACAGAGCACTTGTTGCTGTTCATGGCTTGACCAACTAGGTCGTCCCAAGCTTTTGTGATTTGGATTGCCTTAAACAAGTCCTGGCTGTGAATGAGTCTTGTCCAAAGGTAGGCATCGTCAATAAATGCTCTGGCTGCAACCGTGGGCAAGACATCAAGCATATGGATCCAGGCTTTCATGTGTACATTTACCGCAATCAAGGAGAGGGAGCATCCCTGTGCTACTCCATTTGCACTATGCGTGGCAGTAGGGGCGAACCTCTTCATCCAGGACCTTCCAACAGGTGGTTCTTGGACACCCCGAATCACGACGCATCACCTCTAAAAGGCTCTTTATGCCTTGCTCTCCAAGTGGCGCTGCGCATATCGGAGGATAATCCGTGTGAGCACCGTCTCAAGCATGACCTCAGTTGACAAAGAACACAAATGGGCCGACATTTCTTCGGCCCAGGAAGACACAAGAAGAGGTCAATAGTCGCGAAGTGACGCCATGATTGACAATGGCTACGTTCTCTCTCTCTCTCACTTAGGGACTAAATACCACCCCTGTGGTGACTATAAAATACTATATATACTTTGGATATGTGTATGCGAAGTGATATTACTATTCATGCAGATCTTTCTGCACGGCTGCCCGCGTGGCACGGCTGCCGCGGCGACGAAAGCGTTCGCCGGTTTGGTTGGAGCTACGTCACCCTTGGAGACGAGTCTTTTCAGCATGCAACCTGTTCAGTATGGTTGTTGCCAGTGACAACTGACCAATACACCAGAATCAGCCTCCTAGCACGAGAAGTCTGCATGAGAGGTGGTTGACAAGTGCAAACCCTTTGTCTTTTCATTCGAACAGCCTATATGGCTTAAGTTTGCAAGAGAGCTTAATTGAAACCTCAACGAACGGATGGTGTTTGTCTTACCCTCGCTGAAACTTGTTCCTGGATTGGGATGTGCCTCAGTGTCAGATTATTGCAAAGCCCTAGGCCTCCAGTCGTACCGAACCGTTTCGAAGGGGTAGAAGGGGTGGGTGGTCGCCAGGAGTGTCCAGAGCGAACCTTCGTTTCGTTTCGGTACGACTTCGGTCGGTGTAGGGAGAGGAGGAGTCCCAGTGCCCAGTCCGAACTTTGAGACCAAGCCACGTGCCTGCCTCTTCAGTTGCTCCCATGGCGCCCTGGCCGCCTTGACCCGTTGTTTGGCCGCCTTCGACCCCAAGAGGACCGCCCTGACCCGATGCCGTCGACCCGGTCGGTCCGACCCGTTTTTTGGGCGACCCGGTCGTCGTTGTCGCTGTTTTTAGAGGGCCATGTCTGATGTTCTATAGGCTAGTTTGGAGTGGCCAGGTACTTACACTTCGGCTTAGCTGCTTGTGGTTCTGTTGTTCCCTTGTGGAGCGATGCAAAGGGTGAGCTGCTTCATGCTGCTTCTGAGATCCTTTCTTGCAAGGTGCGCTGAGAATGAGGGAAACATCTCTTGAACGTCTCTTTGTGCTCGTCGCTGGTGACCTCTGTCTCTTGAGAAGTTTCATGAAGTGTCCAAGGTTTGTTGCGCAATCAACCTGATGACTGTCCCATATATGGCCTGAGCCTAACTCTCGTCTTTTTTTTGTGAAGCGGAGCGTCTGAGACTTCACCATGTCACGCAGAGCAACACGGGGATGAGGGAATTGTCGCAGCTCTATGTCCTTTGAAAGAGGAACATTCTGGATCACCTCTTGGCGTCTTTGATCCCTAGGGCTCCTGGCCCACATCCTCAGAATCATTAGACCCCCTCTTGGCATCCACCCCAACCACCTTCTGAGGACGTGGTTGGAGCCCTGGGGAACTAGAAGCTATAGTGCAGAGCTCGTTTCTGAGTCATTGTAGCCTTCAAGTGCATGCTGTTTCAAGAATGTCATTGCCACTCGTTTCATAAATGCAGTCATTGTAGGCACGTGATGAACACACCTCGACCCCCCCTCTGGAAGGTTCGGGCCAGGGAGTCTCATGGCCCGCTGTCTCACCCAGGCTGTCTTCTATCCCACCTGTCGACTGGACACGACTGCACCCGACTGGGACCCAACCATAACAGTGTTGAACACATCACCTTCTTAGAGGTGGATCTCTAGGGATATGGTCAAAACTTGTTCCCCCCCCCAAAAAATCGACTCCTGTCCATGGGTCGGTCTCGCGTCTGACTCACGTTCGGAACTTGAAAAAACCGACGTGTCCCCTTTTCCGCCATCCGACGGTCCATCCAATTATAGACACAAACTATCACAAACTGTTTCATACTTGTTCGTCACCCTCTTCGCCCCACCACCATCCCTCCGCGGGCCGGAGATGTTCTGCAGACTCTTCATCCGAAACCAGGAGGTGTCCGGTGTTCGACGGATCGGGGACTTGGTGGAGATCTGCAGATCCGCCAGGTGGAAAGCAAAGGTCAAAGCCCAAAAAGGCCGGTTTCCCCTTCTTGCCAACAAAGGTTGAAACATGAAGAAATCGCATTTGACTATCCCATTTGTAGTGTATATCCAGGTGAGAAATAGGCTGGAACCCCTGGTGCTTCTGAGAAAGATCATCTGAGACTGAGAAAGATCATCTGAGACTCAGATGCTTTCTGAGACTTAGGAACATTCTTCTGAGAAACATCTCACCCAGACGCTCCAAACAGCCCGACTGGTCCCTCAAAACCATCGGGATTGGTTCGGGTCCAGACCCCTCCAAAGGATTCGTGTCCGACCCCTGCGTAGGATTCGGGGCCGAACGGGTCGCGTCTGGGCAGTGGAAAAGGTGCCCTGCTCGCTCTGAGAGGTTGTGATTCGCTTCGCTTCAGGTCCGGTTCGGCGCTTCAGGACTGTCCACGGTTCGCTTCGCCGAACGGCGACCCAAACTCACTGAAAAGAACCATGAAGCCCAAAAGAAAGCTTCATGCTACATTTAGAGCAAACTGTTCCTGTTGGAGCGGGTTCTCAGGTACTTTCCATGTTTTTGCCAATCCCTCCGCCCAAACAGCTGACTTAGCAGAAATTCACAGCTCGCACGTCTTTTTGCCCCTGGGTAGGCCTTCTTTCCACACAACTGGACCTGCTAAGACCAGAGTCGGTCACCGCTGGCGCCGATCGCCGGCGCCCTCAGTGATTAGACCTGGGGCGCGCCCAGGGAGAGGGGAGCAGCCTGCAGGGAGGAGCCTACCCAGCTCTTGGGCTCTTGGGTGGCGAAAACGTTCCAAAACCCACTGGAACTGCAGCTGGACTGACCTTTTAGTCCCCGAAGTCGACTCCAAGAATGCAGGGAGCCAAGCATTAAGGCGCCAACCAAAAAAAGCCAGATCAACTTCGGTCACGAACTGAAGAATTGCCCTGGAACTCACATGGAAGTCGATGGCATGGTCCCGAGTTCGGAAGATCCTTTTCCTGTACAAACTGGCGGGGGGGGGTTCCACTTCCATGTGAGTTCCAGGGAGGGTATGCCTTCTCCGGTGAAAAGCGAAGTCGAAGCCATGCCAATCGTAGATCGATCTCGGCAACCTGCCAAGCTCGCAGAAGTTCGATTCATCTACACCCCTACAAGTCAATGACCCTGGACCCGACTTCAAGTACCTTAGAAAGTGGGACATGACCCTATATAAAAACAGAGTACCCATTTTCCGAGGTACTTTGAGACCCCAGGACCTCATTTTACTGGAGTTGGTCATATATACAGACTGGACGTCCGTAGGGACAGATTCGATATGATTCGATATATGAGCGACGTGCAAAACCTCTTGTGTGTCCTAGTGCGGACGCTTCCCTTATCGTTATCTTTTTTGGTTTGTGAACCTTATCGTTCCTGAGGGTTTGGACACACCTAACAACATGTACTAAAACCTTATCGTTTTTTTCATTTTGTGAATTATCGTTCCTGAAGGTTTACTTAGTCTTCACTGTACCGTAGTGATGCTGCCTTCATCGGAGGTTTTGGCAGTTGCTTATAATATAGTTACGGTCAGTCTTCATACAACCTTAAGGGCAAGCAAGATTGACAAAAAGAAACGAGTGAACTTGGCGGAACTCCCATAGACACGTTCGTCTACTCAGCGACCATTGCGTGGTTCGAAAGTTTCGAAAGTAGAAGGAATTCCATCTTCTTGCCACGTGGAAGACGAACATGTCGAGTCACAGCTGTTTCAGCGGAACAACAAACAGCTCTCTAACTTCCCTCTAACTCTCTTTCTACACGTATTGGATCGTCGTCTAGGACATTGGGTAGGCTGGAACACCCTTGGAAGACCTACAGTACAACTCTCCCAACTCCCCCTTCCAAACATCAGCCTTTCTATTCCTTTCGTGAAATCTTCAGAAATTCAACCAGGTAATGCCTCCGCACGGATTTGACTTCAAGAGAAAGACCTGCCAGCTCTCCACCGGCGACCAATGGCGCACCCAGCTAAGACCCCTGGCTGATCCCGTAAAGGCACTGCGCCGTTCGGGTGGGACTGCTCGTTGGTAGCCTCTCCTGGAATTCCGCTAAGTATCGGATGTCATGTCACAAGCGCTGAACAACATGGAATGTCCTGAATCGTCATTCCCTATAGATCCACATACGGAACCTCAGAAGGTATGTGGGCTCTCCTGGCGCCTACATAAATAGTCTCCAATCACCGTACCTCAGAAGGTATGTGGATCCATAGGGATTTGAAGTTGCCATACAACTGCTTGTAAAGCAGGCCACATGCCAAATGATTTACCCCCCCATCCAGGAGTATCGTGTCCCTAGCGTGTACCGTTGCATGCAAGCAGTATACCGTTGCATGTAAGCTGTACCCGCCGCATCCCGCCGCTATGTGTTCTATATCCGGATCCTATATCAAACATCATCAAAACAGCTTCAGTGCATAGAGACCCTGTTCAATCCAGCACACCGAGAACGCGAGAACGTTACTCTACCTCTTCATCGTATCGGACGCCCCTGGGGCACCCAGAAAACGTATTGTGAAACAAATGAATCAAACCATCAGATGCAACATAGATATCGCACCAAAGGTGCCTTTATGAGACCTTGATTTCAATTGAACTATAAGAACTCCTGAATCCTGAAGGACAAACATCCAACATGGCCAAGCGGCACAACAGCTCTTCAAGGGTCTACACGGCACAACAGCTCTTCAAGGTCCATGCGGTCTGTGGAGTCTGTGGAGTTGGTTTTTCCTTGTTTCTCCTTGTTTCGGCATCTATCTTGAGGATATCCCATGACCAACAATGGATGATGGCTAGATGTCATGTGGCCAATTGTCACTGGCCCATATCCTCAGGTGACCGGTGGTTAGACCCACCTGGCACCCACCCCAACCACCTTCGAAACGGAGGTGGGCCAGGAGCCCTAGGGATATTTGGATTTGCTGCATCAAGGAAGCCAACTCAATGGTCAACATGGCTGCATCTTCATCTGCATTGATGTCAATGGCTCTATAAGCAGAGCTGTCATTTGACACCTCGATCTTGCCGCGGAATCTATCAAAACATCTTCCCCATCCAGTTTGGGGTGATAAAAACAACATCACCCTCAATGGGAGAATCAGCGGGTAACCCTGTCTTGTCTCGGAAAAAATCTGTGGCTATAGGGCGCTCACCATGGGATTCACCCCTGAGATATTGAAATGAGAAGGTAGAAGGACATCCAAACTCTGGATGACTGAGGTCTTTTTACTATCCTGCCCAGGGTTGCAAGCTGTTTTTTCTACCTTTGTACCCTTTACATAGCAGCACCGGAGATCTCCATAGGAGACACCTTGAAGTTTCAGGTACTTACCCTAGGCCTCCTGGCCCACCTCCGAACCGTTTCAAATGGTGCTTGGGGTAGGTTTTGGGGGGTCTAACATGGTCTAACCACCGGTCACCTGAGGATATAGGCCAGGAGCCCTATGCCCTGGGAGTCAAAGACCATTAAAACAGTTGACCTGGTTTTTGTATTGTAAAATCCTTAGTTGATTGGGTTAAAGCCTATTAAATTAATGGTGGTTGGAAGCCTGGAGCCCTATGGTTCTCTCATTGTGTGCAACTCCCCCGACCGATACCGATCGACCCGTCTCCTGGCTCCAACCGGAGCCGTCGACGGGGGCGGAGTGGGCGGGCCCTTGGCGGCCTGGGAGGGATGGTTCCGGTCTGAGACAGTCACGGAGCTCGGGGTGGTGTGGCATTTATTTCCCATCCAAACGCGACCCGGGACCCGACCCCGAATCCTATGGGGTCGGACCCGAATCCTCGGGTCAGGGGTCTGGACCCGAACCAATCCCGGTTTGGTTCGGGACCAGTCGGGCGTCGTTCACGGAGCGTCTGGGCATCCAGAAACCCGTGGCATGTGGATGTGACGTTCGGGGCACCGGGCACCTCCTTCCTCCGTTCGTCACTTTGAGCGAACGGAAGAAACGGCTGGTGCTGTCGACCTGTTTCTCCCGAGCTCAGTCTTCTTTCTTCTCCCCTACGCAAAAAGTAGTATATCCCGCAAAGACTGTGTTTTGTTCTCCATTCAGGTTTGACTTGGTCTGAAAAAAGGATGTTTGACTGAGAATCATGTACCTGTGACTAGGATTGACAGGGTAGGTGAAACAAAATATGAAGAGAAGGAATTCACAAACCTTTTGCCTCAAAGATTGCTCCGAGCAAATTTTGATGAAGGCCATTGGGCCATGTTAGCACGTATAGTATCTTTTTCTTGGCCATGCTGCTGTAGGTCAAATGCAGAAATGTGAACAAGCACCCTACAAAAAACACAACATGCGCAAAAATATCACCAAAAACAACAAACACATGTTTTATATTGGGGTGCTTTTAGATAGCCCATGAAAAGTCTATCGATGGGTCGCTAGTCCATAGCCCATGGCCCTCTTAAGCCAGTTCTCAGCTCCCAACACGCTTGGTGTGCCACCTCAGTTTGTGACAGCGGCGAGCGCTCAGAGAAAACCTACACTGCGGAAAATGGTCATCAAAGGGGCCATGCCATCCACTTCCATGATGATTTCAGAGAGTGTACATGTCCTTACAGAATTCAAAGCTTTGAAGAGCTTGAGAAGATGAGGACTTCCACCAGCTGCTGAGCCAGTCTGTTTACATACCAAAATGTGCCCCAGATTCCGACCTTGTAAATGCTCAAGAGGCCCAGAATCGAATCATTAAGTGCATGGCAGAATGGTGAAGAGCTGCGCAATGACCTGTGCATTTGGCGGCACAACTTGGCTGGGTCTGCTATTGGATGTGTATTTGTTTTCTGTCAAAGGACTTTGAAGCTGGAAAACAATCCCCCATCCCAGACGCTCCTGGACCCTCATATGCGCAGGGGTCGGACCCTCATATGGAGGGGTCTGGACCCTCATTTTGAGGGACCAAGGGCTGTTTGGAGCGTCTGGGATATAATGATAAGTAAGAGAACCACCCGAAGTTGCACGTCCAATACCACCCGAACCCACTCTGGTCATGCCAAACCTCTTGGAGAGGGGATGCCCTGCATGTATATAAACCTATTTAGTTAATCGATTTGTATACGGGTCAGCCTGACTGGGAGGATAGTCGACTCGAACATCAAACTCAAGTTGGGCTAGCTAGTTTCACAGTGTCCACGCCCCGTTTCACAATCACGTGAACCGTTCCATTCGCACACGTCTGGACGACAATGGCATGGAGGTTCAGTCTGGAGTTCTGTCCACAGATCTTTCAGGTCCATCTTGTGATGTCTGTGTTCATCCAGTCACGCGAGTCTTGCGAGTCGTCCATGCAGCGCTTTCCACGCATCACCGACGCATCACACGTGGCCCCGCGCGGAGCAGCGCGGGCGAGCGAGCGAGCTTGGCGGTGGCGGCCCGGGGCTTCGAGCTAGGACCATGCAGAAGAGTAGGAAGGATCGAAGTCTTTGGATGGTCACCTGGAAGCCCGTTCGGCACAAGGTGAGGATGGTTCTTTTGGGAGGTTTGCTGGGCAAAGAGTGGAAGGACGAACGAAAAACATGGATGAAGTCCACAGATGCCATAAATGTGGTACAGTCGTCCTCAATTTGTAAAGCTCCTTCCGCCGACCCCCGCCGGTGCTCTGTTTGCCAATGAGGAAACACAAATCGAAGCATCCCAGAAGTCCCGACTGGCCCGACTCGGTCGCGATGGTCGGTCACGACTCGTGGCTCGATGATCGATGGGTTTCGTCCGGAGGTCGTCTCCACCTGTCCCAGACACAACTGGACTGCCAGACTGCCGAGAAAAAGCCAGGGGTGGTGAAAGGGAGGTCAATGTATAGGCATATATACCCTGGGTGTCGAAGACTATTGTTAAAATAGACTTTCGGGAGAGTCCATTTTTGGTAGACAACAAGACTTCAGCTATCTTAGGTTATAGGCTCTGAAGGCATTACATCTATATATGGCAGTCCCATGTGTCGTGTATGGGTGTTGGAGAAGGAAGAAAGGTGCCCATCGCCAATCACCAGCCTTGTCCGGTCACCTGCAGCCAGCTGAACGTCCACTCTTCACTCATTCACAGGGTAGGATCCTCATGGATCATGGATCCTCCGAATCCACAAGTATGGGTGGATAGGTCGCGTCTCTCGACTCAAACCGCACGCCTCTTGCAGGAGTGCCCACAGGTATTCATGAGGCAGCCACCTGTCGATTGGGGGCCGTTTCAGACTTTCAACCACGAAGACGCATATTGACCTTCTAGGACCCGTCACCTGGGGTACCGATGGGATAGTCTATGTTCGGGTCCCTCAACCTCTGTTGGAAGGTTTCGGGGGTAACAACGGTGGCAACGCATCGATGCCACTGAGACAGCACGACGAGCAGCAGACCGCACTCTATCTCTGTCCGGACATTCTATCGCAAACCATCGCACACCTATATGTTCAATCCATTAGCATGCATGTTCTCCTGAGGTCCTGTTATCATTGAGGTCTTTGGGATCCCGCTGAAACCCACCCCTCCGCTTCTGGTGTGGAACAGGGCTGTGTTTCCTCTTTGCACGCAACACTGACGCAGTTTCAAACTCATGGAGTCAGTTTCATCCCACCCGTCAGTCCCACGACCTCACATCGTCAGTCCGTCATCCACGTCAACGGAGGTGATCAACTTGAGTCAACTCAACCCCAGACACGACCTGTCTGGGACTGCCAGGACTGCCGCCCTGGCTCGAAGCCCCGGTACACCCACCTGGATCGGCAGTCCGCAGCCCTATATGGTGCTTGGGTACTTGAAGGTCGACCTGATCGTGTGTTCTTCCCGGTTTACAGTCATGAATTAGTCAGTCTTATAGGCTCCCAACCAACTCAGGTTCGGTAGTTAGACATGCTTAGACCCGCCGTCGGCACCCAGAAATGGGGTCCCCTTCCATCGATCCACACCGTCGGTGACCCGGCGCACGGACCTGTGATGTTTGGGCAAGGCCTCGGTCGAAGTCTGTGACCGATGTGCTTCTATCCCTACACCTCCAGTCGTACCTCCTCAGAAGGTATGACTGGACACTCCAACCCACCCCAAACCCCTTCTCAGAAGGTACTTGGAGGCCTAGGGTCGCTCCTAGTAGTATGGCTACTAGTAGCGATGCCTTTACTACAGTAGTCCCTTCTTATTCCTAGTAGTAAGGCCAGGAGCCCCTAGTAGTGTCCGATCGCTCCGTTCGTAGCGATGCCCTTTGTTCCTAGTAGCGATGGCCTCAGTTCAGGAGGACCGGACCTGCACATGTTTTTCTCCATAGAAGCCTTGTTTGTCTCCAGCATGTGCCAAAAGTCAAAGCCCCAAACAACCTGAGAGGACCGGTGTTCACAGTTGTGCATCCAGTCCAGTCCGGTGTTCACCAACCAGCTCAGTGTCAATCAAACTCACAAGTCTGTGCCCAAACCCCAAAACAATCCACATCATTGGTCAGGCCACTGTGAAGGAGTCCTTGAACACCTTTCTCTCTCTGTCTCTCTCTCTCTCTCTCTCTGGATTCGGCCGCTTGCCAATCGCTATATGCCCTGGGTCTGCTACGAGTCCATCATCCACCTGGGACACATCCACCTGTCAGCGGCGTGAAACTTGTTGTGAACAATGAAACACAAAAACGGTTAGGCAGCAGGCAGGTTTTCTTGGGCCTCAACAAATATAGAGAGTCTCAACAAAAATCGTTTCACACCGGTGCATTCAAGTGTTCATCCCCGTGAACGTGTCAATGTTCTTTTCTGGCGAGGACTTTTGGAAACCGAAGTCTGCTCATATTCAAATAGGCGATCGGTCGGTCACCACACTTAGCGTAAAAAAATGTCTGCTCATATTCAAACAGGCAATCTGCTGGTCACCACACTCAGCATAAAATTGCATAAGATGTCAGCTTTGAGAGGATGGTCATCACCGTCAAGGTACACATGTTGACCCACGCCCTGAATCTGAATCTGTTCTTATTACATTGTGGATGATCACTATGCATGGATGGTGATCGTATGTGGCGGTGCTCTGTATGATCGGATTCTTAAAAATACAGGGGAAGGGGTACACAACAAACTCACTTTTGGTGGGGCGGGAACACGCCTTGGACCCAAATTGACGACCACATGTTCAGGTGTTATCCGATGATCAAACTTGAGGCAAGCTACATGTTTTTGGAAGAATTGAACACATATCGCGTCTGCAATGTCTATGGATGAAAGACCACAATGAACGCCCAGGTCAACGTACAAGAGCGGAGGTCTCCATATTCCAACATGCGATTCGTCCATGTTCTATTTCCACACATGAGAACCCCATAAATAACCTCCCTGGCCTGCAGGAAAGTGACTTCAGCATCCTGTCGGCACGGCAAATCGTGACGGGACTCGACATTCATGAACCAGGATTGGGAACCTTGCTCCCACCATTTTGGTTGTTTCCAGACGCTCCTGGACCCTCATATGGAGGGGTCTGGACCCTCAAATCCCTATGGTTTTGAGGGACCAAGGGCTGTTTGGAGCATCTGGGTGGGAAATTTCTAGGGAAGTCTGAGGAACATGTGGTTGAGCGTTTGCCCCACAGTCTCGGACACATTTCTCTGTACTTTACTCTTGCGGTGAACTGATTGTCGCTGTTGTTGTAGGATGGGTTTGCTACACGACCCTCGGCAAATGCTGTCAAACCTCATGTGTTCCTTGATGCCACTGGGCATGGTCACGGCTCCCGAAACGGTGAGGACATGTGACACAAACATCCGGACATCGACAGGAATGAACCTCCAATTCTTACTATATGGTATATCCACATATCTGCACATGACCAATTTGCTTTGTTCATAGGTAGGGGGCTTGCCATGAACCATATCTAACATCCCCACGGCGCTCCATGTTCTTCTCGTCCAAAACTGACATCTCGACTAGCGCGGCAGAACGCGTCTTTGCACGCCGTCCTCAGGAGAGTCAAGACCTGGGTGGCACACCCACTCGGTGCCGACCCGGTGCCGATTTGCACAAAAACCTTTCAAATGAACGCGTTAAAACATATTACAAACAATCTGGCGATGATTTGGCTGGAGAACTTTCATTTTTGGATGATGTATTGGCTGGGGCGAAACTGTTTTGTTGGTTTCCTACTGTAGATCATGTATTTGGAGTCCATGAGCAACAGCACTTGTGTGGCTTTGAGTGACATGGATACGAATCTGTGAAAATAACCCATTCATTCCTTCCCAGACCGACTTTCTGTTCGTGCAATGAGCGTTTGACTCACACCTAGCAGCACCTAGCATTGCATGAACAAAAAACTGGAGTGAACGGGAAAAATTGCACCCCTACCTGAACTGACTTTCCTTCTGAACAGGCAGCGGGTTGCATCCCAGAAGTAGCATGACGATCCATGCGGCATCTTCCCATGTGCGCATCGAGGACTCCCTCCAGCTTCCATGGAAAATCAAGGTTACATTTGTTCCACCTTTGCATTTTGATGGTGGAATCCCTACCCCAAAAAGGCTTTAAAGTTGATCCAGCTACTCCAGCTTTCCTGGATATTGAAAATAAACAGCCCGTCTTTGACACCGCCCGTCTGAGCCTCCTGTGATTTCGCTCTGAGACCCCCTACAGGAACCCAAGTCCTGGCGGGAAGGCATTGGTCTCATCCAGCAGAAGACCAAGCTCAGCTTGAACCCTTACCTAAAAAGCAAAATTAGGCCACTACCATCCAATCCAGCTGGCTTTGTATGAATGAAGAAACCAGGAGCGGCTTTCTCGATTGTGGCTTGCAAACAAAAAGCGACTCGGGTCACCCACTAAAGAAGCCCAATCCGAACCAACATCGCACCTTTTCACACTCTCAAGAAGTCTGGAGTCTCAGCTCCCTGGCCCTCTTGGGCCCTGCAGGAAAAACTGCCATTCAAGCATGTGGTCTCATGCTTCACCCCTCTTCCAAAGGGGTATCATCTATGTTTTTTTAGGATCACCTGGCTTAGCCGAAGGGCCGCGCCTTTGGGGCAGGGCGACGTGTCTGCTTCGCGGGCAAAGAAGGGGGTGGTAGCGACTCCAGTGCATAGTTCGAATCATAATTGATCAACACCTCGCCCCCCCCCTCTGGATCTGCCGAGTGATCACCAACTGCATGGCGTGAACGCCCCAGCCGCTGCCCGGATCAGCTTAGAGCTTCGCGGTCGGGGCCTGGTGCACACCTGCAATGTTGATGGGTTCTGTCTGCTTCTGAAAGCAGTAGGTTCATAGGCAAGATTGTTGGCAAAATGATTCTCCAAACAAGGATGAGCCGCCCCAAATTAGCGGCCGTTACCCGCTGGCGGAGGAACCGTCCCAAATTACCTTCTAATTCTAAACTTTTGTGAAATGTTTGAAGATGTTTGAAGTAAAGCGCGCCTCTTTTCACTTCATCTCCACTGCCGCTGGCCGCCTCGAGGCCTTTTGTAGCCGTGCTCCATTGCCCACAGTTCTCGATTGCTGCGTCGAAAGGCAGGGTTGTCATCCGTTTGAACTTCAACTTCCTTGAAAGTCTTTCTTTCAGTGTTCACTCCGCTCTCGACAGTAGCAGTCGATGCCTGTGCACCCGAATCACGGGTTTCCGGGCCCACCTGCACGGATTTGTCGTCAGGGATGGTTCGCCAATCCTGATCCAAAGAAGGACAGTTGGGCGCAATTGTGGTGGGATATGGTGGGGTCATGTGAGAAGAACAAACAACGACAATGTCACACAGAGAACAACATCGACCCTTTGCCTCTGTCGATGACCTGGGCTACGCATCCGTTGGGTCCTGCGCAGTTTAGCTGCTAGATATGGGCAAGTGATGGCCTGTGATTGTTTAAAAAGATCCCACAAACTCCGGCCCTGACATCAACGCAAGCGGCTAGCGTTTGTTGTTAACCTGTCCGTGTACAACTGAGGGTATGTCCACAGCTTTCGTTGGAGAGTTCAGCAGGCTCATCCTCCTGAACCGAGTTGACTTCATTTGACTTCTCAAAGACAATCACAAATATTTAATGGCTGTAGCAGTCGCAGTCCTCCCGCTTTACGATCTCCGTCGGAGATGGCGGTTCCAACTTCACATCGGCCTTGGAGTCAGATGTTTGGTCCCTATCCCCAAACAGGTTGTCAAAGCTCTGTGTGCGGGAGGCCTTGACATCGGCGCCAGTTGCCATGGATGGTGCTTCTATGTAATGTATGTATGGAACGCGGGTGTTCCGCAAGCGGGCAGTACTGCTGAAGTTGAAGTTTGAGCCAAATAGACATAGACACAGAGCCCTGCAAACAAATGAGGTGAGGTGCAACACTGGTACTTGAAGCACTCAGAAAAGTTGCGGACAATGTTTCCACCCCAATGAAGCAAGCTGACTTCTTGCGTCAGCTACGATCGGCATCTTGTGCCATTTCCCCCACTTCGTGAAGAAACCCAAGTTGTGACTGGCCTGATTCTCTGATGGTCACAGCTTCCAACAAAATATCAGCTACGTCCTGCATCACCCCTGCAGGATCATTGAGCAGCAGCAATCCCTTGTTCGAAGGCTTGGAAATCTTTATGTCATTGAAGGCCATGGGTAACACATACAAAACTATTGCGACGTATTGTTACTCTCACTGTTTTTGAGTCCAAAACATGCTTCATGATAGTCGGCAGGAAAGCACTCGATGGATCTTGAATCTCATCCTGAACAATAAATTGCAGTTTCACCGTGAGGAAATCACACCGGACGAAAAAGGGCCCAGCCCAGAGATTGTCGGTTTCGCTCGGAGAAAAGGAACCCGGCGTGGTCTCAGGTTGCTTTGTAATCAAAAACAATGTACCAGAAAGGCTATAGTCGCGACCCTTCTGCGCAATGATGTGACATCATCCATGATTTCCCTGGTCCTCAGAAGCGCCGGCGGGCCGGCGGGAAACCACTACACCCAGACACAAGTGCCAAAAAAATCTCAACAATCCAAGACATAGACAAATGAGACCATTCCAGAATCGCGTTCTGTCCGGACGATTGGTAGCACCCACAAACTCACAAAAGAAACACGAATGGCAGCCTGGCGGCGGAGAGTGGCCTGCAATCATCCCAAACACGTCATATTGGAATGGTGCAGCCAGACTTGAACCTGCCTTCCTGCTAGGGGTACGAGACCGTGCGCTTGAAGCCTCCTTTGCATGGTCGCAAAAGCCAGACATAAGATACAACCAAGAAAGGCCTTTGCCATGATGAAGCCTCAGATCGATGCCGTCCAAAAAATCACACGCGCAATAAGACAATGAGTTTCCTGGCCTGAACCTGGTTCAAAGCTCCGCCGAGCCTTACCCGAAAACCTATAGAGCCAAATCACTTCGGGATGCCAAGCATGCGACGCCACGCAAAGCAGCACTCCAACCCGCTTTGCACCAACCGGTCCTTTGTGGCCAACATACCGCCATAGACCTGAACAAAAGAGCGTCGCCATTGAACGCTGTAGCCAAAAAACAAAAAGCTGAAGTTGAGGCGCTGACTAAAATCATCGCCGTTCAAACATCAGAGCGGGAGGTGCTCAAAACGGCGAGTTACATCATTACATTCAAGATATGTTGGTAGGGGCGCATGTTTTGTTGAATCTGTGTGACACATGTAGTAGCAAAATGGCCGGGCGAAGGTCACAAAACAAAACGAGCAGCAGCAGCAGCAGCAGCAGTTGAACGGAGTGTTCACATCATGCGTATTATATAACTTCTCCGAGCTAGCGTTTTTGCTTTCTAGGGTGGGATTAAAGTAAAGATTTTCAGAAAATAATCATTTTGGAGAAACAGATTTCCAAATTTTACTATAAGGTTGCAGTGGGTGAGCTAGTGGAAAAATACCTCCTAGTAGCCAAAGGTCCAGATACAAAGCAGAGCCCCAGATACCAGGAACAAGCGATATTTCTTAGCGGTTCTTCCTTGGCTGCACGCGAGAACGTATTTGAATCGAAGTGCGGGGATCTGGCCTCTATAGCAATTGACAAAGCGGCCCAAGCCGGTCATGACAAGAAATCGTGACGTCGCGCTTCCATTTTCCTCCTGGACATCTTGCTTCACGATGGACCTGGGATAAGGGCACCGCTTGCGCTCCGGATTCTGTGTGTGTGGGGGTGCGCATGCATTCGATTGCCCTGATATTCGCGCCGTTTGGTTTCAGGGTATCTTTGGGTTGGGCTTGTGGCTGCGTGGGATTCACTTCGGGACTTTGTATTTAGGTTGGCTTAGGGCTGCGCTATAGTGTGGTTGTCACTTCTTGGAATATTCAGGCGTCAATTCTTTGGGGCTTCTTTGGGTTTGGCCTCCGAGTTTCGCTTCTGTAGTTTCGCTTGGCTTCGCTCAGGGCTTTGGGCTTCACTTCTAGGGTTCCTTGTGGCTTGGATTTGTGGGTTCCTTCTTTAGAACTTAGGAGTCCTCCTGTATTGTCTCTGTAGGTTGGCTTAGGGGTGCACTAGTCTGGGTTCACTTCTCAGGAATCAGGGGTTCAAGTTCTTTAGGAGTTCTTTGCTTCGCTTCTTAAGGCTTGTTTCGGCTCGGCTCAGGGCATCACGTCTTTGGGGTGTCTAGCTTGGCTTAATCGCTTCTTCAAGAGTTCTTTGGGTGTGGTAGTTTGGCATGTGGGCTTCGTTTCTGCAAGGCTTAAAGGCTTATATAAAGGGTCCGGGCTGCCTGCGCCAAGCAAAAAATCAAATCTTGTGAGGCGACGTCGGTCTCGCCAGTCATGTATGGTGAAGCTGGCACCCCCGCTCGACAGCTGTCAGCGCAGACTGAACTGACTTGAACTGAAACAACCCTTCACCAGTGCAGCTGTCAGCGCGGCCTGAACTGAAAGCCATCTCTTTTGCTGATACCAAGCCTTCTGCGCAAATCACTGAACCCTCGACCCCTTTCAAACCTTCAGAGGCAGCTGTGACGACAGGATCCGCAGGATTGGACGGCCCCTCAGCCAAGTTGCGGCCAGGCTTCTGGGGAGTTGTCACAACGGGGCCAGATACTTGCGCGCTAAGATCCACTCAGTGACTGTGCTCAACAAATGAGCGTTGCCATGCGTTCTCAGTTGGTCTGCTTGGCGCTGATCTTTCGGCGGGGGCAGCAACAACGTCACTGCAGGTCGGACTGCACACAGTCAAGCGAAGGTGCTGATACTGATGGTTCGTCTGCTCGGCCTCGACCTCGATCCTTCTCATCACCAGGCAACGCCAACTATGTCTGTGCGTCTGTCTTCCGCTTCTTCAAGGCTCTGATCACCCAACTCTGCGCAGCGTTGTATGTAACCGACTGCTTCCACTGGATGGTGGAGGCAGTCGACTCAGTCAACTCCAAAGTGAACACGCGAAGAGGTATGTGGTCATGTGGTATGTAGTCTTGAGCTTTGTGGGCGTGGAGTGGCACCCTGTGGGACTGTTAGGTTTGCACACCTACAGTAATGGCAAGCTTGAAACGATTGCCTTAATAGCTTATTTGTGGGATGCTCACACTGGGCTCACATGCATATTCAACACCATGTTTTCGGCCACCAGCCATGTGGGTGGCCTGAGTCGAGCCTAAGCCCTGAGCCAAATCGAAGTAGTTCCGGAAGTTCCGAGATGTAAGGCCACGCAACGTCCTTTTGATCACGAATGGTCTTTGAAGTGTCTGCACGTCCTTTCGATCAAAGATTGTCTGCAAATATTTCTGAAGTTCCCGCCGACGCAACATCAGCATCGCCCAACTTTCCGACTTCTCCGCCTTGTCCGAAAGCAAATGGGTCAAAACACGTGGCTGCAGAGAAAACGGCTTCAAGAAAATGATCGGCTGCAAGATCGATCAACAATCTACTCTCTGATGCACAGTGAGCGCCCAGTGCTTCCAATCTGATGCTGATTTACCCTGATTTGGTATTGAACAAATGACATACGTATGTAAAATCCACCCGGGTCGCCTCTTATGTGGAGCTAAGAGATCCGAAAAACAAAAAAACACACATCATGGATGATACCTTAGCGGTATCGGTACCGGGACGTTCGGCAGCTCTGTAGACGATCACCCTCTTGCCGGCAGACGGTCTTCGAATATCGGTCAAGAGTATTTCAAGCAGGAACACAGTGGAACACACAAAAAAGGTTAGCAGAATTTGGGTACTTCTCATCTGCACCCCCACGGGCGCTTCAAACTTCCAGAATGAAGACATCGAGTTAACATGAAACCTGAAAACCACTGGGTTGTAAAGACATATAATCTTCCAGTTTGGTCCATGCGGGTCGCCAGGTTCCATGTGAGCCTCTTCCACCCGGGTGTAAGGTTGGAGACGTGAACACATGTGCAAACAAACCCTACAAGTCCAGTCTGACCCAGTAAAACCTGGTCCTGGTCCTTTACCTTCTTGAATAGTGTGAACTTGCATCACCAACTCCAGTAGTTCATGAGGTCATTGACTTGTAGGGAAATATTCTGGTAGAGGGGAGGTCTATGACTCAACAGCCGTCGCTCCGATATGCTCCAATCCCAAGAAGCGATCGAACAAGCCGAGCCAAGAGAGGTTGAGCCAAGCGACCTAAAATACAGGAACCGGAAGCAACCCTACTGGGGCACCTATGGGATAGTCTATGGGGTTCTTGAATCACCTGTTGCTGCATAGCTCGACTCAGGGTTCGGATCGTCGCCCGAAGCGGTCCAAGGTCGCGACGGCAGTCGCAGAAGCGTCCTCTGCACGGCTGAGAAGCAGAAGTGCACAGAACCTGCATGTGGCGCTGCAAACCGAGCAGAGTTGAGACTAACATGTAATCCAGGGGTCACAAAAAAGGGGTCCACTCATCTGTTCTTTTTGTTGAACAGTTTGTGTTGTATGTGTTCTTAAGACATTTGCAGATCAAACAAAAAGCTACAGACTTCGGAACTGAAACCGTTCACCTTGTGGAAGGTCTGGAAGGAGAACTCCAGACATAGGCCGGTGATGGCCGGTGTGTTCTTCATCGGCATAGCTCTCTCTCTCTCTCTCTCTCTCTCGTGAGCCCAGAGCTCGTTGAACCGAAGGAAGTCCGTTCATGGCACCATCCCGTTCGGGACCAACTGAGTGGAGACGTGGCACCAACCGGTGGGTCTCTCTCTGCCTCCAAAACCATCGCACCATCGAAGAAAAGCGGTGCACCTGCAACGAACGAAGAAAAACGGGAAAGGGTTGACGACGTCAATCACCTGTACCACAAGAAGTGTCAAGAAGTTATATATAAAAGAGAACCCTCCAAACGTTGTTCTAAGTGGTAGCAACGATACTGGTTCTCATAAGTGTCTCTTGGGTCGTCCTTGATTTGCCAATTTGCATCAAAGGTAGGGATCCTTTTGGTACTGGAAGCATTGGCCGGAACTCTTTCAAGTGGATGAAACGGGGTGAACATGACTTTCGGGACGCTGCAAGCCCCGGATCCCAACTAACATGACGCTTGGATCCCGCTTGCATGTGCAAAGTGCAGCCGACCGCTTCCCAGGTTGGAAAAAAACGGTTATTACATGTTATTACAACCTTCCCAGGTTCCAACTTTGACACACTCTTGATTCCTCTTGTTGAGGTACTTGGCGTCCTTGTGGGGCATTCCTCATCATGTTTTACATAGGTACTACAGCAATGGAGCAAAACTTGACCTGGACCTGAACAAAGACTGAATTGATGCACCGTGGTGCAACTGCTTCTACCTGTGGAGCACAAAGGGCTGGGCCGGCCTTCAATAGGCAACACAAGCAGCTTCACCCAACAGGTCAAAGTGGTACAGTAGTTTGGCTTAGAGCTTGGCCTTTTCGCACGATGTACAAGGGACCTCCATTCGAACGAGCCCGAACCCAACCCAAAACGATTTCGATGACCGTCCATGCAGAGTCCATGCAGAGTCCATTTGTGTGGTCTGTTTGTATTCCCGGCACCGCACTGAGAAACTCAGCCCTGCACCTTCGCCACCGAAACTGTGACGGAAATAAGGAGCTCAGGGAAGCTCTTGATTCTGTCTAGTAGCTTGTGCCAATAGTTTGGACGAGGATAGGCACAGCCTAGTATAGCCGCATAGCCTCTAAACTAGTGGTCAATGACTCTGCCAATCACAAGGATTTGCTGGACAGGGCTGACGGAACAGTTTAGCCACTATAAGTTGTCTTCTGCGAGCTGCAAAACACATGTTGGCAAAAGCCCCACCCGAAAACACAATGTTGCATCTTTTCATGGATCAGTGAAACAAGGGTTCAGTCTGCGGGCTGAGCCAAGCAGGGCAGCAAAGCCATCCTGTGCGAAGCAAACTATATGGATACGTATTAGACTGTAAACAGTATGCGTATTGGAGTCTAAAAAAATATTAGACTAGGGGTCCACACAAAGACACAGTCCTAAGACAAAAAACAAACTAAGATCGAGTGGCAGGAGTCCCTATTGTGATACACCCCAATACAAACTTGAACCAGCTTCACCCAAGAGTGAAGCTAGAAACGATACACTAATTAGTGTACAGTCCAAGCTTTTTGACCTTTTGCAGGTTGCCTTGCTTTCAGCTACATGGGTCCCTCATCTGGGTACGTACTGACCAACCGGTACACCACATGCTCCGGTACGGTGGTGGCGGGGCAGCAACACGGTTCTGTTCGACTGTTGGCACACGACGGAGGGAGGTCTTTTGAAGTCCTCAACTGGCAGGTGAGGTTGTAAAAGGCAAAGAACATCTGTATATCAGAAAGATAATATATTCTGTATATTCTGTATAACATCTGGTGGGTGAGGTTCATATACACACCCTAAGGATCGAAGTACCTTATCAGAAGGTGATTGTTAAAAGAATAGAACATCTACCAGCACCTCCAACAGGTCTCAGGTCACCAATTGAAACCTGTTAGGGCCTAGCGGCCCTCCAAAGAAGACCTGTTGGAAGGTGCTGGTATATCATATTATATATAATATATTTCCCTATACCGGGTTTTTGACGTTATTGTTGTTTTTTATTCTTTCTCGTTTTACAGTGCTTTGACTAACTCGAACATGTGTAGTATACAGCGCACTGCACGCAAGTGGTGTCTGGAACCTGGCAGACATGAACACACGTTCGCACCATTCATTCCCGGGCATTCCACGGTCAACGGTCGGAACGGTGAACGGTGGCACGCCGCTTCGCTCGCCGTGGGCTCGATCCGTTGTCGTTGTCGTTTTCCTGTTGCTAAGACCGTTCTTTTTCGGGAAAGAGTGTCGACCGGTCCATACGAAAACACACTGAACCCTTGTGCTTCACTCTGGGATTATGGTGTTCTTCCTTCATTGTTTTACAGTGGAATGAGCACACTTCTGGTAAAACGGACATGCAATGAATATGAACGGGTAGCTTCCAACAACCAGCAGTTGAGGCTTGGGTCCGCCGTCTCTCGATCTGTTGATGCGTCTATAGGTGGTCCATGACCATGGAACAAGACATCGGCCAGAGTACGGAGCAAGAACCTTTCAACTAGCAGGGTAACTCAAGTCTAACTCATGTCTTATCATACCTTATCATAGAGAACCATTTGAATCTGCAGGTTATCTAACTCAAGTCTACCTTATATTAGAATCCATTTCGACTTTGTGGTCTCCCCTGCCGATCAAACAAACGAAAACAGCACTTCTCCAGGAGACGAAGGAGGATCTTTCAGCCAAACCCTCTGATTGCCGCAGGGCGCAAGAACGCGCCGTCTGCGAACCTTTTTTCTCCACAAACAACGCCGCTGTGAGGTTGATGGTATACTCACCCCGCTTCCGTGGTATACTTCACCAAAACGAGTAATGACTTCCAATATTGGAGACTGTGTTGAACCGGCTTTTAACGCTGCGCAGCCTCACAGTGTCGCAGCCCTGATGAAACATCGGGAGGTCGAGTCGCTCGAGAATCGCTCGACAATCGCTCGGACCGGTCTGACCGACCGTGGTGTGCTTCGAACCAAACATGGGAACGTCTCGTGAACGCGCAATCGAAAAGACGTCGTTGTCCGACTGTTTGTCTCGGTCTACCTTGAAGGTGCGCACTCTGCTCATCATCTTTACTTCACTCGAAGGCATTCAATGTCTTCATAAAGACATCAAACGATATCAAACTCACAACATGCAGTTCACACATGGCTGTCGCCAGGACGGACCTTCGGGTCACCGGTCACTCCGCGGTGCGCAACTCCGCCGGGTCGCTCGACTCAGGAGCCTGGCATGGGAGCTCAGGGCTGGGTCAATCCGAGGGTCTGGGACCTAGGACTGAAACAAGATGTCCGACATCTCCATCATCCAGGAGTCACAAAGGGCCAGGGGTGGTGTGAAACGTCCCATCCAGTGAGTGGATGTGACAGGGGCACCCCTAACCTCCATTAAGCCCCCCCTTTGTGACTGCTGGATGTTGTTTCTTTCTTAAAAGAAAATGTGACATGTCTGAATCTCATACTGTTTATGGAGAGTCTCATGGTTTAGAAGGTTTCAAACACTTGTGGCAGCTCCTGGTCATATCCATACCCAGACCATCCATGGGACTGGCATATTTACCGATCAGGCCAGGGGTGGTTGACCTGGGGTCAATGTAGGTAAATATGCTAGTCCCATGAATGGTCTGGGTATGGATATGATATCAATATGCAACATGAAGCTCCCGTTCCCTTCATGGCCTCGCCTTTCAGAATGGGGAAGATGACGAAGCCCACCATCGCCGAGATGATCAAGTACCTCCCCACCCGAAGAATGTTTCATACACAAACAATATAGGTATCAAATATTTGGCTTTGGGTGGTTTTAAGATGCTTTAAGTTGAAAGGGTCAATGTAGGTACACATTCCATACATGGATTATTGGTGAGAATAAACATCCAACATGGCTAAGCGGCACAACAGCTCTTCAACGTTTATGCGGGAAAAAGAGGAAAGGTCCATACGCTCTGTGGAGTTGGTTTCTCAAAGCCTTGTTTAGGTATCTATATCTCGGGGATATCCGACCAGCGACAATGGATGATGGGCAGTAGTGCGGCCTTCAATCTTCGCAGTGATGAACGTGCAAACCGAGTCATGAAACACAGACCCTATGCGTTTACAATTATATACTTGGATTTGCTGGAATTACGGAAGCCGGCAAAACACAATCTATCATAATGGCACATGTCAAAGGATTCACCCAGTTCGGGAAAAGAAACACCACTCCATCCGGAAAACCAAGGTAAACCAAGGCATGTTCATGTCCCGCTCGGTTACCAAAAAGGATGGGATGAGGTTGAAGGAAAGATGGTCTGTCGCCCTTCATGTGAGTCACCACAAAATCCACAAAGTGATCTTTGATTCTCATGTTGAAATCGGCATGCGTTTGGTAGAACTTCTGAAGCCATCAATATCACTGGGCCTTCTGGACTTCTTGGCTTGTCCTTCACACACGTTCACACCAACCACGCTTTAAGATCTTGACACACTTGACAGGCATTCTCAAACAACCCCAACACTGCAGCAGCCTGCTCACATATATGCAGCCACAGCACAGCACATAGCACGCACATAGCACGCACGCGCGCTCGCGCGCGAAAAACGCTCCACCCGATGGACCCCTTTTGGGTCACACTCCAGCGAAGACGCTGAACAACTTCCAGCTGCCATACCACAAATTGTCCCTGCCGGCGGGCACACACCCCCATCCGTACACCACCCAGCAGGTACCCCCCCCAAAAGAGAAGAACAGAAGAACCTTGTAGAGTAGAGAGATCCCAAAGAGTTCATGTCTGGTGAGGCCTGTCAGCCAGCCTGGCATGAGTGGTACCACTGATCCTGCAAGTGGTGAGGCCCTGGGGACAACCTGGTCAGGTCTGGTGAACTAGGCACGTACCAGCTTCAGCAGCCAAAGTACTGGCTGGACCTGACTTCAATTACCGAGAATGGGACATTGACTCTTTTCCTTAAACCAAAAAAGACAGGTATAACAACAGTTCCCATTCTCTGCGGTACAAACTGAGACACCATGTGCAGGTGGTGTTTTTTCTGCTGCGGTTGCACATGGGAGTGACCCCTCAATTCGTACACTTGACTTGGCCGCGCAAAATGCCGACTGCTGCAGGTTGCTTGGAGGAAAACCACCGCTCCACTTCTGTCAACGCTGATTGTTTGAGAAAACCTCCCTGGCTTTTGGTTGCCACCGTCCCCCCCCTTGAATCAGTGAATTCCAAAGAACGAACCAGGTGCCCGGAAGTCGCCTGGCGAACCCCCCAACCGCCCGAGCTGCTTTCGAGCTTCGCCGCTTCGCCCGCGCCGGAGCAGCGTGGTCGACCGCAGGGTGATACCGCGCCTGTATTGGATTGGGTTCTCGGTCCATGACAGGAGGATGTACTCATTCCCGGCCTGGCGCGGTCGAACGGTGCGTCGATGGGTCCGGGTCTCGTCGGGTGCGAGAGTTGGACCAGAAAAAACCAGGGGAAATGGAATACCCTATGGATCCACATACCGAACCTCAGAAGGCATGTGGGCTCTCCAAGCCTGCATAAATAGTCTCCAATCACCGTACCTCAGAAGGTATGTGGATCCATAGGGATAGGTTAAAGTTAGTATACCAGGAGTGGATGTGACGACGGGGCACCGGGCACCTCCTTCCTCCGTTCCTTCGGCAGCCGGGAAATTGTGACTCCTGGTCATTATGATTAAATACATTTAGATGAGTGTGCCCATGGCCATCATCCCTAGGGGTCCAGTCGTACCTTCTCAGGTACGGTGATGTGTTCGACACTCTTATGTGGGTTTTGAGGGTCCAAGTGCCTCCTGAGAAGGTACTTGGATCCTTAGGGCATAAGCATGGAATGATCCGACCATCCAGTTCAGGATTAAGGGTACTCATCACCTCGAGCAAACCACCCAGGCTATATAAGTCTCCCCACGTCCGCTTGCTTGCTACACATCTAGAAGACTTGATAAATAGGTGGATAAGGAGATGGATATAGACGACTGCCAGCACTCAGCAAGGGAAGAATCTTCAACCCTTGGCGGACACAAGGTATGAGGGGTATAAAATGTCGCATCTATTTTGGTGCGACCAGTGCCAATGATGTATCTATATATAGATTGTTGTTGTTGTTGTTGTTGTTGTTGTTGTTGTTGTTGTTGTTGTT
>CAXAMN010026828.1:368056-406535 GCA_963970005.1 Durusdinium trenchii
TTGTTGTTGTTGTTGTTGTTGTTGTTGTTGTTGTTGTTGTTGTTGTTTTACTTGTTGTTTTACTTGTTACGCTGTGTGGTCACTCAGATCTCCTACCGCCCCTCCCTTCGTTCGCCCACCGCCCCAAACCCGGGAAGGTTGGTCAGAAAAAAAAACTCGTTTTCGGTCGGGTCAAGCGAGCCAGGGAGTGCGACCAAGCCAAACCTCGGACGAGTGCCGTGGAACCGCACCCCGCCCCACGCGACTCGAGTCGCAGGCGGCGAGCGTCGGCGCTGTGGAACGGTGTGGGTGCGGAAGGGAGCGGAAGGGAGCGGAGGCATGCAGAGTCCCATCTTCCCAAGTTCGAAGGGGATTCAGCCATCAATGGGAGCACCCAAAAATGCAGCCAATCAGCGAGGTCACGCTTTTTTGGGTTCACATGGCATGGAGCAATTGGAGATCATAGCATGGGGAGCAACTCCCGTGAAGCACACATGGGTGATATCTCACCTCCGGTTCCCACTTGAGAAGTATAATGAATCACTAACTATTGCAGTATAATACTATATACATTAGCACCTATACTGGTGCACCTATACAACTATACTATAATTAACTATAATTGTTTTAATGTATCAATTAGCACCTTCCACCAGGTCTTCACTGGTGGCCTTTTGGAGAAAGTGGCAAGTGGTGACCTGGCAGGGAGGGTCCAGGATAAAGAATTTAACTTTGAAGCTCCCGGGAAGAAGAGGTGCGACCCGGTGTCAAAGACATAATCATCGCTTGTCACTTCATCCAACAGCTCTACGAAATACGATCACCGGATATTTCAAGTAGTAAAGATCCTATGATACAATGCAAGGATCCTAGATCTCGATATGATATCCTGATATCCTGACCGCGTGGTGCGAGAAGGAGTCGAAGAGGAGACGAACGATCGCCACGGTCATCGATCACCGAGACTCCATGGGATTGAACAAAGAGGTGAACAGGTTGAAGGTATCAAGAAGCGGAAAACCGGAGCATACGATATAACGGTCGTAGTGGATCAATGAACGAGCTAATAGGAAATCAAAAGCAACAGGAAAAACACAGAGCGCCAAAGACAACAATAATTCATTGTTAAGATCTTTGTTGTACGGTGCTATGTTTTCACAGCGTCTTCCTTTTTACATGTTTGTTCATATCAGCTTGATTGAGAAACAACCATGAAAGAATATCTGCAAAGGCTCTGAGTAGATGTTGACGATCGAAACACTTCATCTGATCCTCTTTTTGCAAACTCCCCAGCTAGTCTTGCTCTGCTGGGACGGCTACGGCTAGTCCTTAAAGCAAACGCCCCCCCAAACCATGCTATTTGCCAACCAAGTGGCTTGTCCAACGAGCCTTTGATCGCTTGCTCAAAAAGCTTCTTGGTGCTGCTATCCTGGCGGAGCCGGGGCCACGCGGGGTTAGTGTGCCATGATGTCATCGTTTAAAGTCCGCTGATGTGTCCCTCAGTGGAATACCTGGAACATCACGGTTTAACATGCTTTGCTTTCCATCTGTTGCTGAATGGCGTTTGCTGAGATGATTCCCCAAACCAGGTTAAAGCTTATCCACTGATTCCAGGGTTGGTCCAAGTGACTCCCAACGATGTGCGGATGTTTTGGTCCAAGGGGTTCCCCCGCCTGCATATTGTGCCGAAGAGCACGGCAAACCATCTCCCAAGGTTGGGATGAGATGTGGGGGCATTTGCTAGAATCCAACAAGGCAACCAAAACAGGTTCTAGAAAGGTCCATTTCACCGTTCTCCATTTTTTTGGGGGGGAATTCGATTCTCACCCAGAAATGGGTGAATTCTGTCGGGTTCTTTGTTAGACACCTCTGGACCTTCATGTCACATGCTGCCCCTTCGTCCGCCTCGACGAAGGGCGACAGTCTCAGCCCACCCTGCGCCGTGGGGTTCTGAGCATCGCCACACCTGGGGCGATCGGCGAAAGGGTTGAGCAAAGAAAGAAATCAAAGGTAAGAGAAAGTATACGAGATGTACTAAGCTCTGCTATTGGGTAAGGAGATCAACTGATTCAACTGTTCTGCTCCAATGATGGACCTGGTTCTTCAGTTCGTGACCAAACTCCTTCATCCGGTCTACACCGGTCACGAAGTTCGTAACAGACCGGTCACTTTGGGTCACTGGATGGGACTCCGGTCACGAACTGAAGAAGCTTGGAATGTGCCCAGACGCGACCCGTTCGGTGTCAGACCTGAATCCTCGGGTCAGGGGTCTGGACCCGAACCAATGCCTCTGGTTTGCTTCGGGGCCAGTCGGGCGTCGTGTTTGGAGCGTCCGGGTGGAACATCATGTAATAGAATATCTATACCAGGACCCTCCTAGGGGTGCCCTGTCTGGAAGCCTATAGGTAGTGTGGGGTAGTCCAGCCAGGACACCCCGACAGGAGGGTCCAGGTATATACATGTACATTGACCCTTTTCAACCACTCCAACCGAGCGATACATCTGTCACTCCCAGAGAGTGCCGCCCCTCGGCCCACTGAGTAGTGGGCTGAGGGGCGGCACTCTACCAGCTTCTTCAGTTGACCTTTAAACGCTCCCAGCCCATGGCTTTTTCCAAACGTGGCACCTGGGATCTACACTGCCGAGTCACATGGACCCAGGTCGAATGGCACCCTCAAGGTATCCTGTTTTCCTCTAGCACCAGTGGTTTTCAGGGTCTATGTGATCGTTTTCAGTGGGGTAACGGTATATAAGTCTGGGTCACGAACTGAAGAACCAGATGCTTTGCGTTTCTGGGGTCTCACCTTTTGGTCGTGGAGGCACACAAAGAGGCCGACCAGTTCGGAACAAAACGACTCGGCCGTCCTGGGAGGAGGAAAGACTGTCATAAGAAGGTCGCAAAAAGGTCGGTCAGCAAGAAGAGCATCCAAAAACATCCAAGAATGTTGGTCAGCACCTTTCTGCTTTTTGTTTCTGTTGTTTTTGTTGTTTTTTGTCTGTTGCATTGTTGTTTTTGATAAGAGCCTTTACCAAGCACATCCAAAAACAACAATTCTGCTCCATCAACCACTTGAGTGTCTAGGCTCTGACTCTGACTGAACAATGACCGTTTAACCTCGTTAAAGAGGTGGAACAGTGAACAGCCATCCACAGCCACTTTATAGGACTTGCCTCAGTGCACCCAACAGGACCTGCTTGACGTGGCCGAACGCTCTGAGAAGATCCACAACGGGTGGATGGACGGCTCCTTTGATCGGCACCTTTGCTCAGCTTCTCTCCGCCAGGTTCCCATGTTGCTCCCAACATCCCCAAATCCTGTATTCAGCAAAAAGACTTGAAAGTGCTTTTTAACATCATGATTTATAAACATATTCAGAAGCTTCTGCATGGTCTAAAAACACAAAAACTATGCCGCAAGGACCAAGCCCACAAAACAGAACAGAAACGACCTTCTCGCTTGGTCGAAAACCAGAAGACCCAAGGTTCCGCGCGTGAAGGGCTTTGTCTGGCCACAGCAATCGATGCCGGCCGCCCAGTATTGGATGTCTGGGCCGCAGGGCAATCAGTGGCAGCTTGTTAGTTTGTCAAGTTTAAACAAGGGGTATTTGCTATATAGTTATAACTATAGCTATAATATTAATAGTAACTATAGTTATATAACTACAATCTAACAGTTATAATGTATGTACAACATGCTGTAATGAACTGCGTCATTAATTAGTTCTTATACCGTTTATGATTCCAACTGCATATCAAAAGCCATGATGATAACAACATTACCTCCATGGGGGAGAAAAAATAAACACGCCGCGCCAAACTATCCAACCTCTTACACCAACTGGAACTACCATGGAATGGCATGGCCCAGAAGACATCAAAAGATCATGAGTTTTCCAAAGACCACTTCCAGGGGTTGTTACTCCACGAAACCATGTGCGTTCCAGGGAGAGTTACAGAGACGTCCTCCAGGTTCCCCGGACGTTTGAAGCTGGGCTCCCCGTTGGTCACTGGAGCCACCTGATCGCGCAAAAGGCCGGAAGGGGATTGACCATCCAATGGATTGACTTCCACTTCTGAGAAGATGTGTTTGGAATTTACTACTTACTAACAAGAAGTGAACTATAGTAACACGTGCATCGCTACCCACGTAACAAGTGCATTACTACTACGGGAACAAAGTAGTAAACATCAGGAATTCGGGAATGGTGCCGGGATCCCGGCACAAATTGGACATGGAGATTAGTTTTGCGATTTCGTCCCTCGGGGTCAACATTGGTTTGGCCTGCAGGGAAGTGACTTTCGTCCAGGATCATTGGCCTTCGTCCAAATGAACCTTTTCTGGGGGAATCAACATGAATTAGATTGAATTAGTGTTCCCAAAGCACTCCGCAAGTACAAACCGTAGCTACACCGTAGCTATTCTCAGCTATTCTTCATGATATGTCCTAGAAAGTACGATGTTGGTGCTTCACCCGAAGACTTCTGTGAGGTCAGTGAGGTCGGAACAGAACAGTTGATGGAACAGGCTCAGCTGAACATCGAAGGAACATGTGGAGGTTCGAAAGAAGGAACATGTGTCAAGTACATGGTTTTTGCCAGCTAAGAGAAGAAGTGCCTGTGGCCTGTGTCTAGCAAGTCCCTTTAAGAAGCTCATCGCCTCTGTCCCAAAGGAACATCTTAACACCCACTTTTGTTCCCTCTGCCTCGGGATCCAAGTACCTGTACCTTCTCAGAAGGTGATGTGTTCGACACTGTGATGTAGGTGCCAGCCAGTCGGGTCCAGTCGTACCGAACCTGAGGTTCGCTACGACTGGATCGCTACGGAGAGGGAACAACAACAGCCCTTGTCGTTCGATGTGGACCGAAGGACTGTTCCGCCCCTCTCCGTTCGCTTCGACCGAATCGCGGATCTGAGACGATGGGTGCGACGATGCGGATCCAGTGCCGCTGTGTCTAAGGCTCCCTGCACAATAAACAGTGGACAATTGTGAGTTGGCGTCAGTAAATTCTTGGACGTCGAGCATCTGGACGTCGATGTCTATAGACATGTCACCATCTTAGACATGTGAAAAGCCTGAAGCAATCCTGAGATTGGTCTCCTTGAACCAAGGATCCATGGATTCTAGCTCCAGCTGAAAGAAGCAGATCTCTATATTTATATATACCAGACCTTCCAACAGGTGGTTTTTGGACACCCCTTAACCTATCTTAACCTCTTAAGAGGCTGTGAATAGACACCTCTTGGAAGGTCCTGGTATAGATCGATCGGTTTTGATCGATTGAGTGTCGCTCGACTCTCGACCCATGCAATCTCACCGGAGCGGACATCAGATGGACTCATGTCATTCGTGAGGTGTGTCACCGGTAGAAACATGTTCATTCCCCATCCCGTTTGGCCTCCAGTCGTACCGAACCGTTTCGATGGGGTTTGACTGGGGTGGGTGCCAGCCAGTCGGGTCCAGTCATACCGAACCTGAGGTTCGGTACAACGAAGTCGGTGTAGGGCATGTTCATTCCCCATGTTCATCCCCCCTTTGATGTCCGTTCTTCCGACCTCCGCCCCGGAGACCTCACCGCTCCGGAGAACGGACCTCACGGACCGCAGCGCTTCGACGCAAAGCCCCGGGCCGAAGGACTCCGCGAGGTTGAGACCTTCGGTGCCCGGGGAACCGGGTCGGTGCTTCGGCCCCACACCATGGGGCGGGGCGTGGTGTTGGGTTCCGTGGCGGGAAGGGGGTGGATCTCTCCGTATGTATGGCTAGTAGTGGCAGTGGCTCTAGGATTGGACGTTTAAAAGGGGTGCTTCATCTCAATTGACACATGAATGTGCATGTATGCTATATCGATCTATATAGCTTGCTCCCTTGGCTGTGTTCTAAAACAAACCAGTGGCTCGGAGCAGGGCTGCGTTATCTTGAAAGCCATGGCTTACAAGTCACAATGCGAGCCTTCGAAGCCTCGGTTGCTCTAGCCTTTGGCCAATGCACAAACATATGGCTGCCTGCCCCAAACACCCCCAAAACAAGGTCTTCTATTTAGAAGACTATGGTCTTCTATAATTCTAAGTCACCAGTTTGGGATTGCTCTATATACACTGATTTTTCATGGCGAGATCCAATGGAACGTCCTTCCCATCGCCCATCGTCCTTCCCAAGTCCGAGGCGCCAGGTGCCGACAGTAGCTGCTCTGGAGGTTGACCCACATTGACCGTAAAATACACATGTTCGACACCCCCCAATGCAAGCAAATCATGCCATACATACAGGGATTGCTGCGGGGGTACCGTTCCCTTCTTCACTTCTTCTCACTGGGGCGACCCAGCGTGTGCCATTCACGAAGACCATGCTTGAGGCATCCCCATGGGCCGACGCCAGCTGGAGCAGAGGGAGGGGTTCTTCCAGCATCCAGCTGGGACTGGGAGGTTCTTATGCATGTTTTACTCCATACATGGAGTTTTTTGTTTGTTGTTGTTTGTTTTTTTGTTTAAACATGTTTAAACATGTTTTACAATGTTTTACATACATTTATGTGCCAGCACAAGTAACTACTCCGTACATGGATGGTCTGGGATTGAAAATGAGAGCTACAGGCAAGACCTCATAGGAAATCGCTCATACTGGTCCATCACTTATATACGTTCCTGGTAGGAAATCCGGGTAGTTGTGCATATTGGATCCCTTGTAATGGTAGAACACTCGTACTCCAATGACAAAACATCGGAAGTCGTTCCGACTGGTAGCTTGGAATTCCTGCTAAAAACCATCTATAATCATACACCTTGGAAGCGCGCCACGACCACTTTCTGAAAGCAAAAGAACTCCACTGCCACATGTTCTTTCCGGGACTGTCTTCCCATCAAAAAAAGTACACGACCTTTAGTAGCTTCTTGCTAGCAGCGATGGCCTCCAACCTAATAGCGATGGCCTCCTACCTCAGTAGCTCCTTGCCACTTCACCGACACGACGACTTCACGACCGACGCGGTCGTCGACACGGAGGTCGTCGACACGTTGGACGTAGTCTCTGTCTTTTCAGGCCAAGCAACAGGGTGGCACTGCTCTTAAACACCTGGACTCTCCACAGTACCCAAACGCTCCATGTATGATATACAGTATATATGCCAATCAATTGACCCCTCAAACCACCACCACCCCTGGCTTTTTCTCGGCAGTCCTATACAAGTCCCATTTGTCGCGTCTGGGCTCCAAGGAACGACCTACATACCTCTCTCGACCGATGGAGTCGCAGTAGGGCACGGTGGCCGAAACCGAAAGGCCTCGGAGGGAAGTACATTGAAGTAGCTAGCGCCTGCGAGAACCACGCTTCGTCCAGGTCGGAGGCGGACGACTTGAAGAACAAATGGTCCCCAAACGGTGTCATGGTTGCTTGATTCATGAAGTCTATCATGTTTTACATTCTATATAGATTCTCGTCATCTACTCTAATAATTACAGTAGGACTTTCGTATGTTGGCACTAGTCTTGTTTTCTTGCAGGAGTCTCAGGTTGTTCATGCCCAGGACATTTGTCGAAAGCCCCCAAGACCCCAACGACCGCAGGCTGCCGCTTGGGATTCGCATGGATTCGCGACATGCCAACTCAATCAAATCACGCAGCAGGAACCGTTCCCAACGTTAGGGCAGTTTCCCAACATTGTACATAACACCCAGACCATCCATGTATGGCATATGTGCGGTTTGGTTTCAGGGGTCAATGTCCCGTAGATGGTCTGGAAATGTCTGGGACATGGGTGGTTTTCTTTCCAAAGGTCTTTTGGTTGATCCTATAGGTGGGTCCGTTTTGGGAGGTGTGTAAGAAAAGTGTATCATGTTTGATTGTGACTCACCTGACCATCCAAAGCAACTGTGACCCTGAACCACAGCCCAACTGGCAAGGCCATAAATAACTGTATGACTTACCCTTGATGACCCCGTTCTCTTGATGACTCTCGTGGCCATGCCATCTTGATCATTTTTGTTTTAAGTCTCTTGATGACTTACACTCCTAGAAACAATCATGGAAATGGATGGCGGCATGGCTATGCATGGCCCTTGTTCTTCGACCATGCCAGATCCCACGTGGCCCAAGCGGCAGGTATCCAAAAAACGCGCGTTTCTAACATGACTGGCAAGGCATGGTTTCGAGGAGCATTTTGAGGATTGTTTTTGAGCAGCAACGATATAACGTCCTTAACGATACGTATAAGGTGATATAAGGAATGTTTAAGGTTTTTTTCCTGGTACTTTTTTGTTATAACATACTTAGTTAGTAAAACAATAGGCTATGACATCAATGATGGTATGGTTCACCTAGTCAGTGTTGTAATTAGTCCAAAATCCTTTGTCAAACATATGGTTGTTTGGTTGTTCGGCTATTTAAATCCGGCCCGAGAGAAGCCACCAACGTTCTGCCACCACGTGCAACGCCAAGGCCTTGGTTGATCCGATGCAACTCTTGAAGCATGAAGAAGTTGGCAAACCTGGCAGACCCGGCGCTGCACGTGCCAGGCACGGACCCTAGTTTGTTTTGGACACCGAAGCGACCAAAAGAGCCAGTGAACACCCATGGCCTTTCAGCAGGTCAATACAGCTGGTTTGCTTCAAATTGCTTGCAAAAATCCAGTACTGTAGATTTTGGAGCAACCAAAAGAAAGCAAATTTGATCACAAGTGACATTTGCACTCCTGCCCTGGAAACAAGTTGAGGAGGTTGAAGATCACTGCTTCATCGATCCATAATTGCCAGGTGCTGCTTTCATCTTAAGTCCGTTTCTGCATGTGGAAAAAATTGGTTGCAGCTTCACATTGTGGCAAACTTGTTCACTCTGCCGTATTTTTATCTCAGTCTTCCCCAAATGCACTCCAACATGTTTGCTCACCGCTCAAACTCTGCACCCGTTGAGTCTTGCGCCTTCTTCGCTCGTGTGTCCCGTCCGCGTTTCCCGTCGGCTCGTTTTGAACGGCCGAGCTCGTCGACTCGTCGGCTAAATGACAAGCCCAGCTGTACAAGCCCACGGCGGCGCCAATGACCACTGCAGTCAGCGCCAAGAAGCCTAACACCACCTGCAGAGCTGAGCAGTTCTGAGCAAAGCTGTGAGCTCTTTGGTTTATGAACAGTTTTTTGCAGAGCTGAGTCTAAGAGGGACGGGGCCTACCCTTGAGGTTTATGAAGTCACCAGGTCTCCCTGAAAGTGTCTCCATGAGTTGTAGAATGCCCTCCACACGACTAAAAGTCCTAGGATTTCTTGGTGGTCCGATCTAGCTCACACTGCGGATTACAAACTCCTGCACTAGAAGATTATAGTAACAGCCAATCAATTTGTGCCACTACAGCATACTGCAACTCAACAAGCTACTCACCAAGAATCACATATCATCATCATCATCATCATCTTCCCTTAAGGCGAATACTTTTCCTGTGGCCTTCCATCCAGGCACCTGGTGCCCGCCTCTTCACCGCCTTCCACCCAACCAACCTTCCATTCGCCCTCAAACACCGTCACCGTCACCGTCCTACGCGTCGCAGCCGGCGTCGCGTCTCGCGTCGCACGCCTCGTCGCTGTCGCCCCGTCGGTAGCTGGTTCCTCGGAACGGAGCGCCGGAGCGAGGCAGCGCGTCGCTCGCGTCGGGGCGCCATGGGATCGATCGAGAAGAACGCGGGAGCGCGATGGGACGAAGAACGGGCCGAATTTGGGGAGAAGGAAACAGGGGGACGGACGCGTGGATAACTGCGTTCACTTTTTTCACTCATAATAGGGCTCCATGATGCTCCAGACCCGTGGACCATACGCTCGGGAAGATGAGAATACGCTCGGTATTCTCTGGCTGATAGAGAGTCAGACCGATCCCATTCTCTCAAGATCCCGGGTTTCTTCTCCGATCCGATTCTCGAGTCCGTTTTGGTTGCATCGCTGCCCCGGACGGACACTGCAGTGCCACCGCTTCTCCGTCCGGACCGGTCGGTCCCGGTGGGTGCTGAGACCAGGGCTGACATAAGCCAAAATCAGCATGGTCAAGACCTGAGCGCAGCGGGGGAAGAGACATGCATATCCGCCGACCCCGGTGCAACCAAGGGGGAGCGCGTTAGGGAATATATAGTACATGCCACTGGCTATACCTGCAAACTCGGTTTTGTTTTTTTTTTGGTCGGTGGTTCAACATACCTTTATTTAGGTCTGTGGACCGCATAAACATCCGCAACCGAAATTAAAGCCGCTAAAAAAAACGTTCGTGAAAAAAAACGCCTGTGGCTCACCAATAAAGGCCCTTAGCTTGTGTATGAACGCCCGTGGAATATCAGAACAAATCAGAAAACTAGAGAAACATCCGCAGACTCACATATAAGGCTGTGACTCCAAAAGATGTGTTTCACGCCGCAGATCGAACAAAAAAAACACTCTGAGGAAGTTCCAGGTATACGCAATCAGGAATTTCAAGGGGTGCAATTAAGGAAGAAACTTTTCAACAAAATTAAGGATATACTACATGTCAACTTACATGTCATTGTATGTAATGCCCAATGTCCATTGATGTGCATTATTTATTTCCTCATAACCCCGTATCAGGACGAATGTCTGCCCCCCCAAAAGCAGCCAACCTTGTGCAGTGAATGATGCGCACTTTTGAGGAAGAGTAGGATAAAGAGCTGAAGTTGACACTTTGTCACGCACCACACTCCTCTCCATCTGACATCACCGCACGGTACACACAGGTTCACAGGTTCACAGCCGGGTTCACACGTGGACACTTTTTCTCTGCAATGCTGAATGCTCCATGTCGGATTCCAACCGCCCGAAGCTTGCGCATATATCCTTCTGTGAACATAAAACAAAAGGAAGAAAAGAAAGAAGCCTGATGAAGACTGGATGTACAAAACAACATCATGCTCTATATCCTTTTATGATCCTATTATTGATGTATTATTCTATTACAGAAATACTTTGAAGATCATCTGCACCCTCAAACCCGGGCGAGAGGTCAACCCCGATGTACCCTTCTCTCAAACATCAACCCACGACCACCCACGGCCATGCACAGGGCGTATTTGTGCGAATGAGTTTGAATTTGCCTTTCTTGGACAGTCACTTGTGCATGTCACAAGTAAAGATGACTGCAAAACAAATCAAAATAAACACAAATCGTCTGGTACTAAACTGCGGGAATCCAGTATGCAAAGGTTTGTTTGTCAACATTGTGCAGGCACATAGCTGCTCCTCCGTCCACGTTGAGCCAACAGCCTGTAGAAACAAAAGTGATATCCCTCACCACGAACCTCTGAGAAAAGCCTTCAGGTGCCCAAACAGAACTTGTCTTAAAATAAGGGACCTCCCCCCAAACTTCTCAGCTGTATATGCTGTATATAAACTACACTCCATCCCTCTTGGTTTCGTCTGATCCTCTCCCCCTATGAGGTAAACCTCCACGCTTTCGGAAATCGCATGCACCGCCATACCTCCGCATCTGGCACCGAACCACGGTTTCAGCCCCCCAGCCAGTGGCATGATCCACAGGACGGCGATCTGCCCATTGGCACCTGGCGACGACGACGTACGGCGATCGCCGTAGGTCGGTCGAAGGGTGGCGATGCCGTCGGTGCCTGCGATGAGGTAGCAGCCAAGCACCAAAGCCTGGGAGGAAAGCAACGACCAACTCCTCAAGGCTGCTGCAGAAGTGTCAATTGTATGGAATTGCGACATGGGACGGCAACAAGGCAACTAGGACATGACTGAAAATCACGATCATATGCGATGTATCTATAATATGTGCATAGTTTGACAACCCAAGCAAACTGGCCCTGAACTTCTACCGGCTGGGAAGCAGCACCAGCAGCACCCAGGGTACCAGCACCAACTCCTGCGCACACGGGAAGATGGGCGAAGGGGTCAAAGTGAGGGAAGGCATGCCTGGAACAGCTCTCAGGTTTTTGGAAATCGGTGTAGAAAGATTGTAGAGGTATCCCAAAAGGACCCAACAAGTATCATATCATAACCCAGACATACCCAGACCATCCATGTGACTGGCATTACTTCTACCATCTTCTACCTACATTGACCCCAGGAGAAGGATCCCACCCCCTCACCTGATTGGTTTCATTTGAGTGCTCAGGGCCGAGGTCCGAACATGCATCGCTCCATCCATCGCGATGCTCCACACACCAACGAACACACACGCACATCATACACACGTTTTTTTTACACAGCCAAAAAAAGGAATCGTCTCTTCAGAACATGGATTGCTTCCTTTTGCCAAGCTCCGATGGTAACACCCGTGAATCCTTCCGCTTCGGGGCCGCCGACCAAAACGGGTTCACGCCGGTGGGCGCGCGAAATCCAAGAGCCCGCGCACACATGTTCACCTTGGTTTCCTGGGACGTCCGGAGCCGGACGCGAAGCAAACGGATCCGGATCAGCCACTGGGACTCCGTTGGACACCGTGGGCCACGGTGTGGACGTCCCAGACCAACAAGTTGATACCTGTCAGTTTTTGCTTCAGTACCGCCTTCAGTACCTGCTTCTCTAGAGGTGAGGTGAGGACCTGGTGGCTGACTTGCGTGTCTTTAAAAGAATCCAGAAGGATTGAGCTTGTAACAGATTCAGTTTGTATTTTGGTTTGTCATGTACACAATCGAGGAGGATACTCTCAGAGACTGAACATCAATTGACCATAATTATGACGCACCTGTTCAGTGGTGGCTGACTTGGAGCTTCCAAAGTCACAAGCTGGCGGCACAACTGGATGTTCATCTTCTATCACAGATTCCCGGTCAAAATTTGTTCTCTTAGACTCTTGACTCTAGAAATCATCCCCCACCAGGCCTCTCTTCAGATGCTGTTTTTGACTCACCTAACTTGGATCTATGTTATTACCAGGGCCCAGTGGATGATGGTCAGGTTGCAGGCCTTTCAATCTCTCTAAGAAAATGCATGTTCTTGTTCATTGATCTTCTTGACCCACGGCTAAAAGAAAAGGCATAATTCTTGTTCATCTTGAACAAAACAGCTCATCTCAGGTGTCCGGCTGTCCAGACCTCTCCCATCGTCGACGCGCGACTCCACCGGCCCGCCGCCGCCCCGTCGGTCGCACCTCGTTGTCGGAGTCCACCGGATCACCCCGGCGAAGCAGGGACTTGTCACTCGGGGGCCTGGGACCATCGAGAAACCAACGTGACCGAGTAACAAATGAGTAACGTTAATGTGGCTGGACGGGTTTTCATGTTGAGCGCAGGTGGAGGTGCCCATAGATCTGTTGGAGGCCGTTTTGGATTCGGAAGGATGTGATTGACATGAACCCGAGCTGGTTTTCGGAAGTCCGGGATTGGTGGTACTGGAAAGAACATCAAGTGGTTTGGTCCACTCACCCTGAAACTGAAAATTGTGATTCCCCGAGCCTTGCAGCTGTTCATCTGCTTAAGATCATGGTGGTGGAACCTTCCACTCGGGTCATATTTTGTCAGGGTAAAGCCCCTCATCCCCCCAAAAGGATATGAAACAGGGCAGGGGTTTGGAGGTGATTTCCAACATGTATATGACAAGGTTCCTCTTTGGAGGTGATTAACCCCTTTCTGATCTTTAAGGTTTTGTTTAGAGGTGAAAACACTGTTTCCTGGGAAGCAAACATGGGGTCGTGGGAGCTGGTCGTCCTACACGTCTACTCAACGACTCGCGCGCTGCTCGCGCGCTGCTCCCGCGCGCGGAGCACCGCCTGGTGCCCTCAATGTCGTAGGTGCCCATGCTACCCATGGTGCCGTACTGTCCTGACGGGGAGGTACCCGGTCCGCAGAGTCGATCCGGTGTAGAAGGGCGGCCATGCCGATGCCCGCAGAGCCATGGAGACCCATGGAGACACGGCGTCAAATCCAAATCGATGCCAGGATGGGGCAAATCCGAGTAGAGACAAACATAGCCAGCTGACAGTACATGCCACCAACTCGTAGCAGGGGACGCTTAGAAGGGGTTCGGAACTCGCCCTGAAAGGATCCAGCCACCCGAAACCTTCGCAGCATGGGGAACAGCAGCTGTATATACTTAGAACCTGAATGACCTCTATTTTGGACCACCAACCACCCCAAATCTTCCTATCAAAACAGGGGTCAGTGGGGTTCCAGGTAAAGGCTGGTAAAGACTTCGAAGAAGCAAACCTTCAAGTTGCAACGGGGCAAGAGGCGTGTGCGCAGCGGCACAAAATCAAGAAGCCACACCTTGAAAGGAATCATCCATCATGACAAATCTACATGAACGTAAGTTCACTGCATCGGAATGGCTGCCGAATTAAATCAACAACAGGTCATGGTGAAATGAGACACACTCTGACATTGGTTTTCAGTTAACTCAATTGCCACGATGGGAAGGAAGGTGAGAAACGGTATGGTGGAGAGTCTGCCATACTTGAAGATGTTTTAACAAAAGCTGTTTCGCAAGTCTGCAGAACTCAACGGCAAACCTCTGGGGCCTGGAGGTCTTGAAGAGGAAGCAAGGCCAAAAGCTCAATGCGTGACTGCAGAAAAGGTTTAAAAAATGGAAAGGCAGGTACGTCAGTGCTGGCCGGGCACTGATATCACATCCACTTGGTGCGGTCTTTGTTAGATGAGGCACACCAAGGGATCCTCATCCCCCTGCTTCTTTTTTGCGCGCTTTGTACATGTTAAAAAATTGACAAGCTGTATGCTAATAGCGATACTAGGAGCCTTTGGTAGCGAAACCGGGGGCCCTTAGTAGCGTCCCTTGTGACTCGAAACCTTAGGGACAGGTGTGGACACACACACGGCGCCGTACTCGGCGCGCTCTCCTACCTGCAAACTAGTAGTGAGGCCAGAAGTCCCTAGTAGCGTCCTTGCTCCCCGTAGACCGGCCAGAGGCCCCTATAGTAGTACCGTCCTTGCTCCTAGTAGCGATCTGTTGGCAACAACTTTGCACACATAACGCCAATATTGGCGTTCCGGAAAACTACTAGTCACCTAAAAGGCCTTAGAAAGACAGACCAAGAACACAAAACAAGAGCAGACTAAGAGGGCAAGAAGGAAAGATAGGCATAGTGACGAGGCCCACTTAGTTAAATGAAAGTAGTTCGCGAGCGGGACTTTTGTCTTAGACCGCTCGGGTAGCTAGCAATAGATAGGAGAAACAGAAGGAAAGGCACCAACACACAAGTGTGTTGAGTGCGATTTCCTTTTGTTTCCCGAATAGCAGGTGGGATAGCAACAGAGGCCTGGGGTAGGGGGGGGAAAACAGACACTAGACATTACTGCAAGTTCGAAGTCGGAACATGTAGTGACTCATAACGACACATGACGGTGCAAGTGGATTCAGTCTGTCAAAAAGGAATTCCGTCGTTTATAGCCCGAAGGCTCGAAACTCCGTTAATTCAGTTATACAAGTGGAAAACGTGGAATCAGTTATGAAAGTGGAAAACAGTGAGTTCCGGCATGGCTTCGGCGCCCCACTGAAGGGGATCACACCCAGCACCCAAGTGGGAAGACTGAGCGGCTCACACTCTGACATTGGTTTTCAGTTAACTCAATTGCCACGATGGGAAGGAAGGTGAGAAACGGTATGGTGGAGAGTCCGCAATACTTGAAGATGTTTTAACAAAAGCTGTTTCGCAAGTCTGCAGAACTCAACGGCAAACCTCTGGGGCCTGGAGGTCTCGGAGGGGAAGCAAGGCCAAAAGCTCAATGCGTGACTGCAGAAAAGGTTTAAAAAATTGAAAGGCAGGTACGTCAGTGCTGGCCGGGCACTGATATCACATCCACTTGGTGCGGTCTTTGTTAGATGAGGCACACCAAGGGATCCTCATCCCCCTGCTTCTTTTTTGCGCGCTTTGTACATGTTAAAAAAATTGACAAGCTGTACGCTAATAGCGATACTAGGAGCCTTTAGTAGCGAAACCGGGGGCCCTTAGTAGCGTCCTTTGTGACTCGAAACCTTAGGGACAGGTGTGGACACACACACACACATCTTGCAATGAACATCAATGAACAATAGGTGTGCGACCTGGCAGCGATCGTGTTGATGGAGCATCTACAGTGACAGTGGTCTGTGGCGATATCTCTTTGGACCAATTCCAAGACTGCTGTGTGACTGCGATTTGTCACGAACTCAAGAAGACATATATGTGTAATACCAAACGTACCAAAGCAATTGATGGAGCAGGAGCAGGAAGATATGATCTCTCTTATTGCAGCAAATTGGTGAACCCACGGCGGCCTAACTGAACGCATCTTACTTCGGCTGGCGCTGAACGGACGCTACCATGCCACGGCTGCCGGCCGCTTTACTCGTCCCGCGTCCTTCAGGGCCATGGTTGTACTTGGCGCCACGGTAGACCACCCCTGCTGCGGCGTCCGAAGACAGAAGGGAGCTCCAGGAGGGTCACAAGTGACCTGAACTAGGAACCGTCACCTGGGGTATCCAACTGGGATAGTCTAGTTCGGGGTCTTCAACCTCAGGACCCTACTGGGGTATCCAACTGGGATAGTCTAGTTCGGGGTCTTCAACCTCTGTTGGCACGTAACAGGAGTCACCTTCGACGGGGTGTCGAACGAACGGAGGAAGTCGAGGTGTCCGCTGTCCATGATCCACTCAAACCCGCCACTCACTGGATGGGACTTAAAAAGAGCCCCCCTTGTGACTTGTGACTGACATAAAGTCTTCCCGAACTAGCAGGGCCTGTCTTGCTCCCTGAGTAGGGTCGAAACCTGAATCTCCACCTCCTTGACCCCTATTATATGACCCCCCCACACAGCAAGGGGCGGCTGCAACCAAGCAAGCAGCAGCGATGGTCAGCGAGTCTGAGAAGTTACAGTAGTTGTTACGCAACATGCATACATAGAGCCAACACCACATGTAAATCACTCAGAAACACATCCAAACCCAAATCTGAGCAACCTAGAGAAAATGAATGCTTGGTGGAAGAGCATGATATCAAAAGTGCAGCGTCTGAGTCATATAGTGTACATATGCATGTATACATGTATACAGTCTTGATAGTGCCATGTACAAACCGACCTCTCCAGCTCCATTAAACAAAAACAACTGCGTTCCTGTGTTCCTATCGTGAAACGCACTGAGTTCCCGATCCTGGCTCGGGCATCCCTCCTCAGGTCTAGCGGCCACCGGCGGCTTGGGGTGCGTGGAACGACGGGCCAAGCAAAATGCTGAACAAGTGATGTTGAACAATCTTGCACAATTTGTTTAGAGGATTTCACAACCCCTTCTCAGGTTCGGTACGACCAGACCCTGGCGCCGAAAAAAACAAAAGTGTCTCCAATGACCCCCTCCATGACCATTTTCCTCGACAAAAACGTTTTTAATGTGTTTTTTTGTTTTTTTTTCCCGCTTCTATGATGATTCCAGGGAGTGTAAGACTACCGTGATGAGGAAAACACATCTCTTGGCCTGGCACCGCTCTGAGCCGCGTACCCGCAACATCCCGAAACCACCGGGTTTCCCCAGCGCATCTGTAGGAAGGGGAACCAGGTGCTAGGGTGGTGGGAGGTGGTGTTTTTGAGTGTTTAAAGGGCTGACAAAAACTGAAACTCTTCCCAAACGATCCATTAAATAGTCATATGCTACATGTCACCACCCAAAGAGTGGTTAGGTGATCCACTGAATATGTATACTTCCATCCAATAAGCATCCGAACTCGATGGTGCTGGCATAGATTATTTACCTCATGTATGAGCCAAAAGTAAGTATACTGAGTATATACCCTAGGGATCCAAGTACCTTCTCAGAAGGTACTTGGACCCTCCAAACCTACATAACAGTGCCTCCAATCACCTTCTGAGAAGGTACTTGGATCCCTAGGGATATGTTCAGGGATGGTCTGAGATTCATCACTTTTACATGTCCCTCGCTGGTCTCACATTCGTTTGCCGTTCGGCTGAGGCGACGGCACAGATCCGTCGTCGAGGTTGAGTTGAACGAATTCGGTCGATTAAAGCGATCTAATGTACATAGAGCAGGTGGTTTTGCCCTGCAAAGAGAACTACGCTATCGAATCTTGAGCCAGATTCTGCAAATCCAGAAGAGTTTGACTTCTGCACACTGCAGATCCACTGCTTCCTCAGATCCTTCCAAACAGCAAGCTTTGAAGCTTCAACAGGTTTATAGAGGTCCTGGTACATGCCCAAATGCTTGGTCCCTCAAAACCGGGATTGGTTCGGCCCCGGACCCCTGATCGGATTCGGGCACCAACCGGGGTGACATCGGTCCCTGAAGGGAGCGCCTGAAGCGACCACCTCGGGGAATCCAAAAACCACCGGAGCTTGGGGAATCCGTCCTGGTAGACCGTGAGTCGATGAATGTACCCCATTTGGACCGTAAAACCTCTTCTTCCTCTCGCGCACACCGTCGAGTGTGACACGGCTAGCAACGTTCCACTGCTGAGCCACCAGAAAAGCCCACCCCGCGGGCAAGCACCAAATTAAAAAGTCATGGAGAGAAGAGGTCCTACGAACGGCGAAAAGACCGTAAAACCTCTTCATATGTTTTGTCTCTTTTTAGAGTAGCCAACTAGTCTGCATTATAATGTAGTACTCATGTTTGAGACCATGAAACACTGAATGCTTTGACTTTTTTCACAACGCAAACCATACGAGTGGGTAGCTTTTGGAAAGGTGTTGATAGATCCACCCCACGAGTCCGACGCTTAGCTCTCCGGTTTTTTTCTCTGCAGAGCTTCTCGCGGAGACCAATTCTGCACGCACAATGGCGGTCTTTTGGCGGTAAAGTCGTGCAATCTGTACAAGGTTACTTCACCTGCCTACCTTCTCTTGCAAACTCAATTCGCCTCCATTCTCCGGTCCTGTGCCGGAACCCGGAACCCGGTGCTTTCGCATGCGCCGGAACCCGTTGAACGGGGGTCATCAGATGAACCACCGCTTTAGCGTTTGTAGGGAGTGAGGGGGTCATGAACCACCGCCCCCCTTGTAAATCCCTCAGGATCCGTTTCATGATTTTCTTACTAAGCAGCTGACGTCAGGTATGAGGGACCTTACTGATGGCGCCACCCTGATTGAAGAGAATGACTGCTTCTCAGAACGGCACCTGTTTGCACTGTCAGACTGGCAACGGCTCACCAGCCAGGCTGGAAAGGTTGAGGATGTTGAGGCTGAAAAACGAGACTCTCCCCCCCTGACGAGTAGAATGATCCATAGGTCGAAGCCTCACTGCTTGAACTGTGAAGCGTTAGAGCCTTCTGCACGTCAAGCGAAAAGAGAATCAACTATCAAGCCGTTCATGTAATCCACGGTCGTTCCTTGGATAAGTGTAAAGCCAAAACAACTGAACTAAGTACTTACAGAAGACAAACTAATGGGATTTATATCGTTTATATGGCTTTATCCACTTGTCACTTCACTTTGCTGCTGTTTAGATTGTTTACAACTCAAAGTATTTATATATGATTATATATGCATTTATATGCAATCTCAGCTCTATCAATTCTATCACTTTTAGACGATGTGGCTTCTCCAATCATCTAAACCACCGGCGACGCCATACCCGATCGACCATTGGTTTTCTCCTGGCTATGTATTGGTTATGTATTAAAAACATAAACATAAACAAAATTTATTGTCAAAAACGTTGATAACAACAAGGAACGGCTGCTAGAGCAGTATTTAGATCTATTTCGGACGCTACTCTAGGTGGAGGCCATCGCTCTTGGCTTGGAGGCCATCGCCAATTAAGCTACTAATGCTATAGCTCAAAGCCAGTCCCTTCGGTGGGCCTGACCGCCCTCCGGGGGTCCTGAGACCACGAAGCGCAGGTAGTCCGTGGCGTTCCGCTCGTGGGCCCGTGCTTGCCGCTCCTGGCCGGAGGTTTGGTCGAGAAACCAACGACGGGCGAAAGGGAGGGCGGTCTGAGGGCGAAGAAGGGTCTGACCGGGAAGAGGTGACGGGTTTCATGCTTGGGCAGCCATAGAACAGACGTGTGTCGTTCTTTTAGGGAAAGACTTTTGGAGGGACCAACATAGGCAGAAAAGAGAGGTTGGTGAAGATCGTGGGCAGAATGTGCTTTATGTACATCGTATGTGCTGCCCAGGGTGCTACTTGGGCCTTTTCCTCAGTAGACACGGTGGTATCAAGCATACATTGAACCCTCTCCACACCCTGCAACAGTGGATGACTCAATAACAGGACACACGTGTTGTTTTTTGCATATAGCATCACTTATATAATCTATCTTCAACTCAGTAAACCTTTGATTTTCTGAAGGAACCCAGAAAACAGTAATAACACATATTTCCGGGACCCATAAGGAAAACAAACATGACCCAATGGAAAACACAGAGAATTCCTGCACCTGCAAGTCCATGCGGACACAAATACACCCAAACCCATCATCTCCTGCATGTCCTTTTCCAACTTGGGCAACGACCTGGCAGTGCTGTGTCTCGACCGTGCAAAGTGAGCTGAAACGGTGCTGGCGGTGCTCAGCTTCTGAAAAGGTGCACACATTCTCTCGAGCGTGAACGCTCCTCTCAGTGGTCATGTAGCAATTCAAGAGCATCCACAAAGAGCTTGACAAAACCACTCAGGAACAGATTCATAGATCATTGGGAAGAGGTGTTCATCTTTTCTCCTACCAAAACACATTCAAAGAGTGAATAAACACTTGCAATCCTGCAGGACCACTTAAATCTTCAAAACTAGCCCTTCAATAATATCGTCTCGTGTTCTTCTCCTGCATCTTCTGCATCATCCACATGATGGGTTGAACAAAATCTACACACTTCGAACTTGGATTTTCAGTTAATGCAATCTCCCGAGGAAAGGAATGGCTCAACGGTAAGGTGGAAAGTCAGCGCAATTGTAGATGTTTCAACAAGAAGGTTTTCCTACGTGACTGCGGAAAGCGCACGGCGGCAAAGCGGCAAGTCTGCGGAAAAGGTTTTGGGGTCTATCATGAGAACAACCATGGAACCAACGAACAGCAGCAGGGTGGATCATTGGAGTCGGTGTGTTCAAAGCAGGTACGTCAGTTCCGCGTCCGGAACTGATATCCTCACCATGTATTGCCAGCTTCGTTGATGGAGAAGCAATACAGGTGTCTCCATCCCCTGCCTGTGTGAAAGTGGTGGGGTGAGACCCTTTGTCCAGGGTGGGACACACACAGGTCGCCGCATTCGGCGCTTTTTTCCAAAAACCGGTGGCAGGCGTGGTAGTTATGCCCCTTTTGGACATATAGGTTGACGAGTTCAGCCGCAGCAAGGTCAGCGCTGGAGGGTGGGAATGTGTATTCCGAGGCCATGCATATGAATTAAGCGAGCATCAAATTCCCACAGGCACAAATGCGAGTATGCAATGCTGGTTAGACAATTGAGTACATGACTTGAAGAATCACTCTCAACGATGCAGAATCTGACATGTGAAAGACTCCTTCAAAAAAAAGCCGATACAATTCAAAAAATTCTCAGCAAACACGACGGAGCTAGACACAGAAACACGCACATGATTGGAAGCCATGAAAAGAAAACTGAATGCCGAAATCGGAAATCAGAAGTTCTGAATCTGAGGGATTGGTCAAAAACCGTTTTTTGGCCCGGCGGCCGGTGTGGCAGTTGATTCTATGAGGGTGTCGGTGCCTTCCTGTGAAGTTCCAGTGATCGGTGGTGCGTTGGGGTGGTTGCTTTCCCATGCAAGAACGGCGCCCCTGTGAAGGGGATCACACTCAGCACCCGAGTGGGACGGCTGAGCAGGACACACTTCGAACTTGGATTTTCAGTTAATGCAATCTCCCGAGGAAAGGAATGGCTCAACGGTAAGGTGGAAAGTCAGCGCAGTTGTAGATGTTTCAACAAGAAGGTTTTCCTACGTGACTGCGGAAAGCGCACGGCGGCAAAGCGGCAAGTCTGCGGAAAAGGTTTTGGGGTCTATCATGAGAACAACCATGGAACCAACGAACAGCAGCAGGGTGGATCATTGGAGTCGGTGTGTTCAAAGCAGGTACGTCAGTTCCGCGTCCGGAACTGATATCCTCACCATGTATTGCCAGCTTCGTTGATGGAGAAGCAATACAGGTGTCTCCATCCCCTGCCTGTGTGAAAGTGGTGGGGTGAGACCCTTTGTCCAGGGTGGGACACACACACACACACACACATCAGCCACGCACATCACCCACAGCTGAACACATGCACCATCCACGCACAGAAAGCTCTTTTCCACCTCCAGTCTGACCACACCCTTCATCACCCGGACGCGCTTCGGAACTCGTCTTGGACGCAGCCGAAAGCAGCACGTTGGCGGCGAACGCGGTTGTAAGCGATGAAGGCAAGACCGCTTCTACCAGGGTGGCACATGCTTGGCCCCAAAGGACACACCCAAGTCATATGGGTGCCAACATGAACGCCTTTTTTGCGTGTTTCTCCACACCCGCACTTCGCTACGCGAGGGCGACGCTTCGTTCTGTCGGCTCTGCATTTTCGTTGCTTCGACCATCTGCGGGTCGCTCCGGCTGTGTCTCGGGGGTGTCTCGGGGGGGTCTCCCAAACGGCACACACCCAGGTGGTCTGGAAAAACACATCGGTTGTTGAAGAGATGAACCACCCAAAGGCGACCCCTTCGGCCACGAACCAACTGCTACATGTTTGAGGATGTTTGAGGTCCAGTTCACCCTGGTTGTGAGGGTCAAAACCCTAGCGGCCCTAGCGAACTGAGGGTCCTTTATGAGCCTTTGGGCAACAGGTTGGTGTCCAGGTTCTATCGTCCAAACGCTTTCCTGTCGATCAGTGAGGTCAAGCGAACAGCACCCTGCACGGCATGCGAACAGCTGCGTGATGAACGGCGCATCGATGCGAACCAGCTAGACATCCCATCTGCTTCGTGGAAAAAACACAACCTTGACATCATATATGTCGTATGCTTCGTCGTTACAACCATCCATATCCTTCGTGAACGTCGTATGCTTCGTGGAAATCCGCAAGGATACGACGTTCTTGCAGCTTTCTGCTGCCAATTCTTGCGTGATGCGATCTTCAAAACATACGCCACTTCATGAGACAGTTGAAACTCAAGTTCCTGCCCCGCAGCGTTTGCTGCAGGCTGGATGTAAAAAGATTCCAAACATCTCACCAAATGGGCCATAAATCGATTGTAGGCCAGACTGCCACTCATGCTTGTCTGCGATATCAAACTGCACATGCCTGGCACAGACATCAGAGGCCTTGTGTGCATCCATGTTCGTCCATGTTCTGTATCACATGTCATTCTTGCAACAAAACCAAACTGTGGCATGTTTGTTGGAGCTTCCTTTGCAGGCAAAGCGGCCGAACCTACAACCGACCATGGGAAAAACCTGCCAAACATGGGCAAACATCGACTACAATCTCGACTACAGTTAGCTTTACATCACTTTTGTTTACCCAATGTTCTTTTTGTTCCCGCATTGCTTTAGTGACAAAATTGGTGTATCAACCACGGTTAAAGCCACGTAGCACAGCACTTGAAACATCGGCTGACACGATCGCCTCATCGCCTCCTCTGCCGGGCACCGGTGACCCTCTAAACGTCGATGGCCTTAGAGTGAGTGATCGACCCGAGTGGACAGATTTGGAGAAAACCCGGCTTGAAGAGACCAACGCCGCAAAGCCTGGAAGTCCAGCTCGACGGTATGTTGCCCCACTGAAGTCATGCAATGTTCTTTTTGGCCACCTATACCTATGCATGTAGAAAATAGTCTTGAACTCCCAGCGGCAATCACAATGATGATACAAAGATGTCAACCCTGTCAAATACAATTGTCTATCTGTTATCTGTAACTTATATATTCATTTTGTTAATTTGGTATGACGGTAGTAGCAAAGCAGTTCCATAGAGGGCTCAACGAATCTTTTGATGCAAACTGCCCAGCAACCCATGCCTTTGCCAAGAGCCTCCCGCAATGCCCTTGGGTTCCTATGTGACAGCAAACAGCGAATGAAATTCGGCCCAGCGAAATTCGGATCCGAGGACAATGGGACCCTTCTAGCTTGGCACCGCGGACGAGGACATGCGCCAAGCTGAAAGAGTCCAACGTTCACCGAGTCCTCGAAACCAAAGCAGCCAGTAACGTAGACTCTTGGATATTAGACTGACTCATTTGAATTGGACATCCTCTTCATATGGGGGGGGGTTATGGTCCCCAAGAGTCTACATTTACCCACCATCTGAACACATCGTTGTGATCTTCAAACCCTGTCATGGGCAGGCCAGCCACACTCCGGCTGCATCATCGAGTGGGAGATGTTCAACCGACCTGTCTCCGGTTCTGCACCTGTCTGAGTGTTGAACCTTCGAGTGATGTAAGCCATCTGACTTGCACGTGGACTCGATCGACTGGCACGATCCATGCGGCCGACTCGATCCATCGGTCGATGGTTTCGGCGTGAAACCAAAAAGGTTTTGGCCTGAACCCATGAGGCATCTCATCGTGACCAACGAGTCTCCGACGCCAACCTTTCAACTCTGCATTCTCCTCTGAACTCAGGAACAGATCGCAAATACTTCCGTTGTGTCGTTCTTTCTTCCTTTCTTCCGTTCTTCTTTATTTCTTTTTACGGACTCGGTACGGATGGTGTTCTGAAGCAAACGCTCTGCCTTTCCGGGGGTGTGGAACGAAGCAGCGTCCCCCCGACCGCAGCCATGTATCCATGTGTGACCTTTGTCATAGGAAATTGGACCACTTATATACATGGTTGATGATCAATATAGGTCACAACCATAATATTTGATCCATATAAATGTCTTATTGGATGGTTGTACGCCGAAGGTCGATGCCCGTGGCCGCAGATGGTTGATGATCAAAAAATAGACATAGACATCCTTGAACATGTTCGACATGGGTCCATCGGTCAGGTCCCAATGCCGCAAGCGCCAATCCCGTCTCTACGCCAGTGCCGTCGACGCCCTCCCGTCGACGCACGTCATCCGCTTTGCGGCGAAGGATTCACTCCAAGAGGCTAGGAGGTCCAAGAAGTCCTTCAAGTCCACCAACTGGACAGGCGTGTCGCCGCGGCCGGACTGGACCGTGGTGTGGACGTCCCGTCCAGAGGGGTTTGACCGGGGTTTGGGGGGAATTCTGTGGTGTGGTTTGGTTGGAGGCCAAACCACAAGTAGGTTGGAGGCCATTGCTATTAGCTGGTTCAGTTGTTTCGGCACCACTGCTGTGTCTCACGCTACTTCAGACTGTCTGCATGTTGGCTTTTCTTCCTATACCCTGCACCTCCAAGTACCTGCCTCCTCAGAAGGTATGACTGGACCCTCCAAACCCACCCCAAAACCCTGAATCCAAAGTTGGAAGACAGAACATCTTCAAAATTTCCTTCCAGCCATTTCCGACCCATGGACTGGAAATGCCTCGGATGAATTATCACCGTAGGTATTCGCAGGTCAAGTCCCCCAAGGGAAATGGATGGAAATTGAAATTCCTCCTGCATCTCCTGCTCTTACCCTTTGAATCGATTCGGGGAGACGAATCATTTGTTATTCTTCGCCATGCACAGCAATCATGTGCAACAGTCGCAATTTTTCGTTGCCGCGCTCTCACAACTACTCGTCCAGATACTCTACAATAACACCTGCTGGCCAAGCCTCTGGGTGAACATTCGTGTTCACGTTAACGAACACCCGCCTCAGGCATGGAGAGTTCAGGGCCCACTTTTGGATTTCTTTGGCATGTGGGAAGCGCACCTCCGCCACTTTGGTGTCTTTGAAGCATTCGTGTTCGAGTAGTTCCGCGTTTGGAAAATAGATTTGCTCCAATTCGGAGCATGAGCTGAAGCCATTGCTCCTTATCTCCCGCACACCTTCGCCTGTGGCCCGTCTCAAGGATGTTGCTTCCGAGAAGGCCCAAGACTCAATCAAAACGACGCTATTGGGCAGGTCGACATGAGTCAGCGAAGTGGCTTGGAAGCTGGAATAGCCAACGTGGGTCAGCGTGCCAGGCCAACTCACGGTGGTGATTGGCGACTTAAAAAAAAGCCAAATCTTCCACCTTGTTGAGTTGCGGATGCAGGTTGGCGTGAGAACACCTTAGAGGCAACTCCTTTTTGCTATTGCAATATTTTTGCTCCCGTATGATTGTAAGTGGCCTCCCGCCAAGGGAAGAGACGAGACTCGCACCATCAACCACCTTTTCGTCAACCACGAATTTGGTGACTATCCATGGAGGTTGGCCTGGGAAGACATTCTGTCCAGCGTCTGCCAGCGTGGAAGACGCTGACATTTGTAGGACTTTGGTTTGTCCACAAATCACGTTGATATTCACCTCCTGTGAATTCTCGTCCACTATCTCGTCATTCTCGTTTCCATCTTCGCGGGGCATCTGGGGGAAGTTGTGTTTCGGCTCGCCCCTTTGTTAAGACGGGACGATGAAGCGCGTGGACGATGCCCATTTCCCTCAAATAGACTGAATCTGTCCTGGAGCCACATTGAATGCAGCCAACATTCCTGTCATGCAGCACTGCTGGACAAGACAAACACTCCTCATACTCTCACTCATGCAAGGCATTTTGTCCATTAAATTGTGATACATGGATATAAATTGTGGTTTGTGCAGGCCATCCTGTGTTCTTATATGTTCTCAATTCAAGGGTTCTCAAGATATTTCACATGTAACCGAAACGAAATCACCCATCTGCCAGGACTCAACATTCGCATTCGTCACGGGAATTCACCTACAAGAAGTCACATCCACCGCCTTCTCAGGTTCGGTACGACTGGAGGCCTAGGGCCTAGGGTTAAGTTGGTAACCTCTTATACTGACTCTTCACTCCTCTGTCGGCCTGGATTTCGACGCCATGATGTCCTCATGACTCACCCGTGTCATCTGCAGAAAACCAACAAATCGAAAGACAAAACACACAAAAAAAAGGATCTGGATCTGAGAACCCTCGAAGGAGATATGAGATATGATCTTCCTAGTCCTGTATGCCGTGCCCTCTTCAAATCCGTTAGGCTTTTCATGTGTGTCCTTTCCGTCCTGTCCGTCTTTAATGATGCTTGGTACGACAGTATAAGAGGTTACTAACCCTAGCCCCTAGGCCTCCAAGAACCGAACCTGAGAAGGGGTTTTGGGGTATGATGATCTTCCAGACATGCACAAAATGAGATACCCTTGTTGGACCCTTGATCACATGTCAACTTCTGTGTTTTTTTGAGCTTCCCATTGTGCAAAATGTGTAGGACCTTGTCAGCGGGTGCAGGTTGTCAGCAATGGCTTGGATTCATCGCCATGCATCCTGCATCTATATAGGTACTAGGGACCTTAGAAAGGCCATGGTGACTATAAGTAGTGTAGTTGATTGGGCCTTCAGCTGCTGCACTTCCCCGGGGGGCCTCGCCCTGCTGGGCGGATTGGACCAGCAAGCTAGCGTCCTCCTTGAGGATCCGTGAGAGCCTCAGGACGGTATAGGGGGGGGACACCGGACCCGTGCCGGTCGACTCGACTCGGCCATGTGGAGAGGTGGAGGACCAGTTGTATGTGAGGGTACTGTGACATCCACCAAACTGGGAAGAATCCGAACTCACTTGGCTGTCCCGGACTGCTTTTTTGGGCCGTGCGTGAACAAGGTTGTCCCATGGACACGACAGCCCGCGTCTAAAAGGATCAAACTTGGCTTGAAACGATATCTACCTACCCCCGCCCCCAGTGAGAAAGTGAACTCCACCACAGGTCATTCGTGCTGTAAATCATGACTTGGACATCTTTTGTGAGAACCGCACACACACACACACATCAGCCCCCACGATGAAGCATGAATCGACCATGAGCATTTTTCATCTTTGAGTCATCACTTTAAAGCCCTCCACCCCCTCTCATCATCCATCATCCACTCTCAACCCACTTCAACCTACTAGTCTCTTCCCCGCCATAGCTTACCACCCACCGGCACCCACCCCCAGCAATCTGTTGACCGCAGTTTGACAAACCCTACACCTCCAAGTACCTGCCTCCTCAGAAGGTATGACTGGACCCTCCAAACCTACCCCTTCTACCCCTTCTCAGGTTCGGTACGACTGGAGGTCTAGAGGGTCTACCGTCTACCTCATGTCCACTGCATCTCAGTGACACCTCCGTGAGCGTGCTGGCGGCAATTTTTCCATCCGTCCCGAACTTCTGCAAGGTGTCCTGGATGCCAAGCCACAGATCATTGGCCTGGTCGACGAACTTCAGGCTGGGGGGGGGGGGGGGGGGGGAGGGGAGATACGCAGTTTTAAACGAACAAACACCTGAAACAAGTCTCATTGCTGGTACTCCGGAATATGTTGTACACATATCTCCATAGTACTCAAAGAGTACCAGCTCCGGAATTTATTACAACATCTCCAATTCGTCAGTTTGCAGTACAACTCAAAGTGACACACTCAGAGCACCAAAAGCAATTACCTCAGGACACCAACCATCCGTCCGTCACACGTCCGTCCCGCTCCCACCATCATGGCGCCTGCGACGGTCTGGTGTTGACATCCTTTGGGAGACAGGACGGGTGATGCATTCGCTGTCGCAGAACGACTGCAGAACAAAAAAAAGCAGAAGAATCCCTAAGCTTTGCATTTGATGATTCCCTTTGCAGAAAGTAGAAAGACCACACAAGAGTCCTCTCTGACATCCAACAGTCATCTCTGACAAGAGTGCAAGTCATCACAACACCCTAAATCCATACACCACACCTGAATCCATCCCAAACACTCCATATGTATGGCATATATGCCTACATCGATCGGTATATATGCCATACATGGAGTGTCTGGGCATGTCATCCCATTTCTTCGTCTCTGACATTCTGGGCTCCCCGACCATCGTCTTTGGACGCTCCGACTGTCAGGGGTGGACTCTGACGTGGAATTGGAGCAAACATGGCCGAACGAACCACATGACCGGTGCAACCAACTTGAACAAATTAATGGACTCGACTGGTGCAAGTGACATGGTTGCCTGTCGACTAGTGAGGTCAACCTACCAGGGTTCGTGCCCGAATTGGTGATTGCAGGTGTTTGAATACAACAACATGACCTTCAACCTGAGGCTGTGCAAAACGAAGCAACTCAACGAACGAGACCTGTCCACGTGGTCATCGACGTCATATCGCTCACTCCGAGTCGATGGGAAAACATGAGTCACATCTGCACCAACGACCCATGAAGAAAACAAACGGATTTGGGGATGCAGCAATCTGGTATCACGATTTGTTTTTTCCACGTCGTCGAAATGCAACAACAATAGAAATGTACTTGGAATTCTGAGGTCATGTCCATTTCTTCACCCTGTGTGGTCATGGATCATCAGGGTATGACTGGCCCTTGAACCACCAGTTTATGACATGGTAAATAGGTCATACAAAGATGGTCAATGGCATCTGTCTTAGTTACGCCAAACGTATAATTTGTCACAGTAGTTGCTATATGTTGCGCGCTACATCTTTGGACGTTTCATCAGCTTTCGACTGGTCCCTTCCACATGAAACATCCCGTTCTTGACATCGGTCGCCCTCACGTTTGCGGAGTCACCCGGCGCCTCTTCAGGTGTCAAGACCTGTGCCAGTTGCCATTCCAAGGCCTCTGCACTTTGCAAAAGCTCTAAGATCTTGGCCTCAGCAGGACGCTACATCTCCATCCACTTCTAGCGTTCGGACGCTATTAGGAAGCCATCGCAAGTAGGTTGGCCATCGGCCATCGAACGTAACAAGAACGCTACTACCCAGACGCTCCAAACAGCCCTTGGTCCCTCAAAACCTAGCGATTTGAGCCCCCCAGACCCCTCCAGAGGATTCAGGTCCGACCCCTCCATAGGATTCGGGCCCAGGGTCGCGTCTGGGTAGTAGCAAGAAGCTGTATAGATCTTCACCTCGGCTCATCTCATCTGTATCTTCTCATCTCCACTGAAACTCACGTCACCCACTGAAACCAGTGGATATGGGTACGGCTATCATGTTGGGTGTTCGCCGAGCGGTTTCTCGCAAACAGCCATCTACCGTCCCAAGGCACAGTCTCCACGCCCAAATACGCCGCCGCATTCTCCCTGGCCACGTCCAAAGGTGTTTCCTCGCCGCCGCACATCGCGCGCATCGGCTCGCGCGCGCGCCACTCGCGCTTGCAGGACAAGTTACTGCAGAATCGACCGATGATTTGAGTAAAGTGCAGAATATGTTGATTGACTGGTTGCAGCGGATTTTCGTGGGAGTGCGAGAACCGCTTGGTGACGACTACGGTCTGCATGATGAAACACTTGTATATATACACTTACTTGTGGGATCTTGTGTGCCCAGTTTCATGGCAGGAGGTTGGAATCCCATCCATGTAGTGCAGGCTGGGATGCAGAAGGATGTTTCTCTACAAGCCGACAGTCGTGACAGTCTGGGATCTCCGCCAGCCACGCCCGAGGAGCCGACGGATGCTTCATGATGTGTTCTTTACAAACCAGCTCCATGAACCTCCAAGATGTCTTTTTAGATGAGGGTCCATATATCAACCACCTCTTGGGGTCTGTGCCATCTACTCTCAATCCACTGTAAAATCGTTGGCATAAAGCTCGTTGCTTTTCCAAACCTCCTGCAGCTCAGGTGCCAGGAACGCTGACCGCACCGTTGGGTCAGCGTTGGCCCGTAGCAAGACCTCTGAAGCTCGTGCAGAGTAGCTGAAGCAGCTGATCTCCCACCAACCAAGGATAAACAGAGAGAAAGCCGAGAGGGTCATTAAGCCAAGAAAGCCACGCCAACACCTGGATCGCCGAACTTGCTCAGCTGTCATGGTCAAGGGAACTGTTGGACAAAAATTGTGGACATCCTCTGCCCTTCAACTATGTGGCATTAACGGAAGGAACTCTTTTTCCCAGTTCTTTTTCGAAGCTTAGCAAGGAGAAGGGTTCAGAGCGGTGCCTGTCACTGGATGGATCATGCTCTTTGTCCAGGCATACCACTATCCCTATGGATCCACACACCTTCTGAGAAGGTGAGCAGGGAGAGGTCCAATTGCCCTCTGAGAAGGTATGTGGATCCATAGGGTATATAGGGCCTAGAGGGTCCTCACTTGGGCATCGATGGGCATCTCGACTCAACGACTATAAGGGCTTTCTCATCGATTCGAAGGTGGCAACCACCCGCTGCAAAGTGAGAGAAGGCCCTGGTTGAAACCCGTGAGTGAAACCCGATCTCCGAACATGATCAACGACCAAATTTGGACTATATGTAATTATATGTATATATATTATGTAATATATCATGTGGCAATTTGTGGCACAAGGAGCTGGTGGTCCAAAAGGTATACTCTGTTTTTCTACAAGCCTACCTCAAAATGCGCTGAAGCTGATTGTTGACTGGCCAAAACCAAGCATGTTCCCTAGACCTCCAAGTACCTTCTGAGAAGGGGTTTGGGGTGGGTTTGGAGGGTCCAGTCATACCTTCTGAGGAGGTAGGACTGGAGGTGTAGGGGTTGAAGCTGATTTTCCACCGGTGGGTGCCGGCTGCTGGCCGAGCCGTCCGATCGTGCTCACCTGAACGGCTGGCGCGCTGCCCGCCAGTGCTGCATAATGGAGGGGTCGCTCACGCATGACCTGAGGTCGCTCACGGGTCGTCTTCCGTGCAACGCATGACCTGAGGGTGCTCGACATGGTGAGACTCCGAATGATCACAGCTGGAGTCTCAATTCGTAGCTCAGAACATGGGAACCGATCAGTATGGTCGCTTAGTGTAGAAAGACGGTCGTTATGCAAAGGCCTTTAAAATAAAGGTCGAGGAAGGCTAGGGGATCTGTGTTATTGTTCCTTAAATGCTTCGGGTCATGAGACGCATGTTTTTTTCCAGGTAGTGACCGATGTCAATGGACCTGGCGTAGTGACCAGGAACGAAGACCATTCGAAGACCTGGCGCCATTCACTCCACCAAAGCAGAGCATGATGTCGAACAGTGTGCGAAGGCACCAGTGTACACGGCCTCATGATGAATTCGGAACCTAGACCTTTGGAATTCAACTGGGTCTGGGAGCAAGCCTTTTGAACTGAATTTCTTTCTGCCTTCGAATTGACGCTACTTTGACTATACACACACTTCCCGCGCAGCTCAGGAAGGAAAGCAACATAAAGGCTGTTCTTCTTCTCTCAGACTAAATACCTTCCACCACCACATGTGGTGCTTGCGCTCGCCTGCGGCAAACCCAAACTCAAACAGAAAACCCCGGAAGAGACGATCTGTGTCGCTTCCGAAACGGCGACACGCTGCCATGGCACATCCTCGGCATTGGGATCTGCTTTCAGGTCCAGGCAAGTGCGGAGGGACTCCAAGTTGCCCGCCCCCCTGCAAAATGCAGAATTCGATCCCTCTCGCACAAATGGATGGTCAAAGAACTGTTCAGCTACAGTGTTTGGCACACTCCTCTATTTGAGAGGCTCATGTGTTAGTAGAAACTGTCCAAGTCAAGTACCCAATATAGACTGCGTAAACCCCAGAAGCTCCTGCGTTTCGTTGGCCACAGCCTTTTGCTCAAAACGTCTTACATCCCTCCTCTTTTTGGCTCCAAGCGACGGCAGCAATGTGCACGGGCATTTCGCCCATGCCGCCGCGGAAGCTCTTGTTGGTGATCAACATGCCTCCACGCGAACATCCCAGGAGCGTTTCAAGCACTTGCGTGTCGGACTTCGGAGCATGGGAGGGAGCGTTTGTTCTTCTGAGAGTCGATGCGCATTGACTCTTTGGAGTTGTGAAGTCGCAGGCCATCAAGTCTTCAACCAGACGATTCAAGCACTTCAGTGTGGGAATCCCGACGTCTTTGGAGTCCCTGCTACTGATTGCTACTCTTGGTTTCAACACGAAACCAAGCGGCGGCCATCACTTGCAACATGAAAGACATTCAAATCAGTTTCAGTCGTAGGCCATTCGGGATTCCAAATGGGAAGAGATGGGAGATCCGCGTCGTCTTAGTACTCCCAGGATGCGAGCATTGCAGGGTCATCTCTGTATTTTTCTAGCGAGCACTATGGACTATAGTGGGCACAGGGATATCTTTCACACTGACTGTTCAATCTGAGTAAACTGTGTAAGACTGAAGAACACAAAAAAAAAAACATAAAAACCTCGAGAAATTTAAAGACATCTTTAATTGGTCTGACCAGCAGAACCAGCAGAACCAGGTCATGCCAGAACCACCCCGACGACCCTCCGGACACCTGGTGAGGCGCACCACTTGCGCATCTTGTCGCCCTTGCCCTGAAAGGTCGCCTTGGTGCGAACGGTGGAACGTGGAACGAGAAGGGTGGGGGAGGTGGCGGAGGTGGGGTGAAGACCCATTGCATGTGGTGGGTGGGACCTGCGGTGGTGAAGACCAAAGAACATGGTTCATGTCATACCTAGACCCTCCCGAGGCAATAATTTTTGCCGTAGGCTGTTGAGGCAAGAATTTTTGCCGTAACTCATTTTTTCTGCCGTAGCTCAATCCCTGGAAAGTGAAAACGCCGTCAGAGAAGTGAAAACGCCGTCACAAAAGAAGAATCGCCGTTTTGTTTGATCTACCAAAGAGGATATTGTTTTGGTCCGTCCATACTTCCTTTTTCACTTGTAAGTAGAGCTCATCGTTTTCAAGCCTCATGGTAGCACTTCTCAAGATGTTGCAGCCCTTGTCTAAGGTCTCGATTGAGATCACGGCAGGATTTGTTCACATTTTGATCAATGGCTGAAAGGATCGCTTGTGACATGTTGTGACAAGTCTTGCTGCCACCTTGAGTGGCCCTAGACAGGGTAAGGGAACGACGCCGTAAGTAGGGGAAAACGCCGTAAGTACGGGGAAAAACGCCGTAAGTACGGGGAAAAATGCCGCAAGTACGGGTAAGAACGCCGTAACTTTAAACGCAAAATCTTCTGCAACGCCGCGCAAGAGGTCGAGTTACCCGCGAAAACCGACGAAAGCCCAGCATGTGACACTTCCATCAGCTGCCCTTTCCACTTCACATGACTATGCGAGTTTGCTGATATAATAAGACGCCTTTTACGTTCAGTTGCCTTTCAAGCAAGACCCTCCAATGTTTTCATACTCGCCTGCACTAAAACTAAAACGAAATGACTCTTTGAGGCGCATGGATGTGTGGACCAAAATTGCCATCAACTGACCGAAACTGCCGCAGTTCATCAAGAAACGCCGTCCCCATGAGATCAATATGGAAGAACGCCGCAGAACGGAAAAAGGCGACGTTTCATGAAAACGGCAATTATTATTGCCGTAACGAAGTTCCAGGTATGAATATCTGGTTCTTGATGGTAGAACTCCGCAAGCACTGCCGAAGAACCCTGCATGTGGAGTGGAGGACATTGATGACATCAGGTCATCAGGTATCCTCAATTTAATTATTGACAACAATGAGTGTCCTTGTACGTGTTGCTTGGGCACCAGAAATCCTCAGCATGCTTCAGCCCCTTTACAGATTGGGCGGGTGAAAACGACCAAACCCAAGCAACTGATTCGTGAAGTAACTCTTTGTTGCGGTCCATCTCTCCCAAGCTCTTCAAGACGGGCTTCAACAGTCTGACGGGGAACACATGTCTGTGGCTTGGACCTTTCAGCTGCCGTTGCATACTCAGGTAAGCCCAACGCCTTGTCGCACACCACTGAATAAACATAAGGAAACACGATTCGACTATGAAACGCGTCTCAATTTTTGGGGCGGGTCTCTTCCCGCAGGCGTGTCTATATGATTGGATGTCTCCACATTCATGATTCATAACCCTACACCTCCAAGTACCTCCTCAGAAGGTATTTGTACCCTCCAAAGGTAAATGTCAGCCAAATTCAGCCTTTTGAATGCGCCACAGCTTGGATTCAACCCCTTCTTGAATTCAGTTCATCACTTAGCACCTTTAATTGCCATGCACTTCAATTCCACAGCCAAGCAAGCGTGACACTACGTGGGTCCAAATTCCGCCCACCGCTTCGCGGCTCCACATCGAGCGCAGCTAGCGCTGGGTGTGCCGGACACGACGCAGCAAGGGGCCGCAGGCGAATTGCTTCAAGGACTCCTCAAAAAGCCGGAAGGCCTGACAAAGGCACCGAGGTCCAGTCGCGGCTTCGAGGTCCAGTCAGACTTGACTTTGGACGCGCAAGTATCTGTTCTTTTTGGGTAGTACAGTTGTTGCTTTTAAAATGAGTTTTTTGGTCCTTGCGTGCCGGTCCTTGCGTGCCAACATTATACACCCTACACCTCCAGTCGTACCTCCTCAGAAGGTATGACTGGACCCTCCAAACCCACCCCAAACCCCTTCTCAGGTTCGGTACTTGGAGGCCTAGGGACAGTCTGTTTTTGCTGCATACGTTTTGATATATAGTCGACGTCGCACCAACGGTCTTGGTGCACGACAGCCGACGTCGCTTTGCACCGACTTGGCGCACGAGACCTTTAGCCTTTAGTGATCGGCTGAAGATCTCAGTCCCTCGCTCCACGAATCGTTTGGTCCCGTTTGACCCCTCCAGTCGTATCGTTTCGGTTCGGTTCGGAAGGTAGTTGGGTGACCGGGAGGGTCCAGCTACCGAAAGTTTAGAGCTACGACGACTGGAGTCCTTGATTGGGGGATTGTGGCTGAATCCAGGTCAAAGGTGGGCAACCATACCAGCCGACCGAACAGCCTCCCAGAACTCCGACGTGTTGGGCGGCCGTTTATGCATGTTCGTAGACAAAGTTCCAACAATTCGCAGTGGTGCACAAATACAGGGGCTTCAGACAAGAATATCGTTTGGTGAACTCATCCACAAATGATTGTTGGATCTGTTTTGGGGAGATCCGAAACGCTGTGACCCAAATCTCTTGCAAAGACAAGCTCCACACCGAGCAAGCGTGGACGGAGTGTACTTTGGGTTCATAGCGGAGACCATGCGATTCTGTCGGAGAGACTCGAAAAAAAAAACCACCGTATACCCGGTCAACCTTACCCGTGCAGTCAGTGGTCGATCTGATACACGATCATCGAAATGTCATCAGGCAAAAGGAAGTCAAACATAGTCAGATTGTCAAGGTCGGGTCACCTTTGATGCTACTCGGATTTATGGTACATCAACTACAACACCCACGTTGCCAAGCCACTTAGCCAAATCGCCAAGCAAAAAAGGGTCGCATATTCCTGCACGTGACTATGACTATATGCATATGTGTTAATTCCATTCCAGGACCTCTGACGACTGTCAAGTCATGACTAAGAGTGATGGACAAGTCATCTCTGATGATATCCTTTGGGACCCATTGGGGATGGGAGATGGACAGGATCCCTCCCCAAACGACCGACCCAAACCGTGTGGCCGACCTAAACGATAGATGTTGTCCAATCCTCATACCCTGACACGACCTGTCTGGGACTGGCAGATGACTATACCGACCAGTTTGGGTGGTTGGAGGCGTCCGGGGCGGCATCAGCAGAGGCGTCCCACGTCCGGTCGTGTCTGCGGCAAGGATTGAACGCCCTCACCGGTGACGTTCGTCCGCGCCTGTTCCGGCTGCCCTTGGGCATTCGGAAAGCACTCCACGATGCGCTTCCTGCGGTGGCGACGAACGAGACGGGTCCCGTGCGGTCTCCTGCGTGGGTCCCGAGCAACGGGTGTCCGGTGGAACCGGCCCAAGAGGCGAACGGAGCATTGCTACGCAGAGCAGCTGATCCAGTCCAAGCTGGGCGAAGTATACGCTAACTCTAAGCAGTATGCGAAGCAATACAGCATAGGCCGGAGTTGCGTCCGTCGATCGGGACATCTACGAAATCGCCACAACATCTGCCATCTGCATTTCGATATCACTTGGAAACTGGAAGATTAAACGAACTGTTTATACCAGGGTCATCCAATGGGTGTTCAATAGATTACCCTACCCTACTTACAGGTCTCCATTGGGCACCCGTTGGAAGTGCTATAGGTACAAATGTATCTCCCCAAAAAAGGGCTTGAAAGTGCGCCAAATTGCCAAACCAATTCGCAATGGCCTAAGATTTGTCTGCTTTTCTCGTGGTTTTTCAGGGTGTGGCATCTGGAATGTGAGTCTTTTCGACATGACCCGTGCTCTAAAAGTGCCCGACAACCTCGAGCGCCGGTTGTAGACATGCCCAAGAATCGGAGGAATTTCCGAGCTAAAGCGAAGCGCCACTGTGGAATCTATACACCTGGGAACCAAGTCCCAACCAGAAACAAACGGTTGGAACCCAATATGGCTTGGTTGAGATCCTTTAAATAGAAAATGGTTGTTTGGGGAAACATCCAGTTCTTTCTTGCTGTTTGGGTTTCCAGGTAGTGACCCTGAGTCCAGTGCTCTAGACAGCTAGACTCGCTAACCCTGAGTCCAAATGACTCATTTTATCATATTTTACCTACCAAATGACAGTGGTGGAAAATGAGTCATTTGAAGTTCTAGCTAACATGGAAGTGGACATCACTTCCTGTCTCTGAAGAACATCGTCTTCCGGTGGAATGCTTGGGCCAGTGTGCTTCGTGCTTCGTGGTCTTTTTTTCGCAGCCACCGTGTTTCGAAAGGACTGCTGGGACGTGTCACACTGTCACCCCCCCCTCCCTGCTTCAACCAAGCATCTTCACCGTTTCTTCAAAATCCTCCTCCGAACAACTGCCACGATTCACATCAGCACACCTGGCCGGTCACGTCAACGCGGTAGCGGCCCGGGCGGCGAACGCTAACGCGTGCCTCAGAGTCGCGGCGATGGTGCTGGAAACCATCGGGTTTTGCCAGTCGGATTGGCGCCCTGGTGGGCACCCAGCGTGGCTTAAATATGATGCTTAAAGACTTACTTGTTTTCCGTCCGTGACTCGTCAAAAAGAGATCCTCTGGCGACACTTGTTTTGCGGTCCGTGACGCCCAGGTGAACACCTAACACATCCGAACACCGAGTCCAACGACCGGTCTTTCACTCGGAAAGAATGGTCCGACCGATCTTTCACATCCTCTCTGTCCACCGGTTGTGGGACCCACCAAGTCGGTTGAGGTTCGTGTCCGGTTGTTGGTCACAGAAAAAGAAAACACCCCCGTTTGGCCTCCAGTCGTACCGAACCGTTTCGAAGAGGTTTGACTGGGGTGGGTGGTTTAGGAGGGGTCCAGTCAGACCGAACCGGGCACATGAAAAGGCTTTCAGGGCCAAGGGACGACTGGGTAGGATTTCAGGACTGGGTCTGCGTGGGCATGTTATATACCCATTGTGAAACTTCCCGGGTGTACCCAGCTCGGCCTCAGCTCCATGATCTTCGTGAGCTCACTCTTGCCTGGTGCCGCATGGCAGGCTAAGACTAAGAGCTCTCAGCAAACTAAGGCGAAGGCTAAGAGCTCTCAGTCAACACGAAGCGGTTCACACGATGTGGACGGTTGCGCGCAGGAAGAGAGAGCATCAAAGTTTCTCGTTGCAAGTGCTGTACTAGCTGGTGAGGGATGGGTGTGAACATTTCAAGTAAGGAGTCCTCGTAGCTGCAACATGTCGGGTCAACAGAATTGTTGCCCGGAAAGGAGGCAACCCTTTGCGATATTTTCCGATGACCCAACATGGTCTGGTGGGATGCAAATGATCCACTT
>CAXAMN010026828.1:406545-459881 GCA_963970005.1 Durusdinium trenchii
CCCCCCCCATTTACCCAACCTCTCTCTAGTGCCAAGCAAGCAAGCCAATATCTAAGCTTTTGAGAGGGGTCAAGGTTGCTCCGCATCGAGGATGTGAACGACACGACGACACACCACTGCCCCTACTCCCCTACTCACACCCAGGTGAGCGGCAGAATTGTCCGTACTCAAAGCCGTTGTCCCTAAAGGGCCTGGTACCTGAGGAGCACTGCGCTGCTGGTCTGCCGAGACGCAAAAGCAGAACTCCGAGCAGCTCGGCCAGCGCACAGAGATGGGAAGGTTGGTGGCTGACCGAATGACCATTGATTAGATGATCAGAATTGATCAAATGTATAATCATGACACCCTCAGAATCATAGAAAAGGCTTACTGTATTCCTCTTCAAGCATGTTGAAATGCATTCGCATTGCTTCTGTTAGCGCAGTCGTGCAATACAGTACTAAAAAGTGGACCATCAAACCTCGCTGGAACCGGTACTTCGATCCCACACCCCCGCATGTACCGAGGGTACCCCTGGTACTCCCTGGGTCAGGCGAGCTGGCCGCATGGTGACTCCCTGGGTCCCTTAGCGTTGGAAAATGAAGGTTCACTTATACCAGCACCCCCCATAACAGCTAAGGGGCTATAAATAGACATCCCTTGGAGACTTGGAGGGTCCTGGTAACTTATAACCTCTTGCCACCTGTTGGCACCATCCGAGCAATCTTCACTTGAGATTGCAGACCCTGAACTCTCTGGATCAAGGATCACAACGAAAAGACAGGGTGAAGCACCCCCACGCCCATCCCACCAGTTGAAGGTCCAGTGTGCTTGCCCCCAATGCTCCCGCTCCAACAGCCTGTTGGCGCAGGTGATCTGATCTGATCCACTTTTTCAGACTTTCAGCTCTGGAAAAAAGACAACAGCTGCGGAGGAGGCGCATGCCAGCACCCCTGTAGGGCATCCGAGATCCACGAACTTGTCTTCTCGCAAGAAATAGGCTAAGTCGCACCTCAGGGGCTGGCTGTCGCGACATGCAGCTGAGACCTGCAACAAGCTAGCAGCTAAAATGAAGGCTAGCTTCCGGCAAGTAACGTAGACCTGCAGGTAAACCAAGATATATCTTCCAAATCCTCCTGAAGGAGGACTATCTATCTGCTTTGATGAGCCAAAATAGCCAAACGCCAAGGTTCATGAACCAGGTGTCTGGGTGTGGGCTCATATGCGCTCGAAACCTTCTCACAGCTTTGGTCGAACATCTTCCTTTCGTCGCTTTTGGCGGCCGGACGTGTCTGAGTGGCATCCCCTAAGGCCCTAAGGGTGACCAGCAAATCAACTTGTCAACACGGTAGGCACTCCTGGATGCTCGGTCAAAGCCCTAGCCTGCTGACAGTCTCAGTACAAACGCTGCCACACTTGGATAATTACCATGCACTTATTGAACGAGTGGTTAACACCTACAGCATCCCAGCGGTTTTAGGCAGTGAACCACTGAAGAACTTCTCGGGCATTCTGAGACCGGTTGACAAGCTGGGGTCATCCGCTGATCGTCCCGTCGACCAAATGCTTCCAAGTGGCAAGACCCAGGCACGATCACAGCCATGCGTCACCAGGATGCCTTGACTTTCCTGAGATCACCGCTCTGCATACCCTCTGCAACGGGGTCTGTGGCCCCCTCTCCCTGGAGGAAGCGTTTCGGGGTGGAAAGTGAACGTGGATGAAACACGGCGAAACAACCATTCAACGAAGGCGATGATTGATCTCAAAAGTGCATCTGATGGGTGATGTTGAAGAGTCATGGGGGATTCTGTGCATGACTGCCAGTCGTTCGGCTCAAACTGCGCGTAGCTTGCATGGCATGGCCCTGCAATCAACTCGACCCTCTTCACAATAAGCTGATTCTGGATGGCATGGGCAAAAGTGTGATGAAAAACGTGTTGGAATAGCCGAATAGCCACGTGATTGTTCACATGAATTGTCTCTATCAAGTGAATTGGATCCAGTTCTTAACAATTATGACACCTGAAAAAACCAACGCCTTCCACCCAGTTCCTTTCGCGTTCATTTCTCCAAAAGCCTGGAAGGAACGACCACGAACAACCTGTAGCTTGGAAAAGGGTGTTTGTCCGGCAGCAATCCTTTTCACAATGTTCCGTCAGTTTCTTTGCCGGTTTCTTTGATCTAATTACTTATTACAGTAATAAGACCCATCACTTGCTTAATCCAAATTGGGATTGATGCGTTTGCGCGTGTTTGTTGGTGCTTATTTCCTTGGCATCCTAGTTCATCCATTGAAGAAAAAAACCACCTGCAGCCACACAAGGGCGACGTGAACGTGCGACCACTGCCATGGCTCGGCGGACGCAATTCGGTGGGCCTCAATGCTCTCATCCTTCGTGAGCAGCGCCTGAACTGGGCGCAGGTAAGGACCGCTCGACGATTGACGCCATAATTAAGCCGAATCTGACTTTTGCTACTGACGTATAGGGCTCACTTTCAGTCAAATACAATGCAATCTCCAGGATCGTGCTGGGATACAGGACGGATTGACCAGCTCGTTTCCCCCTTTATGTGCGCAAGCGACGAGAAGCGAGGGGCATCAAAAAGCTGCCCATGGAAGAAGAGCGACACCTTTGGCAAAGGAACTACGATATATAGTGTATGTCCTGGAGTCTCAAAGTACCTCGGAAAATGGGTACAGTCGCAGCTGCCTTTTGTTTGGGTCATGTCATATTTTCCAGGGTACTTCGGAGAGTCGGGTATAATTAACTGTTCTTGATTTTCTGGTTGTTGTCTGCTGTGCAGATCACCTCTGAACAATTTAAGCTGATTTCCAGGACCTTCAAAGTGACCCTTTGATATCCCAGGATGAGGTCACTTAGGTCTGTACAAGGTCACTTAGAGACTCCAAAGAGGTCACGTACTGAAGGTCCTGGTTAGAATATGTTAGAATGACCCTAATCGACGTTCATTCATATTGATCAAAGCTCTGTTCATCGGATAGTCCGAAGAATTCTGCCAGTTCCCCTCAGTTCTCCCCGATCCGCCCGTCCGGATTCAAGCAAATGATGTCCAAGAAGAAGGCCGTGTTGTCGTCCTGGGGCCGATCTGCTGCGATGGTGGCGATGCGTTCTGCGTTTCGCCCCGGGTCACCAGCCCCACGGGTCAAACAAAACACGTTTCTGGTTGGTGGTTTCAACGAACAAAAAAGAGTCAGTGGGTTTTATAAACTAAATTATCTGATTACAGTATCTGATTATCTGAAACGGTTTATTAAACTAAATATCTGAAAGCACCATGTGTTCATGATTGCAATTTGTTGAAGGACTTGTTCGAGCTGTACCACACCTGCAATGAAAATAGAAGTGCGTGTGTCTGCTTGGTCGTGTTGGTTTCATGCGGGCAGTGTCCGAATTGATCGGGTTAGTCTTACGTTGCAAACAAACCGAACCAAACCAGCCAGCCAGCCAGCCAACCATACCAAACAAGCAAACATAACAATTTAAGCAATCAACAAGTCTTGTCGCCGTGGTCGTCACTATGTCTTTGAGCGAAATGCGCATAGACTGTTTGCTCTGGCAAAACAAGAGCAGCCAGCTTTTCCAGTGGCGCATCTATTTGTCTTGAAAAGCTGTTGCCTTGTATGCTCTATTTGGGGTATATCCCATTGCCAGTAGCAGTGGATGAAAGTTTGGATAGTGATAGATACTGATAGTACCTTACCGACTGCTGCTGGTAACAGAACTTATCTTATGCAGCTTGTGTGCTCCGCGATGAATGAAATTTGCTCTGATCACACACTTGACGCGGCCAGTTCAGTGTAAACTTCTTGCACATTTTTGCATGGGTCCAAAACAAGAAGAGACACCTGGAAACCACAAAAACAGAAACAACTTGCTAATAACATGTTTACACAAACAGCCACATCAAGCCACATCCTACGTAAAGGATCTCAGTTGCCACATGGTCTCCAAAAAATCTTAGCCAATCGTCCTCAGTTCATCCTCACGTGTTCACCAAAACCCTTCAAACCGAGCCACAAACTCTCTGGCCTCTGCTTGCCACTCCACGCACTTCACCAGCTCGGCGAATCTCTGGTCCGACGCATAGGCCAGGTAAACCATCTCCACGCGACCGGTCGTCGTCGATTTGCGCGAACGTCGATCGTGCGGGCGCGGTCGGCTCAACGACCGGTCCGAGCCAATGATACACTTGGAGACCAAATGCATAGCCCTATGGATCCACATACCGAACCGGGCTCTCCTGGCGCCTACAATAGTCTCCCTGCTCACCGTACCTCAGGTTCGGTATGTGGATCCATAGGGTAGTATAGTGCCAAGTACATTCCTAAATCGCAAGCTTCTATAGAAGTGCCAGTCCCTGATAGTATACAAATTGGCTGCGGCGCCGCTGGGCGATCTATAACCACTGAGATTTACACGGTTGACATCTATTGACCGATTTCTTGGTTTTGGACCGCCATTTCTGGGTGGAAGACGGCCCAACATTCTCGAGCAAAAAGGACGTGGCCCACATCGTGAGTTTCACTGCGAACAAAAGCGTGGCCCATGGGTGGTGACCCACTAAGGTCACCCCGGTATGCCATGGCAGCTAGGTCAACAGGTTGGTCTCTGTGCGACCCACCATGTATTTTTCCGTTGGGCCACGTGTCGGTTCTGCCTACTTCTCAGTGCCACGTGTCGGTTCTGCCTACTCCGGTAATTCGACCACATGGATGTGACATCTCTTCCGATTTATGTCAGATTATTGGATTGAACAACGCTCATTGAGTGTGACATATTGAAACATCAGGAAGAACACCTCAAAGCTATATATGAACAGAGTGATCAAGAGTGTCAATGTGCAACTTCGGTGAAACTACCTGGCGCCAGGTGGACATGGCAATATCATGGCAATATCCTCATCAAAGAGTGCGGATATTAAGCTTTGAACGAACGAACTGCTCGGCGTTCGACGTGCAAGGAACGTCCCGAACTGCTCCCGTCAAGGCACTGGTGGCACTGGTTGAGTCACCCACCTTTCCACATAGGAGCACTTCTCACCTGCGACTCTTGGTGCCAAACAACAGCCGCCAACAAAGAGAACAGCCGGCCGACCGCCGGCCGGCACCATATAGTTGTCCAGTTGTCCGCCGGAAATTGGGGCGATCGTGTTCAGGTTCTACAAGCCATGTGGGGAGTTCCATCGTCAAAACCAATTGACATGTGCAGTGCGTTGGGTCCTCAGGTGTCGTATTGATGAAAGGCTTTATAAGATATTTGATATTCGTCAGTCCTCACAGAGCGCAAGGCGGAATGCCAAAACTCCCTTACACACATGTGGTTTTGGCGGCACCGACTCTACAGGTCACCACCAACCACTTTTTGCCACCATACAGAGACTTGTTGGAGGGCTGGCAGCGTCTTACCACACCTGAGGTGAGGAAGGACACTCCCCACGAAAAAGGTAGTACAAATTACAGATTGGGAGAATTTCAGCCCGTGAAACAGAACTCTTCCATCACCCGCAGCATGAGAGTGTCGAATTCAGCATGCTTCTTCAACTCTTGTACTGGTTCGACAACGATATCCTAAGTGAATCAACAGTCCTATGGGTTTCACTCAAAGTAACACGGTAGCACATGGGTTTCACTCACAATTGCAATGGTGCCTATATATAGGTTTTCACACGGGTTTCAGATGGTTTCACTCACAGGCTCACACGGAGTTCGCACCCCGTGGGCGTTGGCACCATTCGATCATTGTTTGAGGCATGGCACCATTGATGTTCGGCAAGAGCACATCGTTCCTCGACGAGCGATGAGTTGATTTGGCTCGGCGGGATGGTTCGTGGCTGGCAGGTGTTCCAAAGGGGGGAAACAAATACATACATGACACACACTGAGTCACAGAGTGCTTTGTATATAGCCTTAGCCTTAGCGTTCAAACTTGAGGCGGAAGTTAAAGCTATATTGTTTTCCAGCATTGGCGTCTCGTGCGTACATGGCATCCTTTTGCGTGACGACCCAGAAGTTGAAGCCACTGTCATGGCGGCTGGCCCCTGTTTTGGCCCCAAATGAACAACCACTGATCCTGTTTTGGGATCTGGAACTGATGTGGCCGAACTTGGGTGGAGAACTCGACCTGTTCCAAAGAATACATGGATTCTATTGGGTCCTAGGTTTTGGTGAGTAAACCTCCGCAACTCTCTGCAAGTTGATAGCGCCATACTTCATGTTCAAACAGTTGCCAATCAGCAGAATGGCCACCCAGTTCTGTGACTCTGTCCAGCAGGAAAGTTACGTATACTTCGCAGTCCTTCGATCTTCCATCCTAATCGATCCGTCCTTGTACCACGCGGCAGGAGCGCCTCCTTTCGCTCCCTGTTACGATCTGAGAGCCGCACACATAGGTGGCCATCCGTTTCACGGTGAGAGATGGAGATTCCCACTCACTCCTCCAGTCACCTGAGGCCGTGCTCAAGGGCAGTTGTATGAGGGCATGGTGAGGGCATGGCAAGACGCATGGCAGGTATGGCAGGCATGGGCAGGGCATGGGCAGGGCAGTTGTATGACTTGAAGAGGCTCGACTTCTGGATACGATGCAAACGATGCTACAAGAACAGTTCCCGTGATGTGCCTCATCAATGGTGTCTCGGAAAGGGGGAGGTTCTCTCACTTTGCAGCCGAAATGTTGCTGAAAAAGAACAAGATCTGGCTAAGACCTTCGCACCCGAAGCTGCCCAGGACAAGTAGAGAGGCCACAAAGGGCATGCCATAAGGATACAAGGCGGATGCTGATATGATCAATATGCAAATACCGGACTTGTGGCCTCTCAACCTGTCTGGGGAAACCTGACGGCACCTGAGTTCCCCACTCATCGCTTTGCGGAAGAACTGTTTCAGTTGCCCCAACGGGATTCCTGGGACTCGTCCGCCCGTTGCGGGATACTATCCACCGGGAAGACCCTTCGAACGGCGCGGCGCGAACGCTGGCGCCACGGGGGGCGGCGCTGACTTGGTCTCGTGCCACAGGTGCCGACCGTCGTGCCGATGTGTTCCGAACGTCGTGCCAGACGTGTGGCATGGTTTCAAGGGCGATTGAACTGGCGATTGATCTTGTGTTGACCGGTACACCACCGTGGCTGAAGCCGACACCCCGAGAAGCCCGTTTCAAGCAAAGCCTATAGGGAACCGACGTGCTGGGCCACTGCGTGAGTCAGGATGCCATGGATTGCACGGTCCGCACGGTGCTTCGGGCCTAGTCGATCAATGTGACCCGCTGCAAGCAATGATCTGGTCAGCATGCTGGGTCAGCATGCGTCAGCTTGGGGAGGGAGATGTGGGGAGCGTTTGGTGGAATTTCCATTGAGCTTTCCAAGCGCATGTGTTCCTGAATTATCCCGGGTCACTGAGGCGACATTTGCACTAGAAACTGCAGCCGGAAAAGCCTGTCTGACAAAGTGATACCCTCTGACTCACTAACTTGGAAGTGGACAATGGCCTCTTTGAAGACTACTTTCCTTTACAAACAGGGTGTTTTCCACTTCCATGTTAGTGAGTCGGAGTGTATCGCATTGTGTACCAAAAGGTCCATCCGTTCCCATGAAATCTATCCCTACACCGAACACGTCGTACCGAAACGAAACGAAGGTATGACTGGACCCGACTGGCTGGCACCCACCCCTTCTACCCCTTCGAAACGGTTCGGTACGACTGGAGGCCTAGGGTATAGGTATGCTCGTACTACGTGATCCTTTTCCTGCGCTCTTGGAGCCAACTCCACGCCCTCACACCGTCCCCATTCCTACCAGCCATCCTTGAACGCCGAACGCCGACTGGGGCCGTCCTCGTAAGGCATGATCGTCGATCTTGCAGCCATGGCATTCATTGGCTGTCCATAAGCTATCCCTCACCTTTCCTGCGGAAGGGAGTGTCGCACCACCACCAGAGGAGTTTTTTTGTTTTTTTATTTTTTTCGCGACTCGCGACTCGTGTCGCAAGGCAAAAGGATCCTGGAACAAGACCAAGGTTAATGATCGTGTCGGATGTCCTAGGTATTAGGCGTAGCAAGTTCACCTGGCGCCAGGCTTCTGAATAGTGTACTAGGCTATGTAAGGTCAGGCCTTAATATGCCTATGTAGTTCAAAAGACAAGTGTCACAGTGTCATGTCAAGGTGTCCTTTCTAGCAAACTGAGCCTTAGAGAGTCTGACAAGCAGGTTCTGTAGTTGCACGTCGACAGGGTGCAGTTGTCTGAAGTGAGTGAAGTGATGTGCCCATCGAACAGTCGAAACGTAGACCACACACAATCAGGTGCACAAAAGAACCCAATCCCCTGGGAGTCAAAGACCATTAAAACAATGGTTGACCTGGTTTTTGTATTGTAAAATCCTTAGTTGATTGGGTAAAGCCGGTAAAGCCTATTAAATTAATGGTGGTTGGAAGCCTAGGGAATCAAATCATGTTGGAAAAGGTCGGGAGAAAACACAAAACATGAGACGCTACGAACGGAGCTCCTGGGCATCGCTACGAACGGAGCAAGGATGCTACTAAGGGCTCCTGGCATCGCTACTGGGAGCATTCGTACTGCTAGGAACTAGGAAAAAAAACACCTTGCTGGTGGTTGTACGAAACTCGTCAATGGGCCAACACCAAGGTTGCACCCACACTGATGCAAAAGATCTGGAGTCTTTCCACCATGCAAAAAGAAAGGGTTTCGTGGAGTGAATAACCTCTTTGGTCCTCCTAAATCAGGGCCAGGCCATTCACTTCCTGCTATAGGGAGTGTATGGGAGTGTATTGGATACGACTAAGGCGTCTCTCCTTCCCCCCCTCACACAACATGCGCCTCGCACGTGGCTGTTGATCCTTTCAAACTTAGGCTTTTGATCCTCCCCTGGAAGACAGGGAGCTGCTTCGGTCGGTCGTAGGCGCCAGCAAGACGTGGCAACGGCTGGACTTTTGCAAAACACTGCTAGACTGGTGTCCAAGTTGCTTCATGTCATGGAATCTCCAAACCGAGCCACAGTTGCGGTCGTACGCTTGCTTCAATCAATACAATTTGTGGGACACGTCCGAGCTTTCTTCAAGCAACCAAGCAATTCTTTTCTCAGCATGCTTCAACCTCGATTCCCCGCGTTTGACACCAACCCCAAGCATGCCCTGCCCCTGTGTGTAAATACGAAACAAAACCTCAAGGCCTTTCCGCCCGCTCGGAGGAAAACCCGGAAGGCACCGCGCTTCCGGCCTTGCGTTCGCAGCCGGAGCTCGCGATCCAACGTTTCGCGATCCAAACGTTCATCCTGCAAGGCCTTTCGCCCAGCTTGGATCACCGGCCTCCACCGGAGCGCGCGCGGCGCGTTGGTGAAAAAGCTGTGGGACGGACCCTTTTGCAGGTTGAATGCGGGGTAGTGGATCCTGGAAATAGAAGGAACAACATTTGGATTTCCCTGTTTGCATTGTTTGCCTCATTGTTTGGGGTTCTTTTTTTGGGGAGTTTACCACCTTACGTACGTCGGTTGAAAGATCCTTCCCGGACTCTCCCAGTGTCTTGTTGCTTAACTCGTTTTGTTGGGGAGTTTACAATTCTTTCTCAAGTTCTGTTTACAAATGCTGGCAGTGGAGTAAGAAAAGACGACAACACAAATTCTGGCAAAATCCTTCAAATTCAGCTGATTGGAAAACCTCTGGCAGGTCTCGTATTCCAATGGCGGGCATAATTTGTTAACTCTAACAGGAGAGGAGGGAGTTCTTTGACCTAATCCAAAGAATTCATGTGGTTTTGAGGATTTTGAGGGTGAATTGTCCATGGATTGTTAGGGCCCAAACGCTCCAAACAGCCCGAATGGTCCCTCAAAACCTAGGGATTTGAGCCCCCAGACCCCTCCAGAGGATTCGGGTCCGACCCTCCATAGGATTCGGGCCCAGGGTCGTGTGTGGGGGGTATCAATCCCACAACCAAAATACCTGAAACACCGGGCCGATGTTCTCAGCAGTCCATCCCACCGCCTGCCCTCAGCATCACGCAGGAGTCCATCCAGCTCGTCGACCCCGGCGATGCGATTGAAAATCCTCCGATGCGATCGGTCAGTCGGGGAAACCGAAAGGAACAACTACCGGTCCGAGTTCCGTCGTGCAGTGCCAAAATTGGGCCTCGGCTGCCTCGGCTCATTTATAACCCTAGACTTCCAAGAGCGTCAACAAAAATGGTTGACCTGGATTTTGTAGTGTAAAATCCTTAGTAAAACAATGGTGGTTCGGTAAAGCCTATTAGATGAATGGTGGTTGGACGCCTATAGGGTGATCAAATTTTTGGAACGCCCGCTCCGGTTCGGTTGCAGGCCTTCGCTATTTGGTCGGAGGCCATCACGTTGAATCGATATATCACATGTAGAAAACACTCATCTTGCCTCTCACACCTCACAGCCCTTATGTGGGGGAGTGGCTTGGTGCCAAAGAGCCGCATGTTGTCGGCGAAAGGACAAGACCTCATAGATTGACCTGAAGCCAATTCCAATGTAAAGGGTTCTTCGGTTCTTCTATACCTGAAGCCAATTGACCTAGCTGTTTCTTAGGATAATTCTGGCTCCAAAAAGGGGTGGAAATTCAGGTTCGAGTATATAGCTACCCAAACGCTCCGTGAAACCAGCTCTTTCCTCCACAAATCGATCGGGATTGGTGAGAAACCCCATCCGACCCGGGCCCTACGGGTCGCCGACACCGCCAGGACTCTGTCGACGGTCTGCCGGGTTGGTGGTATTGGTGTCACGGATGTCCCAAGCCTCGCAGGATCGCGACATCGGTCGAAAACACATTGAACACCTGGACTTCCGAAGTGCACCTGCAGGTCCTCCAACTGGTGGCTCAACTAGTGGCTCAACTCTACAACTCATAGATATACAACGCTTGAAAGAACAAGAACTGAGCGAGGTCAAGAGAACTTGTGTCTTCCCTTTGACTTGCCGAGTCAATCATTATTCAAGGCCCTTTAGGCATCTATTCTACTTCGTGGCCCGGCTGCTGACTGAAATAGGAGATTCTTGCTTGCTCAGTGACGAAATGTCTACACCAAACCAGTTCTCCAAACGCAGGCCGCAGCAAAGAACTTGTTCCAGTTCCGTTTCTTTACCTTCTTTTTGCTCAACAAATCGCCCAAAACAACACCAGGAGACTCATTACTTCCGCGAACGCCGCATGGGAGTTTCCCCCGGTCGCTGCGCGCTTGCCCCGCGCCGGCGCCTCGACTGCATCGAGGAGCGCCACCGAGGAAGTACCTTCAGAGCCCACCTTCCCCGTGGGCGCAAACCTCGGAGCTTGAGCGACCCGGTTGATGATGGTTGATGGTCCGTTGATGAGAGGTACATGCCGTGATCCTGAAGAAATGGGTTTCCTGGTGGGTTTGTCAGTGATGCCAGTTTCTTCCGTCACCAAAGTGAAGATTGAGTGAAAAAGGAAGATACCCAAGTGAAGAAAGTGTTGGAAGGTATCCTTCATGGTTATGGATTGATTCTTTTCGCCGGGCTTTACTATTGCCATCCCGACTGGAGGGGTTCCTAAAGATTTTGGATTGAAACTTAAAACCATCTGTCTTCTTGTAAAACGGTCGCCGTGCCACGCCCAACCACCGGCGCCTCCCGAAAAAAGGACGGCCCCACCCCTGAGCTGCAAACAGGTCCAAGGTCTTGTTCTTTTCCGCACTCTGCCTCGCGCCGAAGGTCCGCCGCAGGTCGTCCGAAGGTGAGGTCTAAGAGGTGCTGTGAGTGGAACAAAAACGCCCCATTGAAGGGCTCCATCGAAGAGAGTTGGCAAAGTGACCGGCATAGGATGCGTTGCCTTCTTTTGGAGCGTTGGTGCCAAGGCCTCCTCTCACAGAATCGGAAAAGTATACAAACCACGGGTATCTCCCTGTATCATGATCTGCCCTTTCCACCAGCTTACGACAAGTACATGTTCCCTAGTACTAGGCCTCCAAGTACATTCTGAGGTGTTGGGGGGTGGGTGCCAGGAGGGTCCAAATACCTGCTGAGGAGGTACGACTGGAGGTGTAGGTGTTGAAACACATTCCTGAAGAAACCTGCAAACATGAACTCGGGGTCTTAGAAGATGCACCCTTCACCGCGTTTTTGGCCGCGCAAGCCGCGGCACTGTACTGTCCAAGTACAGATCCTCTTCCACTTCACACTGTTTCACCATGCCCCTCAGTTACGTCTGGTGTAGTGCATCTATGGACCATGCTGGCAAGCATCTTTCCCCAACCAAATCCCAAACACCACCTTGAGACACCCCAAAAACCACCACCTTCACAGCTTTCTCCGTTCCTTCCCCAAACCTTCCCCTCCACTCCATATGTTCGCACCACATCATCTCACCACATCCCACATCCAGGGCACCAGAGTTCGAAGGCACACCAGGTCCGTGTAAGCGAACCGCTTTGCCGATCCACCACCAAGACCACGTGTTCGCAGCTCAAGAGGCCGCTCACGAAGGGACACGAGTCCAAGCTGGAGCCTGACGAGGACGTGGATGATGACGTGTACAGACCAACCGACACCGTGACGTAACAAACGAACCGCCCAGGTTGGGTGAAGAAGGTGAAGGAGGTGAGGAAAAGCAATTGGTCCAGAAAGTCTCCCTCCCTGGTAGATTATTCTGCTCACGGACGATGCGCTTTGTTTCTTGGGGGGGTTTAATGGTTTCTGTAATGATCTGTTCCAATTCCTCCAAGCCAATGACCTCGTTAGACTTGTTTCGTTCAGAGTCAAAGATAATGAACTATATTTATCATATTTGACAGAAACTATAGTTTTACTTGGTCCCATTGTCATCATGATCTCTTCAGACATGGTATCGGATGCCGGTTTGGTTACCATCTGTTCTGATTGAAGTCAGCCGTTCAAAATGGCACATTTTAACAAACATTTCCGTTGGAACACCCCAAACCAATCCTCTCTATAGAGCCTGATTTGTTTAACAACATGGACAACTGTGTGCGTAACAGGTCCGCAACACCCCCCCTCAGGTGATCTTCTAAAACACAGGAAACTATATAACTAGCAAGCTACTAGGGGCTCCTGGCATCGCTACTAGGATCAAGGACGCCACGAACGGGGCTCCTGGCCGTACTACTAGGAACAAGGACGCTACTAGGAGCTTTTAAAGGATATTAAAGGATATTAATGCGGTGGCTCGCTTTTGTTCAAAAAGGGCTTGAGTTCCGACATACGAAAGGTCCCTGTTAAACTTGATCGTTTACAAGCGTACCAGTTATAAGTTAAAATAAACTCTAATGTCAGACTTGTATATAGGAATTCATGCGAGTAAATTCATATCATCCAGGATGTTCTTATGTTTTAATGATGCAAACCTTATGTTTGTTTGATTGACGCAAGGGGTCGTCACGAAGAGTTGTTCTTGGAGTGCTTCAAGGTGACTTTGGCCCAGAGGTGTTGGGCAATGGCATGGGAATATTCATTCATCTTGATTAGATTGGCGTGTTAGCATGTCCATTTGTCAACAGGCTAAGCAAAAAAAAGAGTGCCCCAAAAGAATAAGAGAGAGCAAGATCACAAGTCGGGCACCCTTTCGCGGATGCGGGCAGCATATGACAGTAAGGCCAACAATATCCAACCTCCTCGATCCCTCGTCTTGAGTTTGCATAAGGAACCAGAAGGGGACTTAGCCGTAGGGAACATATACCCGCCGGGCTCGTTTCCGCGCATGCGGTTGAACACATTCTTCAAAGGCTGAGGTGCTCAATGATGACGAATGTCCGGTGTGTGACTGTGTTTTGCATTGATAGGAAAAGGTTTGTCGCAGCATTCAGTACATGAAAACAACTAAAAAATCGTAGCGATTTTGACATCGAAATGCTACGAGACTGTGGTTTCGTGCGAAAAGAACGCGCGCTTTTTCATCCTCCAGCATCATCATCAGATCAAAGTCTGTTGGACAACTTCTGACCCAGCTTCGTCAGAAGATCGTCTTTATTCTGGTGCCAGCGCCATTGCCACTGTCGAATGAACTTCATGATGTTTGGGTTTATATCGTCACCGTCACGTGAACGCAAGCTAGTGGGGACCGACTCCTTACACAAACGCCACATACCATCAATGGCACCGGTGTGGATGAGCAGCTCTCCTGACCGCAACCTTTTCTTTACACAAAACACTCCTTTGGAGTGATTGATAGGAAATGTGGAACGAACACACCACAAAGCTAGACTACAACGGTTCAGTCAGGGAGACCCGGCTTTATCTTCGTATGCACTATGATGCACTGAACATGCAACGTGTTTAGCCCCCCCCACCCAACCGCTTCCTAATACAAATGCACACAACATGAACATCACTAGCCCCCCACCCAAACCCCCCGAACCCCCCCCTGCCCCCATCTTCCATATTCCAATGCGTGTGTTTGTGTGTGTTCTTGCTCCCCAAAAGGACTGTATGAAAAATCAGCTTCACTACACGCGCGGTTTTAAGCCCATTAGCATAAACATCACCGCAAAACCAGGTCGTCGTTGGGATCCCAGTGGCCGAGGTCGTCGCCGAACTGGTTCAGCGCGAAGGTACAAACCCAAATGCCATCGTGGATGCTGAGATAACGGTCCTCTGGCGTTTCTTTTTCGGCTTTTTTAGGCGATGAAAAACACAGGCGAGCTCGAAACAGTTCAGGGTCACCCATGGTCTCCATGTTGGCTTCGAGCTGCTAACTGCTAGCTCAGTAAAAAATCTAAAGTATAATGGTAATGGGATGTCATGGGGATTCTAGACTGGTTTCTACTACCACTTAAGACTTAGTCCGCGGCCCAAAGGCTCGGACATGCAAATAATGCTGTGCACTGCAGCAATAGACCGATGCAAGTGAAACAGTGGGTGTGAGTATCGCAGAGCATCAATCAAACCGGGATTCCCAAGCAACACATCATTACTGTCCTCATCACAGTCATTACAAAATCAATAGATTCCAGTCCTCCGTCCCGAATACGCCAGTTTTCACAGGCATGCAGCTTGGGCTCGTGTTACATCACATGACGATCTGTGTTACATCGTTACGACGTGTGTGGAAGGCTTTTCATCAGAAATACTGTGGGAAAAAATGGTTCTCAGGATCAGAAAGCATCCTGGCCTCTGAGGAATTGTTGATGATCCAAAGTCCAACAAATGAGCTATATTTCCACCAACTGAACATCTTTCACGCGTCTTTCCCTTTCTAACCCGTCTAGACATAACCCAACAAGTTCTAGAGGTTGCGACGCAGCCACGCAGGCACGAGTGTCGTCTTTCCTCAGCCCAGCCCATCCACGTTCATGGACCCCTCGTTCGGTCGCGTCCTTACGGACATGCTCCGCCACTTGCATGAAGTCGCGAAAGTGTCCCCCCCCACCAGTGGCTGAAAAAGACCTTTGGCCTCCACAGCGTGCGGTGCAGGCCAAAGAACGTGCGAAAAGCGGCGTGCGAGAGAACACGCGATTACATGCAGACACATGCACCAGTGTTACACGTCTTGAGTAGGATTCTGAATGGGAGCAATGTGTGAAAGTGGAGATTTGAAGAGTATGGGCTATCACAAAGAGAGATCGACAATGAGGAACTCAAGGTGGTTTGGACATGTTTTGGCTCACACCCATCATTCCACTTGGGGGTGCTGAACACATCTGAACTTCTCACTCACACATGCACTCTGTGCCGCTGGCCTCTTTGGCTCTCCACCATTCAAGAATTCCACCCAACCTGATTTCACATGATTTCACACAGCAGCTTGCGAGTGCTGAGTGCTGCTGCGAGTGGCGAAGACAATCCAACATGTTTTGCGAGCGCCTAAAGAAATACAAGATATCAGATCTTCTACGGGACCGATCATCCAACCAGAAATGGATCATTCAACCATCCAATCTGTGCAGGCTTGGACACAAACACGGCAGATTGATGGGTTGACTTCAGGAAGAAGCAGAGCAAGATCCTCACTTCCTGCGCTTCTAGCAAAGTGAAGCAAAGGCCCAGATGGTTGCTCTCCTCAAAAAGGGCCACGTACTATGGTCCCAGCGGATCATCCGATCCAACACCGAAGTCAGGACCGGTTCAAACGTCCGTTTTCCCCAAAGGGTTGGCGTCCTGCATGGAAATGATCATGTTAACCCTGCTCTTGCGCTTGCGGACTCATGTCTGCGGCCGCTGTGCAATGAATTATATCATCAGACCCAAAGAAATGCTAATATGAAACTCTAGAGGAGCATGGATGATCCTACATTTGGGGGCTGCTTACATGCAGGGCTGCTGCTTAATTTGTCCAGAACCGTTAAGCGTTGCCATGCGTAGCATTTGAAAACGGAGTACAGTATATCTTAGTCAATCACAAGCAGGTGGCAATGGTGATTAATTATGAATAAAGCGGCCCAACGCGGGGAGCATCGAACGGTTCCTAGCTCTGGCATTACTTGGCGGCACGCACAGATTCAGCCAACAAAACGAAACAGCATGAAACAGCAACATGCAGGTCCGATTAGCTTCAACGACTTGGCAAAATTCTTCCATCCCAGTAGCTTGTCCACCTATGTCCACCTGATGTTCATCCGCATGATAAACATCTTTATAGAGGACTAAAGGACCTGGGAACGGTTGGAGAACATTTGCGATGCTGTTGGATCGTTGTATCCCATCAGCTTCCAAAATCCAACAGCTTTTCCAGGCCCATCTCAGGCAGCTCACTGTACCAGGTCTGATCTGGACAGTGGGGATCGCAATGACGAATCACTTTCGTGAGGACCTCAGTGAAGATGGTGGCTTCACAAGGGGTTGGTCTAAAGCTGAAGACCCTCCACATTCCTCCACCAAATATTTAAGATGACTCAAATTCGGAAAAAGATTCCGAAACCAAAGGTACGGCACGTTTTTCATTTCAATCGGTTGAATTTCAGAACTACCCTCCACCAAACTGATCTAGCCAACTCCAGGCAAATTTGGGTGGCCAATTTGGGTGGCCACTGGGGCCCACCACGGCTGGTGCGACCAACGGGCAAGCATTCGGGTGGCGAACGGGTCAGGTCATCCCGTCGACGACTCGTCTCTGCTTGGACGAGTCTCAAAGCCGACCCGGTTGATGCGGTGGAATCTGGTCCAACATGGAAGTTCACCAAGAAGATAGGAGAATAGACCTATTTAGCGCTTCCGGTGTCCTGAATGGAAACCTATAAGTATAGTTGTGTGCCTACCAGCCAGGTGACCCCCGACGGAAGCAGCTGGAATATTGCGATGTTGCCCTTGCTCAGCCAAGTGAGGGTCTTTCCCTGCTAGCTAGATGTAGACACATATATCTGCATTTAAACATGCAACCCTTTTGGAACTGTGACTTGTAAACTGTTCATAATCTCCTCTTGATAGCAAATTCCCTTGCTGAACATCAAAGACGCCTCATAAAGAGTGTTTGGTGGTGCTTGAGTCGGTCAACCGAAAAGCCCGCTTCCCATCACTTTCACCAACAAAAGACCTTCGCTTTTCAGCAAAACATCTGTGCCATATTGTGCAATGCAAAACAAATCCGACGCTTGCCACACATCCTATTATGGATGAGTCCTGAAGAAGTCACTCTGCGCTTTTTGAGCTTCCTTTGATTGCTCAATGCTTCGAGCCCTGGAAAAAACATGGACGAATCCTCTGGGAGCCCTGGAAAAACGAAAAACAAACGTCCAAAGAACCCACGTCCACCACTTATCGTAGGGAGATTGAGCTGCGTTAACCACAACCGACTCTCTTCCTCCAATCCATGCGACAGCTTTTCAGCGTCAAGAGACCTCTTCGCTGATGATATACATATTGAGGAGCGACCTGAGGTCAAAGCTTGCCAATTGGACAAGGAATTGCCTGGAAAGCAAGATTTGAGGGAAAAAAACGGACTCAAAGACCTTAAAGAATGTATTTCAGCATTCAAAGATGTGCAGTTTGAAGGTGGAACTTTAGTTTGAAGAACACCATGGCGCCCTTGCGTCCAATTTCCGACGAAGAGAAACCAAGGCCCAAACCAGGCCACGGGTTTCCCGTGCAGCTCCACACCTGGCGAGGCGAAGTCTCTAGACTTTCTCAAGCTCTCCACATGAGATATCCAATCCTCCAGGCAAATTTGGCTGATCAGTGAAATGGGTATGTGAGGAGTGCGCCGTCTGGCCCCTGGTTGGGTGGTAGACGGATCAATTTTCCTTCACCGAACCAAAGGAGAAAAGAACGCCTTGGAGGTCTAATTGAATTCTGAATACCCACCCAAATGGCAGTGAGCCAATCGCATGGAGCTCCAAGAATGCGGGTAGCTTGACCATATCCGGCAGCTCCTATTATTCTGGAATCATCATGATTTCGTGGAGTTCAGCAGCAATTTGTAGAGGATTTCATGGTCATCCAAGGGGCCATGCCATCCACTTCCATGATAGTTGCATGGCCAGGGATTGTGATCTATTCTGTGTCATGTTCGGTGGGGAAAAGAAAATGCCATGACCCACTACTGATCAATTCCTGGCCTAGCTGGTTTGAGCTGCTTCCCAAATGTAATCAGTGGGTGTTGGACAAACGACAAACCCTCCTTTAAAACTTAGAACATGCTAAAACACAATCATCTGTCAGGCTGGAAGCAACAAAAGGGTGGGCTGGAAAAAAAGGGAGCATGCGAAGATGTTGTTAAGGTTGCAAGATGTTTGTGTTTGCTTAAGAACATCGTAACAACAGAAGATGAGAACATCTTAACAAGAGAACATCTTTGTTTAGAATATGAGACAATGTTTCTGTGTTTGTTTAAGTTAATTGCTACTAGCAAGGCTGCAAAGCAGCAGAAATCCAAACGAAGCTGGTCACACGAATGCGAGAGCGAGAGAGAGAGAGAGAGAGAGAGAGATGAATCAACAAAGGAACAAATGACACAAAACCATCTCCCAATCATCAAAAGCTCTTAGATGATTCTGGGAGGCGCCTCTATGACACAGGTACAATATCTATTATATATAGTAATTAAAGCTGTAATCAGTACAATATCTATATACAGGTTTTCATGCCTCGAGCGCTGAACCCGTCAGCTGCCGCCTTTCAGGGTCGACCCTCACCTGCGTTCACCGTTCGTCCTCTCCGCGTTTGTGTCCTCCTCGCGCTGGTCTGCGGCGCGGGATCGCGAAGCGGCGCCTTTTCTCTTGGACCACTCACTAGTGAATCTCAGCAGCCCAGCCTGCGAGGAGCGGGACGAGCGGGGCATAGCAGGAGGAGCGCGAGCAAAGCCGCGAGAGGAGAGCTAGGTGAGAGGAGTCAGAGAAGTGAGGGGATAAGGTGAGTATGACTTTAGTCATTGCTTTCTGAAATGGTTCCTTCTTTTTTGCACCAGGAACAGAGTTTGGGCAATGTCTGGCTTTATAAGAAGCAATGATCGATGAGGCAATAAGGCTAAGTCTCTAGGCTTCTCATCTTTTGCTGGTCACTCTTTTCAAGATACTCCCCCAGCCCTATACTCGACAACCAAGAATAAGAAGCCGGGTGTTTTTTGTGGATCCCTCGTCGCGAGCGTCGCGAGCTTTTCCCTGTCCAACCCGCCACACCCGCCATACCCGTCACCACACCTTCGATAGGGGTATTACCCGTCACCCCAGAAACGCTGAACGACCACGGGAAGAATACACAAACTTGTGCTCCGAGACCAAATGGTGCATGGCCTTGCAAAGCCTCTGCAAATAAATCGACAAGTCGTTCAACTGGCCTCAGCGCCCAAAGACGGACGAGTAGTGCTCATACTACGACGAGTCCCGAGCAGTCGATGTATATAATATTGACATCTAAGGCCCCATCCATTTTGGCCAAATCTTCCAGTCTTCATGGATTGTTTGAGGGGTGCTCCCAGCGCAACGGCTACAATGCCAGTCAGCAGTTTTCATTGCATGCCACGACCATGGCTGGAACCAGCTTGAGGTGGAACATGACCCATACCTAGAGCCCTTTAGACCTCTGTTTTGATTGGAAGTTGGACCCCATGTTGGGTGGTTGATGATCCAAGATAGAGGTCACTCAGGATGTTAGGTGCACAGTATAGGTGTTCTGAATTAGGGGCCATTGATTCCGTGATTCCCTTCGTTCTCCCGAGACATATGTTTCACACGTCCAAAACGGAAGGGAAGTCTGTACGGGAATCTTTTTCCGGAAACCGGGCCTGGCAAGACTTGAGGAAATGTGCATCTTTAGCACGATTCTTTTGTTTTCCCAAACACTCCATGGGACTGGAATATCTGCTGCCGCATTGACCCCCCAAACCACCCCAATGTAGTCAAATATGGCATACATGGAGTGTCTGTTTTAATACAACAAAAAATCGACTGGAGTCAAGGCCAAGCCCAGGGGCGGATGGTGATGGCACGATTCTCGTAGCCACGGATCCGCTTGACAGGCTTGGACCATTGCTTCCATGGCAGGGGCATTGCAAGTGGCGTTGGGTGGATCCCTCTCGCAGTCAAAGAAGTTAAGAAGTGGGGATGGGATGGGATGGGATGGGTCAAAACTATAAAAGTCATTCTTTTGGAACTGCTTGGGAAATCTCTATTCGTACCACCGATGATGATGATGATGATGATGATGATGATGATGGATTGGGCGTCCAGCATAAGAAGCTCTGCAGCAAGGATTGCAGGCCTTTCTCTGAAATAGTGATATTCTTGTTTACCAACGGCTCGACAGGCTTACTGGGACAGACCTGAGTCCTTGTTGTTTGATCTGCTCTTGACTCTTGACTCCAAAGCCTTTGAGATCTTTTTCGGATGTAGCAGCAAGCAATGCTTACCTAGTTTACCTCTTGGATCTTCTTCCGCCGCAGAGGTGCTTTTCACCTGTTGCCTTGGCTTCTATGCTCATGTAAATCATCTATACTGGGCCACAATGGCTTCAAAAACATGAGACATCTTTCAGTCTTTCATGGTCAAATTCATGTTGTTTGCGTGGCAAACAACACGCTGCGATGCTACACGCTCGGAAAACAACCCAAACATATATATGTGTGATTCAGCCTGAACATGGAATGTTCCGCTCCTGATTATTCCGCTCGACGAGTTAGGAGCTTCGACAAACGATATATAAATATATATATATATATAGCAATAAAAGAACAGTCTTTCTCAATCGAAAACCCAAGGACCTTGGCCTGGGAACCCGTGATATCTCCACTTCTGGTTGAAAAAACAGACCAGCCATAATGGGTAAACAAACTACGTCCACGCTGCAAAGCAGGTGCATGTTGACAAACATCAGCTGCAACAAACGACCAAAACGACAAAGATTCAAGAGATTTGCCAAACACAGGCAAAGAAGTGCATAACTGGATGCACATGGCACCAGTTTCAGAGGCTTCGCTTTCCATTCCTTCTGGTGCTTTTCGAGGAGTGCGAAACCCAACTGACCAAACGGACCAGCGATTTTCAAAAACAAAGCCTGCGCCTCCGAATCCCCAGCTGACCAGCTGACCGGGCGCAACGCCCCGAGATCCGGCACCTGCGCTCGTCGAGCAGCTTCCATCCAGCCAGGTGACCGGCCTCCGACGCGGCGACCGGCCGAACGCCGTCGCCACACCGCGGAGAGCGGGGATGGGCAAATCCCATCGAAGGCGAGCCAGATCAGTTCACCCAAAGGTGAAAATGGGTAATTCGATGGTCAATCCCCATATACCAGCCAGGTCGCTGGACAGTGTCATAGGTCGTAAGTGAGCTGATCAAAGAAGGTGCCCAAAAATCTGAGTCTGGTTGGAGGTTCTGGTCATAGAAGGCGATGTTCAGCGACAAGGAATGGGATCCCAAAACACAGCAGCACATGGACACAGCAGTGATTTAGTTTGCTTTCGACCTGCTTTGTGTTTGGCCACGTTTTCTTGTCTTTTTTTGACGTCTGGGCTACCCTACATTTGAGCAATAGTCCATCACTGTGAGGGTAGCAATGGATAATGAAGCAAGACGGTTGAGACAGACATTTGCCTCTTATCGCTTGCTTGGGAGCCCGGTTGTACGAATCTGATGCAAACAATAAAAACATATAAAAACATCGTCGAGGAATGCGCGATCTGGGAGGGCATTGTCCTGCTACTGTTCCGTTCATGCTTGGAAGTCGTGATCCAGCTTGCAACATCAAATCTGCAGCTTGCAACCCCACAGGCAGCTTGACCACATTTGAGCACTCATGTCAAACAAAAATGCAGGAAACCCGTGGCAGAACACATGAGTTGTGTTCTGAATTACGTCCCGTATCGTTTTACAATGTTTGGTATATAGACATGAGCCCTCCCGTATCGCCCGGTATCGCCCTCACTTCTTCCCCCCTTGTTTTTCACACGGATGCGCGTGAAGCGAGGTCGACCAAAAACGTATGACGGTCTCGATCCCTTCGCATCGTGCGCCTGAGCCACACGGTGCCGAAAGCCCAGGCGAGTGGAGCCTTCGAAGTGCGCCTCGCGCTCGGCGGGGCGCGGCGAAGGCGAAGCGTGCCGCCTTGAAGCCCAGAGACGACAACGATCGGAGTGTGAAGACCCTCGCCTCTACCAGCCTCCCTGCCACCCCCTGCCAGGTCTCCGAAATGGTCTTTTGAAGACTCAAAAGTCGCAGCTGGTGACCTGTTGGAGGGTGCTGCTAAAGTCTTGGAGGTGGACTATAAGTGCAGATGCTACTTTTCCCTCAGAGGGGTTGTGATGTCACAGTACAAGTACAAGAGCTTCCGATAGCCATGCGATGTCTTCCGCCAGGTGCATGCCATATGCCATAAACGGAGGGTTGACTGCTTACAATTAAAACCCACATGATCTGCAAACCAAAAAGCATAAAACACAACTCCAAAAAACTGGTCCGAACCCCGTGGAACAACGGACCCCTGCCCAATCCTTCCCACACCCCCCCCCAAACCGAAACTGAGAGGCCATGGCCCGTCTCAACCCCTTCTCCTCCCGGTCCACCGTAAGTGCCGCGGTGCCGCGGCGGCGACGAGGCGCCTGATACTTCAAAGTCTCGAAGATCACTTCGGCGCCGTTCGCCTCGGGCGAAGCAGGGGGAGTCAGGAGCCTTTCGCCTTGGAGGAGAGGCAGGACCCAGCAAGGTCACCCACCAGAAAGAGAGACGTCTGGACGGAACGGAACTCCCCAGTCCCAGCCATTTTCCAGATGTTTTCAGGATCTCAAGCTGTTTCCAGTCTCGACTTGAGAGAGGAGGGGGTGAACGAAATTACAGGTAGCAGGCAATCAAAGGTGGACCCTGGTAGAAGTCCATGAGGGCGTCAAAGGTGGATGTGACCCAAACAGCGACGGCGCCAACCAGACTGGCGTCCAACTCGATTCTGGTGTTGGTTCCTAGGCAGGAGCATCCGACCATCTGCGTGTCCAGGCTGGATGCCTCCCAGCCCACTATAGGATCTCGTTGTGTTTTTTGTTGTTCCGCCAGCACACCCGAACGGTTGGACGCTCCAGGTATGGTCCAGGGATGGTCCAGTTGTGCTTCTGTCTGGGTGTCCTGTCCGGAGACCCATAGTCGTGTATAGGGTCGTCCAGCCAGTGCGGGGTCAGTCCGAGTTCGGAAGCAGTTGGTAGAAGCTGAGTGACCTCAATTTTTGACCAGAGAGCACACCAACTCTCAAAAAGAGGGAAACATATCCGGACTCACGGTAGATGGGTGAACTTCTATAGGTAGTTTCTTGCTGGCACTAGAGTCAAGATGATGCCATGTCATCGATGGGTGATTTCGGATAGTGCCCTGTAACTTCAACCCATCTTAGAATTATGCAGTTTTATTAGTTTTCATCATTATCCATGCTGGTCCAGTCTGACCCAGTCAAACCTGGTTGAGTATTATAGTACCTGGACCCTCCAAGGGGTGTCCAATGGACTACCCCACACTACCTATAGGCTTCCATTGGGCACCCCTTGGAGGGTCCTGGTGTGTTAAAATGCTTTAAACATCGGACCCAACACCCAACACCAGTTCCGGCCAGTTCCTGACCTGTCAGGTGATGATTGTGAACGATTAGGACCAAAGCCACACGCGACTAATGGAACCCCCAGGTCAACCACCCTAATGTATAGGAACCTGGGAAGTGTGAAGTGGAACCAACCTGGTGGAAAGGTCACGCAAAAAACACCACCTGCGCTTGGACTGTACTGATCACGTTCAGTTTCCGGCCATGATGCCCGCGAAGACTGACTCCTCCAAACGTCTGGTCGACCGGTGAACGCGTACGCGAACGGCTGCATCGTTACCACATATTGGAGAAAATAGCTCATTCCTGCGCCCTGTCCCGCACCCAATTGGTTCTGAGTTGTTTTTTTTGCTTCTCGGTTCTCCAAACGATTTACAATTCGGCTCGCTCCTGGTCGTTTTGCTCGTTTTTCACTCACCGTGAAGAAGAAACTCGTTGTTTTGGTGGAAGACGGACGCGTGTCTGGTTGGAATTGGGGATGCGGACTGCATCACCGTCATCACCCAAAGAAATGTGCCGTACAATGACCCCAGACACTCCATGGGACTGGCATATATATAAACATATACACCCTAGGGCTCCAACCATATCCTCAGAAGGTGGTTAGACCCCCCTGGCACCCAAACCACCTTCGAAACGGAGGTGGGCCAGGAGCCCTAGGGACATTGACCCCCAGGTCAACCACCCCTGGCTTGATCGGCATATAGACCAGTCCCACGGAGACCTGGGGATGATGGCACGCCGAAAAAGTGTGTGCCATGTACCCAAAGGGACGGCATTTTTTGAGCCATGTACCCAAAGGAATGCACATCTTGCCAAACAAATTGAAGAATCTCTTCACTATATACCCTAGCAGTGCAAAGACTACAATTTTCCTTAAAGTGAAGTAAAGGAAATTCCCTTAAACATACGAATACTCAAACCATTATTTTTATACAGTCTTCGACTCCCAGGGTATATGAAGCATTGCTCCCAGCTGCACTCATGAATCCTCCGCCCCAGGCCCATGCAGGTTCCCGATCAGAACTGCTCGATGCCAACTGTGTTCCACAAAACGATGCCTCCATGGATGAAGTTGTTTTAATGTGGTTGTTATAACGTACCGGTGAACCCTTGAGAATCGATTCTACAACAAAACGAAGAAGCCAACCTCAGAGGGCAGTTTTTGCCCCACTATAGAATCAAGTATCAACCTCCTGCGGTGCTGAAAACCTGTTCTCTATAAAATGGTTTCAGCTCAATCTACAGGCCAAAACAGGTGTTATCATTAAGTCTTGCACATTTGCAACTGACACTTTTCCAAAAGACAACTGGGTCTTGAATCACCACCTGCCCGTCCATCCCGTCCATTCGCGACTTTTCTTCCCCAAGCGTGACGCAGTCACGACTTAGCACAGTTTCATGTGCATAGATAGTCTAGCAACTGAAGGCTCACCCGCGCACAGGACATCATAGTCATTGCCATGAGGAATGGCAACAAAATGTTAGAGTAGTGTTAGGATTACAAGTTCACTGACCAATCTGAGCCACCCAAAAGCACTGGGATGTGGTCACACTTCAATCCCCCAAGACTCTAAGTAGCGTTTCACAGCTGCATTTTCACGTGGCCCAAAATCCAAAATCCACCTCAGAGAATGGTGAGCTAGTCAGAACAAGAACCAGGACTGTTTCCACATGTTTCCACCATCATGACGGGGCGCTGCTTCCTGGCGTTGTATGCATCCTGCTTCGCCTCTCCGGGTGTCTTGCCCGCAGCTTTGGCACTATGATGGACGGCTGAGTAAACCTGAGGCTGAGTACACGATGCGATGGGGACTTGTAAAGGTACCAAACACTCAGATAAGTAATGGACAATGGACAAAGTGAGTGAACGCATATACAATCTTTGACTCGTTAAAGCCCAATCACTGCATGCATTTTCCGTTCCACTTCATCTTTGACTCTTGGTTTGTGGATCCTGCGCTTTGGGGATGCTTTAGCTTTTGCTGCAGCCTTTGCTTTGACTTGTGCTTTGGCTTTTGCTTTGGGACGCCGAGACCCTGCAGTAGGGCAAGGCTTGGGTTTGGATTTGGCAGCCAGTGCTGCCCTCTTGGGTGAGGCTTTTGCCTTGGGAATGGGTGAGGTTTCCACAGGTTTGGGACTTGCGGGTTCAAGAGTTTCATGCCCAGTCCCAACAGCAGGAACTTCTTCGTGCGATGCCACAGGTGGCGTCTCAGGGCAATCAGCAATTGCATCATTCTTGGGTGTGGTACTTGAACGCCCAGGATCATCAGCAACTTCATCATGTGGGGCCGGAGAAGCAATCCCAGGCGGAATATCCGGCTCCTCAACCCTCTCCGCATTTGCCAAGGAAGGCTCCTGAAACATGAAAAGGGTGTACCTGCACTGGTGTGACTCCCTTACCATGATGGTAGATAGCGGTTTAGTTATTAGTCATGGCTATCGCTGCCAAATGCTGCCAAGGTAAATGCAGTCAGTCCTCAACCTGCTGATCTTCCAGGAGCTGCTCCAAGTCATCATGTGCAAAACTCCGGAACAGGCCAGGCTTTGCCTCCTGTTGTGGATTGGGTGATGTGTTATGTTAGGCGGCCGACTGGTTCAACCCCAAACAACCTAAAGCAGCAACATCCATAGTCCTGGACAACGGTATCAGGGTCTACCAGTGTATCATCCACTGAATCACACGGCTCCTGGCGCAGCAGGGTTTGCTCGGATCAAACCCCCATGGCCCAAGAAAGTTCGACCCCTTCCCGTTGATCAACATTGATCAATGTATCAAATTGAAGTCATGGTAGTTTGAAGATTGGAAAGCTGAAATGGTTGTCACATCTCTTTCGGGGTGAACGCTTTCCACACCTAAATGATGTGCTGTTTGTTAGATTGCCAGGCCAGGATTTCAACAGGTCATGTGTGGCGGCTTCATGTGGCTGATGCAGCCCCATGCCACCACAAAGGGTATAAATATGTCGTGTAGATAAGTTTTGTGCCCCATGTATCGGTCACAGTATACCTATATACTGCTTGATAACTATATATACTATTATTGATAATTACCTAAGAGTTCTGAACCCTGAGTTATGTATCATCTTCACCATTCAAGATGAAAGGCAACCCTACGAAACAATGCTAGACCCTGAAAATCTATGATTGGTAAGTATACCATCGCCCAAACTGGATGTCAAAACATGTGTTTGTCAAGCAGTCCACAACCTGGCAGCAGGCTTAAGGTAGTGACCCAAGAATTCCAAATCACTTTGTCCTTGTAGTTGGGAATGTAGTCGGGCAATCCCATCTGGTTGTCTGGATGCTCCAACCTGAAGGTAGCAGTAGGCCAAGCATGTTGCCGACTGTTTTTCAAGCAAGTCACCTACAGTGGTTGGGCCAAGTGGCATCTCGACTGGGCCGACTGGGACAACGCTCTCCATCAAGATGCTATCTTCGACGAAGTCAGGTAGTCCCAAACTCTGCGACCTGGGAAGATGAGAGATGGGATGACTTTCTGCTAGATGGCATGACTTTCTTGGGATTGTCCCAAGGCACCTGTAGGTGGCATAGTCATCGCGTCCTTCGATCATATACGCAAAGGGTTTCATCGGTACCTGTGCAGTCTTGTACTGGCAACATATCAATCAATGAACAATTCAGTAGTTTGGAACCCGCCCCAAGACAAGCCTCATCATCAGCTCGCTTTGATGATGGCCGCTTCTTTGATTCGTTCCCACCCTTACTGGCAGCAGGCTTCTTTGACTTGTGTGCTTTGTTTTTGCTATCGTCCGAGAAAAGGTCGTCAAGACCTTCAAGGCCACCAAACATGTCATCGTCGTCATCATCATCATTGCCACCACCCAAAGGGCAGTTGGAATGGTCACCCCCATCATCCTCATCTTCATCATCATGATTCTTCTTACGTTTCTTTTCTTTACCGGATTTCTCTTTTGCTGCCTTCTTTTTCTCTCCCTTTGTTTTATCTTTCTTCTTCTGGTTCTCATCATCTTTCTTGCCGGCCGGTGGTGAGGACTCTTCAGATGAATGGAACCTGTCAGGCAGGATGTCTGCAGCCGAAGTCGGGGCAGCACCTGGGAAGACATGAAGAACTAAAGAAATCATTTCAATGATACTTGTAATGTTTTCAACGTTTGAAGCATCTTGTTTCTGAAAAGAACTGTTTGGACAAACTTTTTGGTACAAGATGAGACATGGCACTCAAAGCAACAGGGGGGGCGGGATGGCGCAGATTTGGGTGCAGACCCGGACGGTGCGGACCCGGAGCGGCTGCCAGATCCAAGCAGTTGATTCAAATCAAAAGCCTCAGCTATACATCAGAGATCATCCATCCTAAGAGGATTCCAGAAACATTGCATATGAAGCTGACACATTGCCTGAATCGACCAATTCATTGATGGTTTGATACCATGTTTTATTAGTATTTCACACAGTCGTAAAACATATATAAGTCAAACAGTAAATCAAACCTCGCCATTGCCCAGTATGCAACTGCAACTAAGGGGCTGGGGTCCGAAGTTGCGCGTTAGGCATGCTGAGGATCTGCACATCCGAGTCATCACTCGGAACTTTGTTCAAAGTTCTGCGCTTCGACATGGTCGCCACAAGGTAGATTTACAGACCCCTTGAAACCTACTCTCCTAAGCCACAAAACAGTTCAGCAAAGATACAACATCACAGTTCTAGCAACCCCTGCCCTGTGACAATGCAACTGCAGGATTGAAGATGCTGCAAGACCGTGAGTTCCAGGAGACGGCGATGGGACAAGGGGAAGCTGTTGGTAGCCTTTTGCTGGCAGAGGTGGCTGGATTGTTCCTAGAAGGTTCCCAGATTTCACTCAATGGCATATATGAATCAAATATAACCAAATCGTTGTGAGTCAATGTGAATCAGAGTTACTTTCATGTAAGATTTGGGTACAGTAGATGAAGGTACCTGGGAACCGAGATCGGCAAAAGATCACCGAGGACCGACGTGGTCCACAGAAAGTTGGTCACATGACCTGCAAAGATCTGCAAAGCAGGCCCTGTTTGGCGCAATCAAACGATAAGCATCATGACGGAGCCATAACCACTGTCAACCAGCTGCATTGCATACCAAGAAATAAATAGAAGTATCCACACATAAACCCAATATCATTCTCCCAAGATATGGTTCTAAGTAGTTCTAAGTGACCATACATACTCTATGGGTTTTGCTCCTGATGCTTGCTAGCCCCCATGATTCTTCAGAATCAAAACACTTTCATCACAGTGCTCCCAAGATCGAGAACGCCGGTGACGCATGCGATGGGTCGAAGGGGCACCAGGGTCTTCACACCTGATGCGTTGTTTGTATCCAACCTGGCAGGGCAAACAAGACCCAGGGGCTCATGAAGCAACATCAAACAGTTGCCTAGATGACACCACCGGACCAAAACATTTGGTGATACCACATGACACCTCATCCGCCATCCGACCATGAGTCGCTGGGCCCGCTTAAACTTGCCGATGTCAAGGATGGAACCGAAGTTCTTATGCGTCATAGATCCGGACCCCTTTTCCTTTCTGCCTTTCTTCTTTTTTGGTTTCCCATCATCCTCACGATCCAGCTTGGGAGGATCCATCACAAAGACCAGCGGCTTGTCCTGCTCGATCTTGGTCGTCGAGGAGAGGACATGATGAGTCACAGCCAACTTGACCTCAAAGGGAGGGGTCTTTGGGTTAAGGCAAATGAGGTCAAGGATTTTTCATGTCATCTATGATTGTTTTAAAGAATGTCATTGTAATGCTGGTGTTTGGGTGGCTTTGATTAAACAAGACAATGCTTATCTTGGTTTTCTTAAAACCATACCTCTCCAGCATCCTCGAGCTCCCGGATGATGGTGGACAAAGGCGTTGGTGAGTCCACACATGGCAAAGAAGCCAAATGATTGGCCAAACCCTTTTTTTCAAGTAGCATCACTGTGTCAAGAGTAACGTTGAAAGAGAACCATCTCCCGCAGCTGTCGGCCATGATGTCGGTTGCATCCTGATGTGGGGGACAACATCGATATGGATCTTAAACATCCTCATGCACATACACACAGTTCTTGTGCAAGTATCCCTGAACTATGTGAATCCAAGCGTCAGCATTCACCCTCCAATCGCCACTACCAAAGCTGAACCTGCACAGAGCAGGCATTAGGGAAATGACTGGAAATGACCGATAGTCAGATGGACACAGGAACAGCAGTTGGTGTTGGATGTGTGCAGGCGAGAAGCATCTCACGATGCATCAGAAACTGGTTCTTCCCCCTGGACACGAGGTACAGCGGAGCCCCATCTTGGCCACATGCCATTTCAGCGCAATTGTTGATTTGGAAGGTGAACCTTATTCACTGGAAAGGTCCTCACTGGAATTTGGGGTACTCATGCCAGATGGAAAATAGAGGCAAATCAACGCAGACTTGGAATCAGTTGCGGATATCACTATGTCAAAAATGAAATTGTTTCCAAAATCCACCATCCAAGGGACGGCTTTTGAAGATTGACAACATCAGCTTCCTTGCCAATCTCTGCATCTTCCAGTTTGACCCTCTTGAAAGGACGTCCAGGATCATCAGCTTCAGCGGGCCTGCCCCAGGCCGGTGCAAAGGGCTTTAGATGGGGTTTGGAGGGTCAGGTTAGGTTGTGGTGAAATCTCCCAAACCCATTCACCATCATTCACCGAAGAACCTCCCAATTGTAGGAACCTCACAAACCCGCAAACCCGCAAACCTCACAATCCAGTTAACCCGCAAACCCGCCTCTCGTTTTCATGCCAATACTCACCATCAACATTGAACTGTTTGTTGTGCTGCTCTACCAGGGTAACAGTCGCGTCCTTGAACTCCGTCTCCAGCCATTTGGCTGCAAAGGCTTGAAGAATTACAAGGCGATCATGTTTCTTCACGCATACCTCATACTTCTTTTCCATGTCATCCGGCTGCACTTGCTGAATCGCCTGGATGATAGGGGCGAAAGCAGGGAACCCCACAAGCTTTAACTTCTCCGCCCTGCAACTCTCATAGATGTTGTTCGCGATCCGCTGAACCAGCAAATCGGGTGGCTTGTCAAGCACCACGCTGCCGCATAGGACTCGGCGACCTTCAGCGCAATCCTGGCTGGCGAGATGGACCGGCGGGAAGGGACTATTGGCCTTGTTTTTACTGTATCCCGTTTTGTTGCTGCGAGTATAAGCGCATCAACTACACAGATATCAGCTTTAAAGAATAACAAAGCAGCACAAAACACGATGCAATATATAACTGTTGGTAATCTTAAAAGAACATGTTCATTTGAGCAAGGAGGGTAGAATTGATTTGATAGCAACTTGCTTGGAAAAGATATGAGTGTGTGGACCTGGAGAATGTGAACAACTACGAATGTGTGGCCCCAACACGATGTCCTCCAATGCTGCAAGCGCTGGCCAGCAGTCATAGCAGTGAAGGTCAATGATCACGCTCGTGCCAACCGTGTCGGGCAAAAATGATGCAAGGGTCTTTTTCACAAAGTCCGTTCCGCCACCGACCTGAGGTTTAGGTTAGCCTGTTTTACATCCTTTTTAGGGTAGCATCTTCAGAGTATAAACACCAGTTGGTTGCTGAGGGACTTGTCTCAGTTCTTGGGCATCTGTGAAAGCTCGCCCCAAGTGCGGTGTCGATGTATTGGCCTGGCAGGGCGGGGCAAACAGTGGAAGTTGAGGAGGCTGAAGCCTGAAACCAATAAAACTTACTAAGTAGTGTTTTGGCAGCTAGGGCCAAAAGGATGAAACCCATTTCATACAAGGCAGGCCTCCGGTTTGAACATCTGTGATCTCGGTAGCATGAGGACATCGCGGACGAGACCATGCTTCCAGCCAGATGTCGACTTGAACATGTTCAGCTTGTCACGGTGCACCACTGCAAGTCCAGAAAGGCAAGCATCTCGTTTGCCGTACACTGAAGCCTCAAGCCCCAGCCAATGAGGGACGAACAGGTGGCAGCAACAAGTCATACACGTATGGCCAAGCATTGTAACAACGACGGACAAAATAGACTATATACGAACATCCAGGCTCGCACAGTGGCACAGTGCATACACATTACACGTTTGGCATAGCAAGATTGAGCAAGAAGACATCCTTGCAGAAAAAGGTGCCCCGTTTTAAACTGAAAGCTATTTGAAAGCTAAAGTCATTAATCAATTGGAATTCTTCAGGCATTGCTGAATATGTTTCTTCGGGCAATGGCTTGTCACATGTCATATTTCAAATAGTTACCTCTCCGCATACAAACTTGTAGTTTGGGAACAAGCAGCCTGATCAAATACCCAGGTCACGTTCTTCACGCAAAGATTCCGGTCTTTTGCAGAAAGAGCTTTCCTCAACTTTCACCAACTCCCAGCCCACAGGGGATGAACTGATGAACCAAGCAGGAAAAGAAGTGCAACATCCTGGAAACAAAGTCACTTAAAAATACAACATCTGATCCGATCATGTTGAGTGTCTCAAGCTTATGTCGCACATCCCGGATGTCAATATCCTCCGGGTTATCTTTCTCAATCTCATCGGACCCGTCCTCGGTCTCGTCATCACCAGCCTCATCATCCGGTTCTTCCTTCTTCGTGTCCTCCTCCTCATCCTTCTCGGTCTTCTCCATCTTTGCACCGGATTTCCTGCAAAGGCTGAATCATTGTTGCTGAGACCCCCCCTCTTCCCAAACTTGCCATTGATGCGGCGTGGCACAGCTTACAAACTAAGAGTCTAAGAGCCAAAACTAAAGGGGTCCTTCCAGTGTCAGAAGCACGGTTGCCGTGAACAACAAAGGCGATGGAGTTGCGCTTGTGCGACGCCAAGATGTTCGACACAGCTGTCAGAAAGAAGTCCATTTTGGAAGCAGGTGTGACACCGCAGGTCGGTAAGTTGAGCCAGACCACAATACAGTGGTCGTTCGCGCAGCGAACTTCCTTCAGGCGGCCAGTTAAAGAAAGAAGGTCTGATCAAGAAAACAAAAGCATGCTTGTGAGCCCGTCCCCGTGCATGTTGTTGGAAAATACATAAAAGCGATTACACACTCACTCTGACAAAGTTCTGGAATCTCAGTCAGCGCATCATGCACCCATGTGGTGATAGAAGGCAGGATGGTGGACTCTGCGTCCAGGGCCTGGCCAGTGAAGGTGTGCAGGTTGCTGTCCATGTACTCTTTGATCTGACTCCATGCTTTCTCGTGCATGACCTGCCATGAGTGTTGTAAGCACCCCTTTTCAACCATGATTAGCTCAAATCGTTTTCAAGGACCCCGATTTCAACATGACAACGGACCTGGTCTCAAATAAGGTGAGTTCCCGCAAAATGGACGGAGGTGATTGTGATAAGAGTTGGATAAAGTCCCGAGCAGTTCCCACCAGCCAAAGAACAATGAATTTCTTCAGGACTAGCACTGAAAACATTGAATACTGATTTCTGGCATCATCCCACCTCAAGCTCAGCAACCAGTTTTTGTCGACGTTTGGATTGCTCCTTCTCACTCCTCGAGCTGCAGGACTGGGACAAAGGAAGCTGAAGAAGGCAGGAGCAGCTAGGATGTGAACCGGGACCGGATGGAGATGCCCACGGTTCGTATTGCATAATGTATATATATATATATATATCATATATCTATATAAACTGGATCAAAGTTGCGTTAGTCATTAGTTCATAGTGGGTGTGACCTTCTTGGGGTCCAAAGCTGCCCAGTTTTGACTAGACACCAATGTATGATTACATGCAGTCGGCAATGAAACGGGGAAGATTGCAAAGCCTTACACAGCTCGAGATGGATAAGACCCAAAACAGGTTGTTGTGTCAGTGGTGATGAAAATAGGATAGTTGCGTCGACTTCATAGCGTTTTGTCAAGGCAAAAGTAGATCATCAGTCCCAACCACGCAAATGAACAACTCCTGTTCTGCATGACCGTGTTTACCATCATTATCTCCATCGTCCTCACCATCCGCATCAACATCGTCACTACCACTATATACCACTATTATAATCAGCGTCATCATCATGAACATCATCATGGTCAACAGACATCATGGTCATCAGACATCATGGTTGTCATCGTGGCTTCCTAAGCCAGTGTTCTTCATTACCGCCAACATGATATAAAAATATGGAAACACACTGGGGAACATCAAACATTGGATCTTTCAACCTTGTTGTGTTCATCAATGACATTACAATCAAGCAGGTGCTCATCCATCAGCAGAACGACCACACAGCAAGAACAAGACCAGAAGTAAGGTAAAAAGATCGGAAACTAAACAAATACCTATCATCAGCACCATCCGCACCACCCCAATCATCACCAGTTTCATAGCTAAGGATGAACCCAACATCATCAACAAACGCATCAGCATCACCATCATCATAATCAACATCGTTGCCACCAAGTTTCAGCATTTGCATCCTAGCCACCAACATATCATCAATCCTTCTTATCCATCAGAATCATAGCATCATCCACAGTCATCTAAGTCAGACAAAGGGACTGGGGCAATCTGGCTGACTATGATTGACCATCGAATTTGACCATTCCTTGTTTTTCATCATCGCCATCCTCATCATAGTCATCATAGTCATCATCATCATCACCATCATCATCAGCATCGTCTTCATGACCATCGAGTCATCATCACCCATTTAACAGTATTATCACACCGGAGGTCAACAGCGCCAAAACCAACCAAGCTGATTCATGTCCCTAAGTGTCCGGTGTTCAGCTTTCCATATCCCCGGGTCATCAAAAGTACAAAGGTTGAAAATGGCACTGTCAGGATCTTACTGACGACAATGATTGTAGTAACATGTGTTTGTTTGAAGGCCAGAAATATTGGACCTATTCATTCACTCTTCGCCACTTATCACAGGGGATCACCCCTGGATCTAACATGTTCAATTGAAACGATGATTGGCCCTTACCTCACACATGTCGCGCCCACATATATGCAGACACGCAGCGCAATCTTTTCAGATTGAAAATTGATTTGATCAGTCTGAAGTAGCTCTTTCCAGACATTCCACGCTGCCGCGAGAGATTTGCTGTGAGCGTTGCGCGTCCGGTCTTGGGACTTGCTGATGAAGTCGTCAACACACTCTCCACGAATCTGCAGGGCATGTTGGCAGCACATAGGGAAGGAACCCTCGCATGGATGGGTAAACGCTCAAACAATGATTCCAACACGCTTGAAACATATGTTTTCAACAAGGATATTAAAACGTTCATTATTTGAGGCCTCCAGCACGAAAGGGATGCGCTCCCACTCAAATGGTTGGGCAGCTTTCATGATCCCGGCGAGATCTCCGTCCAATGACCTAAATTTGCCAGCTGGGCCAAAAAATCTGACAAATTCAGTGAAAATTAATTTTATTGAAAAAATATAAAAAACCAATCATTTATTTGAACCCATGTCTATCATCAGGATTGTGACGCGATCCTGTGAAATCCCTTGACAATCTATAGGGTATTGGAAAGCGTCAATCACAGTGGTTTTTTCAAAACTAAACGTTTCAATATGATTGCCCCTAAGCTCACTTCATAGAGATTGTGACGGGATTCTGCAGGATCCAGTCACATTTTCGTCCAGCAGAATTTGTTGGTCGGTTAATTTGTTTTTTGACGTTTTTAATTTTATTTAAAATATTTAAAATATTTTAAAATAAATTAGGTTAAACAGATTTGGCGGCAGCCAAGTGCGTTCGGAAAGTTGTGACGGGATTCTGCAGGATCCAGTCACAATTCCCACCTTGCATTTGGCTGCAGCCAAGTGCGTTCAACACTTTGTGACGCCTTTGAAATTTAAGATCAGCTTTCCAGAACTCTCCCAACCAATTATGATCACAGGTAAGTCCCACTCCTAGTCCCACTCAAGGCCAAATACACCGAGTTGCCCTCGCATGAACAATTCCGTGTGCTTTTGCACAACCTCTCCTGGGAATTCACTCTTCAGCTTCGGCAAGAGGTAGTGGAAGAGACAGCAAATGTCGTGCAGTAAGAGGTGATCTTCTTCTGAAAGTTGGGCATTCTTCTGAGGCAAGGGGGCGGGATGTAGATGGCTGCAAGAATCTTGCCGTTTGCAAGTCTTGATACGCTTACGAAAACAGGCAAACCGTTATTCACGTTATTTTACTCTCATGATGGATTTGCTAATTAGTCTTGACCACCCTCGTGAAGAACACGATCAGGTTCATTCTCAAACTGGGTGTAGTGGAGCGTAAGCTGATTGCTTCCCCGAGAAAAAAACACTAACACAATTGTTTTCAACACCACGGAAACTGCAATTTGCCAAGACTTGTCCTTTGTTTTGGTCGATGCATCCGCTGGGGCCTTGCGCTTGAAGTCCTGTCGGGAAGTCACATTTCTGAAAGTGCACCTATTTGCAATACCATGGGCCAGATTGCAATATTTATCACTATCAATATTCTAGTATATTCTAGTGGTGGTTGGGACATAGAGACATGAACACATATTCAAGTCAAATACCCAGTCCTCCACTGAACGAAAGATCCACAACTTGCAAGTCTCAAGAGAGGTGGTGAGGACTTCTCTGAAGAGCGCCTTGCCTTGATATCGTTGGCTGTCTGCCCTTGCCGTGCTTCCAGGGACCCACCAGTCCATTTGAAGGACATCGATTGGCAAGGCTGGCGGGGTGGCATCGGACCAGGAATCCGGGAATGTCAGGAAATCTCATTAGTCGAGTCATTGGGATAGAGTTGTTTAGACATACAGCGTGTTTCAAACACGGCCCAAAAATGAAACAACCGGTTGACAAAAGTCCAGCCTGAGAGTGTGTGAGGATAAACATCGTAATGACGATGAACCATCATCTCCACCTCTTCATCCGTCCGAAGCCTGATCTGATCTAATTGGATGCGCCAACAAACATGTATATAGTTTAACCATGAAGATTGAGGCTTGATGGGGTTTAAACATGTTCAAAAATTGTAAGGCAAAACCATTACGCCAAAGGACATGTTCACGATGAGGTTTCTCATCGGCGTGTCTATCCGATGCGACTTCTTCGACACCATGCGGTTATATTCTGCGGTGCACCGGGCTACAACGTCCTTTAACGCTTTGGACGTGTTTCCTGTGGCGGCCCGACGTTCCAGCGCAACTGCCTGCTTGATCGCCCCCCAAGAAATCAATGGCCGACGGGGACTGTTTCTGGGCCGTGACACATTGGATGCCTGGGTTGGTGAAATCGATGGGACGGCGTGCGATTATAGAGAATGGGTTCACGGGTTAAAGTCAGAGCTTGACAATTTCCATTGACAACCCAGAAACGGAGTGAATGCAAATAATGATGCGAAGGGTTCGTGAAGTGTGTGTAAGCACATCTGACCCAGCAGAAGCTACTGACAATCTTGTGGACCTCTGGCAACTGTAAATCTTCTGGACTTAGATCCTTAGATGCACGAAGTGGAGGACTTGACATGAACTAGTTTAGTTTGAATGGGATACCCCGCATTTGGATCAACCTATCACTTCAAAGTTCCAACATAAGACCGCTTAAACTATTATGTAAAACAACATACAAATGATGCACTCATGCGTCAAGACGATAGCAGATGAGAGCAATCCCCACCATGATGATGATCTTGCAAAAACCGTCATTGATCCCGACAGTTCCACTGAGAATTTGACGGCTGCCATCCGCCACAGGGAACTTAACTTCCACAGCTTCCGATGAGATCCGGTACCCATCTTTCAAAAATTCCTTGAAGTGCGCGCAGATCTGGACGTTCTGCGGGAAGTCTTGCAGGGCGAGGCCACTGGAGAAACCCCGGACAGATAGAAACAACACCAACATAGTTTGTGATTCTGACAAATTATGTAATGGTTTTGAACACCACATCTTTCCAGGAGTAGATTATCAATGAGGACCTTCTTTATAAGAGCTGTAAAACTCACAAGCACACAAAGGTTTCAACATGTTTCAACCCCCCCCGGCATCCATGCTTGGAACGTGCGCTGACATCAAAGGCCGTCAAAGGTAACCAAAACTCTTTCAATGAAGTGTTCGGAATGAGGTTCAAGGGCAGGCGAGACTCACCATCAGTGGTGGAGCTCATCACGACCTTCTGCAAAACCTGGCCAGCGGTGGTTTGGGCTACAATCTTGTAATAGACCGACACACAGCCTGGTAGCTAGCTATTCTTGTAAAAATTGTACTTGATTGTTCAGAAAGCCTCCTGCAAGTCACCGTGGCAAGGGTCGTTGATCCACTTTCCAAAGTTGGACTCTGATATGACCTTATTCTGGGGGGCCGGGAATTATCAAGAAATTTATTTACATTCAGAAATGCAAAGAACAAACAGTGCTTCCATCTTGTGAATGCTGGGGCAGGGTGAACGGTGGAGGCAAATTAGCCCTGAACGGATTCAAAGAAGGCTGCAATCTTCGCGACAACCGCCCCACCAGGGCCATCTCCGGCCCCAACCCCCGTTGGGCTCATTGGGACTCACACGTGCCTACCCTGCAAGCAAAATGCTCTATCAAATTACAGCTGTTTGCTAAGTCTTCCAAAATGCTTTCTCACAAGTGGAACGGAACGGCATTTTCCGCACTTTTTTTGGCATCTGTTCTTCAAAGATTGATATCTTTGATATTGCGAACCCCTGTAAATGCAGTGATTTACAATCACATCACCCCAAATTGTCCTCAAATCAAATCCAGGACCAAAATCATCACCCGGGTCGCTGGTGATGAAACACGACCTGCAGTGGTGACGAATCAACACCCAGCTGCAAATCCGCTAGACCCGAAGACGATGACGGTCCTGCGTCAATGAATTGCAACCTCGGACAAGGCTGCCGGTGCCGATGTGCATTAGTCAAAGACCTCAAGTAAGAGACGCCCCTGCCCAAATGCGGGAAGTCCTTCTCTATGCTATCAGCCAGCTCTGACAGCTCAGCGCAGCATGCTTCTTCCAAGGCAGCAGTGCTCAAAGTGTTGCAACTGTTGATCTTGTCAAAGAAACTCTTTGTCACTCCAAGAAAGGACTCCGGGTAGACCAAGAGTGGGCGCTGCGCTAAGGACTCGTCTGACATTTTTGCTTTCACCATGCAGAAAACATCTTTGTTTGAACCCTCTGAACGCAACCGGCGCGGAACATGGTCGTCAAGGTCTAAACCATGGCCCGCCCCAGGCATTCCTCAGGGAATACAACACTAGCAGTGACACAGAAATCAACATAACCAAGAGTTTTCCAAAACTTTGGAAACAACTTCCTGTCTGGAACCCCACTCCTTCCCTGACCATGAACGTGAAACTGCTTGGTACACACATACCATCCTCCCCTTCGTCATCACCCTTTCGAGGTTTGTAGCAATTCTTCAAAGAGGCCCCAGCTGGCATGAACTTGGACCAATCGCGGATCTTAGTGGAAATTGCAAATACGAATTTAGAAAAATTGGAAACATGTCAGACTTTCGCTGGAAGATTTTCTTAGCCAGGGCACGGTGTCGACGATCTCGCAATCAAAGACTAGGCCCCACTTTGCAAACAAAGGCGCCATTCTTTGGATCAAAGTCCTGCCGGATGTGATGGATTCATGTGATGGGTTCCCACTATTTATGGGTTCATGATGGTTTATGAAAAAAAACAACACAAACACCTAAGACAATACACAGTCCACCCTCCGTCCCCCACCTCTGAACATCTCTGGGAGTTTGTAAATCTGATTGAGCATTGAGTGCTGAGGTGACGATGCTGAAGACTCCGTCTCAGGGTCACAGCTTAAAACAATTTGAATGCCATGGGTGTCGTTGAAACATACTGTTTAAAATAGAATGGATTATGATTGGTTTCAACGGTTTGGAACAGTCCACTTGACACACACTTTTGATTCTGAAGCAGCAAGCCTATGTCCTCATGGGTGTGGCCCACCACCAGGTGGTGGTGGGCCACACCCTTGAACCATCCCCCTTGGCATAGCAAAGACGCCCATCGCCCAGTGTAAGCATTACGCACCTCTTTGACAGCATTGTCTCCTTGGACCCAACACCTTAGTGGGATTTCTACATATATGTGTGTTTCTCCAAATTTCAATTGAGAAGTATTCAACATAAGTGTTGAAGCTGAACCAACCCTCCACAAATTAGACCAGAAACTCCGATGGGAACGAGCGGTTCTTGGTCTGCGCAATGGCAAAGGCTCGATCGATGGCTCGCATCATCTTGGATGCAAAGAAGGCGGGCAGTCTCTGTTGGGGAGGCTCAGGGAGAAAAGGATCAAGGGGAGAACAAATCAACAGCATGAGTTTGCTGCTGGGGTTCGACTTCGATTGTCCAACTTGCACCATGACACATGCCTTCATCACACAGAAAGAGGAATACTCCATATCCATGGACGATGCACCCAGTCAGTGTCATGGATGTACCTTATGCACGTTTGAACCATGGCGGTTCGAAGGACACAATTAAAACTAAGACAGTTGACACTTGTTTGAACACCCAAATGTTTTTTGACACATTTTGGATATATGACTGCAGGCAATCGGCGTCGCAGTTTCTCATAAACTGCCTTTTTTGGACAGCGTTGAAAAGGCCACCGCGGTAATGTGACCTTTGCTTTGTCGTAGGAGTCGCATATGATGACCAGAAGGTCTCCAACAGTCTTGGCCCTTTCCCTTGCCATCCAATAGATTTGACGATCGCGAAGTGTTTGTTGGTAGTGGTCCAGGAGTTGCCGGGTAAGTTCGCAGTGAGCTTTCACATCCTTGTGGGTTGGCTAAGCTAGCTAAAGGATGTTCAAGGTTCAAGACAAAACAACTTGTTTGGATTCAGAAAAGGTCTTGCGTATCAAGGTTCTTTGGTATGCCGGATGTGCATTTTCAAGCGGCTGCATGTGGCGCAAACTGCGTGTTGACTTTTCTTGTGGAACCTCATGCAACACCTCCATTCTTGAGACACGGCGAAGAATGTTGATTTTGACGCCGGCTGTTGTTGATGCGCCCGGCATTGCGCCTTGTACAGTGTGTAGACATTGGACCAAGAACCGTGCGGCAACTCACGCAACGCCAAGCGGGATGGGTTCTGGTTAAATGCAACCTCAGTGAACGGACTCATCAGTTTACTGTCAATGAGTCGCTGTAGAAGCTCTTCTTGTAGGTCCTTGTCAGCCTTGTTGATGCTGGTCTTGGAAAGGATCCTTGTGATCTGTGACCAAACAATCATCAAAGTGAAACAACCACATCACTGGGGATGATATCCAACGAATGCTTTCCAGTATGTAATTTCATGTCATTTCACGCAGCCCAAACCCCAACATGCAACCAAAGACACGCAGTTGACATGGGTTCAGCTGCTGACCAGTAAAGGTGCACCAGAAAGTTTGTCACGCTGGCCGATTTCACCGCAGGCGGCGCAGAAGGGCCTGAGCAGTGAGTGAGCGACCAGGGTTTACATCATCTTACTTTCATGCTAGAACAGGCAAACAAGGTAAACGCCAGTGGCAACATATATTTTCTCAAAGTTTCCACCAGGCCCAGAAAGAGATGTGCCATCTTTCCCCTGGAACGTATTGCGACAACGTCCCAGGCGGTGTTTGCCAACACCAAGACAATGGGCCCATGCATCTTTGCATAGTGGATGTCCTGCGCAGAATCGATATTGGGTTTAAGTTTCAACCCAACAATAAATTAACTGTATACCATCACTATTTGGATGATCAAACAAGTCAGTGTTAAACTGCGGCAGTTCTTGATGTACATATGTGTCGATGTACATACGCTGGTCCTGACAAATGCCAGCGTTTTTCCTTCTGGTGACCCGATTCATGCTGGATCGCCCACAGTAGCGAATCTTGTGTCGGCTTGGTCAGTGACCAAAACGCGAGGCATATGCGGTAGAGCAACTTGATTGGTAGTCGGCACATGCACTCACACCGTGGTTGTAAAACTGCCTTCTTCACCCGAGTAGCCGACATACCGCTTTTTGCAAAATCACTCCGATCATGTTTGGTTACCCGTCCATGGGCTTGAAGGGACTGTAGCCTCTCCAAGGTCAAATCAACAATACCAGGGGTGTCATCGTCATCACTCCCACTTCCGCTTTCAGTGTCCGACATAGTTGTAGAGGTCTCATCATCAGTTTCCGAAGATGACATCCTAAACTACAATGGGTCAAAGTCATGGTGGTACCCTATAGTGTGAATTGACCGCATTGAGATCTGTTTTTGTTTGAATGTTATGCAGCCAGGCGGCGAATAGTCAGAATCGGATCCACTTGAAGTGCTTGAATTATAGCGCGCCAGCCCGCTGCCATCAGCAGAGGCAACATCTTCATCCCACCGCATCAACGACATGAGTACTGTAAGAATGTAAAAGTAAATCTATCAGACACATGCCCCTATCAAATCTTAGCCTGGTAGTATAGCTTTCAATTCTGTTTCAACTTTGATTTCCCAAGTGTTCTTTGAAATCTGAGTATTCTATTGATGGCACATGGTTGAGACATGTTGAGACCCTTGCACTTCTTGAAGCATTGGAATGTAAACGTTATCAACGAAACTCAAAAAGGGATAACAAACAGGATCGAATTTAAATATGCCGCAGCCCCGCCAAAACCATTGTTTTCCAATAGGCATCTTTACACAGCATCATCATTGAATTGCATTGCAGCAAGTGGGATCCCAACTGAAATCCAATTAGACAGGAACTTCTTGGACTACCGGCGGTTGATAGCAAGCAACTCAGGATCACATGCAGTTAAGGCTGCGCACATACACGGGACAATGGCCCTCATAGCCATAGCGTTTCCACCAAAGCTGTGCAGAACCTTGTGTATTCATTGAGAGCATGTTTAGTCCCCTCAAAGAGAACAACATGTGATGAACAAACATTCGAAAGACAAGAAACCGGCTCAGAGCAGGAGCTGATGTTGAGCCTATGGACTGGCAGGCCCATAAGGATCATCGCCTCTCGTCCAAGAATGTATCGCCCCTTGCCAGTCACCAAAAATTTGCCCGCCGGCCTAAAGTCCGTAAACAGTCAGCGACTTAGAAAACAACTCCATCGCCAGAACAAAACCCACCACCTACTTGCAAGCCGAGACACGTGAGGCACATCAAAGGTTGGGAATCCTTCTCCAGCAGCGGCATCTGACCCAAACTCTGACTGGTGTTGATCACACTGATCTGTGGATGGCAAGCTGCGAGAAGATTGCACGCCTGGTTGGCGGGTAATCTTCACCCCTCTCATTAGCCTAAGAACGGTTGGAAATATACAATTGAGAAAGGAAACCAAATCCAGCATTAAACCAGCCTCCATTTCCCGATAGCTTGTGATTTGCTTTGCAGCAGCTGGGTACTTTCGTGCAAAAAGTTTCCCTCCGTTCACCTTCTTCACCGAGACCTGCATCACTAAATTGAACCGATAGATTCAAGATACTGAACATGGACATTATGATAATGAAGATGCCAAAAGGAAACATAAGAAATAAACTGCGTTGACATCATAGTCAAAACCTGTTTATTGCCACCTTCATGTCTCTCGCCCATGTACGATGTCGTTTGATCCATTTCATCCCAGTGTTCACTTTCCTGAGGGTAGCAGGTGAAAGCCGTTGAGGGTGGCAGCATGCAAGGCTGGGGCATGAATCTGATTACCGGTGTATGATGCACTGCGGATTGACGACAAGAGGCCTGGCCATAGCAGCAGTCCTGTTCCTTTTGCGCTTCAACATGTCTCGGACCACAGCTGGATGGTTGTTTGGAAGTAGCAAGTCCATCCTCAGTCTAATATATGTAGCTGGAGCATGGTGGAATTTGCAACAGGTACAGTGCAAAACAGTTAAATTGCTGTGTTATTGACTGACATTTGTGCAAGCGACCACCCTGTTTTGGCTGGGATTTTCATATCATCCAAGACCTTCTTGATGTAGTCCCCTAGGTCTACCCCCTGCACTTCAGGGCGCACAACCGACTCCTGAATGAGGATAAGATAAATCCTTCTCCGGCAGATGGGGGGCGCCATATCTTTTCCTAAGATCGCAGTGGCCGGTCCGCTCAAACCTCCTAGCCTTCCACTGCTGAAAGCTAAATGCAGAAGGAGTGCGGATTCATGATTACATAGACCATATTGTACCTGAGCTTTTAGGAACTCCACATGGTGAACCCCATCTACAAGGTTTAAAGCACAGTGCTCAGTACTCAGTACAGAACAAATGTATATCAAAGATACCCAGGCAAGTTTGCGCGGATGAACTTGGTGACTTTCTCCAGAACAACGCAAAAGCCCATGACATTCTCCAGAATTGCAACCTTAGACGGTGCAATATACGGTCAAGGGCAGCCAAGCCAAAGAGACAGCACTTGCAATAAGAATGGTGAATGCTTGACGATTGACATGGTCACAACATGTCACAACTAGATTTACTGAGCAGCTTTTGGTCGGGTTGTCTTCATACGATGTACGCATGCAAAGAGTTGCTTGGCGTTTGGGTCGGATAAGCGTCCAAGACCCCCAAGTGTTGAAAATGGAGTGCAGGGAAAGCCGGCACAGTATAAAGTCACCTGGCCGAAACTCCTTTCAAAAGTACAGCCCGTAGTGACTAGTGAGCATCCTTATGACATGGGATTCAGGCCAGCCCAATACTCAACACAACCCGACAGCCTGGTCGACCAAAGGCTTGTTGTCCTGTTTCAAGACCGATGCAGTCAGCCTTGGCAATCAACAAATATCAACTCAGCACAGAGGAGTACATTTCCCATGAACACAGTGTACGCCAAGGAACTGAGAAATATCATAGTTGTCCTTCAAAAACTGCCGCTTTCTGGGATTGATCTCCGAAGCTGACCTCATAGTTGAAATTGATGTTTGGTTCAATTGAACGTGATACAGTTAAGGTACTCTTGGGCTAGTGAGTCTGAAGGAAAAAAACAAACTATTTCCCCAAAGCAGCCCACCCACAAACAGCCAAGCTGCAAGTGGACAAGGTGCTTGCCTTTACCGGCAGCTTCGAAGAGCATTTGCAGTCCCATGAATGGGGTGTCAGCGCCACTACCTAGGCTACCAGCCAAAAGATTTTGATTGGATCTTTCTGAAGACTTATCAAATCTTAGAGGCAATATGGTCCCCTCCACCTCCTCCAGAACTAGTGCAATATAGTTGCAGTCCGATGAGAAGCAAAAGAAGCCTTTGTGCCAGGATTCTAGCCACTTGTCCAATCCTCAATGTGGCCGTTGGCAACATGAGGGCACAAGTCAAATTCCATTTGGTTGTAATTCCTGTGCAGGAATCCTGTCACTGTACTGCATGTGTGATGCAGCAGAGTCTCCAGAACTGCGAAGAAAAAGCTTCCCAGTCTCCTCCACATAGTCCACCGCGGCCTGGGAGAGGCCATGGTCCTGTGTGACTGGTGGTGGTCACTGTGTGGGAGGGATATTCAATACAGGGTTTCACTAAGCAGGTGGGTTTCAGAATAAAGTGAAACTGTTTGATTGAAATAGATAGGTTTCCCTATGCAAGTTTGAGCCCATGCGTCCTCATCTGCGACAATGCTTGAGCTTGAATCGGAGCTCGAAGCTGATGAGGCTGCACCAGACATTGGCTCCACAGCAAAGATGACTTTGTTAAATTCTGTGATTATATGGTTTATCATTATCACTATGCTTTTTTTTTAGCACTGAAAAGTGATTGAACCAATCCACCATCCTTGAGCCAGACTACAGTGCCACTTCCACATTGGAAAAGGGCCACTTAGAATTGAACAAGACTATTAAATTTGATTGCAACAATTGGGAAAATCAATGATGCAAAGCCAAGGTTGAAACTGATTCTAAGGTTGAACTTGATTTTAGAAAAGATTGGACAAAAGTGGCCCCAAGAGGTTGATTTTAACTTTATACAGACATGTCTGGACACTGCAGGGTTGAAATTGATTTTAGATGAAGATTAAACAAACATGAAAAAACAAGTCCATGTTTAAACAAAAACACATGATTTTATAGAAGGGTGATTGGACAATTGAAATCTAGAATCAACTCTGCTACACTCTCAAACACACACACCATCCACAACACATCATCCACTCTGAGATCAATTCTCAACCTTCTACTACTCCAAATGCTTTCTATAGAATCAACAACTAGAACCTCTATAGAATCTGGTGCATGTTCATGCCTTCTCTATAAAATGGACTGGCTCAACCTATTGGGCATCAGCCAAACTGACCCAGTGGGGGGCCATCATTTTAAGGCTAGTTTTTCAGGAAGGTTGAGATTTCATTCTATAGAAATTAAACATGTCTCTAAAACTTCGGGGGTCATTTTGTGCTCAAGCTTCCCGATTGTATAGGGTTTATTCGGCAGGAGATGTTGTTATACGTTCGTTTCAATCCGAATAGCAGCTGCATGTGATTCTTCACGAAACCACGTTTCTTTCAAACAAATCATAGGAATTCACCCGTGTCCTCCATGTCTTCATACCCAGACACGACACGTCTGGGACTGCCATGAATGCCGTTTTAGAAAGACCCCAGTCAACCACCCCTGGCTTGATCATGGGCAGTCCTGTTCCTGGCAGTCCCAGACCTGTCGTGGATATGGAACTTCAACGGAGTGTCGCGGGTCGTGTCCATCGTTTCTCCGTTCTTTCATCGATCCCACCGCCATTCTCCTGACGCTTGGCGCCGAAATCGCCCAAGCCAGCGCCTCCCTTCAGCTCCATCTCCTCACCCAGGGACACTTTTGGATGAAAAACAACAAATTAGTATCTAACCCCATGGATCCACATACCTTCTCACAAGGCAATTGGACCCTCCTGGCGCCTACATAAATAGTCTCCCTGCTCACCGTACCTCAGAAGGTATGTGGATCCATAGGGTAAAGATGTTTTTACATGTGTCGTTTTGCTGTTACATGCTGTTACACATGCAGCAATCAGCAGGTTGCTGTACAGCTTTCACAACGTGTGGGAGGCTCCACATCTGCCTTTGGGCTGTGAGGTTGCTTTCGGAGTCTCTCTCACCCTTGAGACCGTGAGACCCGTGAGGTTTTTGTTTCTCAATCATGCACGATCCGCTACCCATAGATCAATTGGGGTGGTTGACCTGGGGTCATTGTCTTGCGGCATACCTAAGGGTGAGTCCCACCGGTCGTGTCTGGGCTTTTGGGCGGACGGGACATCCGTGGTTTCGCGGATCTTCGCCTCAAAGAGAGGCATGCAGCCCATGGCACCTCGGCATCGCCGCCGACGCGAGCTTCGGCCGGAGGACTGGGGAGAATCTGCCGACGGACTGCGTGGAGGACGGACTGGGGTCGTCGGCGATAGGAAAAACCGGGTGTTCTGTTCGTAGGACGAAAAAAGCGTGGCTGCTGCGGCTACATCTGTCATCTCAGTCAGACTCTGTCAGACTCCCCCCCAGCAAAAATTCCGAACTGGGCATTCAGTGAAGTGTACTCTACATGCCTGGGGCTCTGGGAAAGAGGGCTAAAATGTGCTAAAGAAGAACATTGGGGGGGGTTCCTTTGCCATGGCTCCCATACGATCATGAAGTTCCTTCAGTGCCGAACCCCTGCAAACATACCAAAAACGCCCACAGTACAGTCCCTCAAATGTTCCGAATGACCTTCCCAGGCGATAGCAACAACGTCGCTGGCTTTCCAGGAGTGTACACCCTCGGGCCCGGCGGGGTCTCTCAAGACCTAGAGTGCCGACGGAGACGGCGCCCTGCTGGGCGTCCGGACCGATAAAGGCTCGATGGAAAAGGCCACGATACTTGGGCTTTTTCAAGACCTACGGACGATGTGGCCGAAGCACTCAGGCCAATGACAGCCTGGCTGTGTATCTTTAAAAGGGAAGACCTGCTGGCCCCCGATGGATTTGGGTCTATTTTCCTTGTCGTCGGTCGAAATAGGAGGTCTCACTCTTTTAATACACACAGCAAATGATGCGGTGGCCAATTCTGGTTTCTTGAGGACTCGCCTGAATAAACATGAACAAACTCCGTGCAGTTTGTCCTAGAGTACTATCAAAAAACATCCTTTATGCCATATATGCATGGCTTTGTTCAGGCTTGTCCCTATGGATCCACATACCTTCTGAGAAGGTGATTGGAGACTATTTATGTAGGCTTGGACCCAGCGATCCCTCCGTCCTATGCCCAACGGTCCGGCCTCGAGTGGGTCTCCGGCGAGGAGGACGATCTCCACCCCCTGCCGGTCTGCCGAGGAGTTCCGCCGCCAACGTCATTGTTCCACCCCGCAGACCAACGGCATTGTTGGAGGCACACGATTCTGATTCTTCTCGGTGGCATTCTCATTCTAAGGTAGCTCACTGGTTCCTTACCCATGAGGTTGTGGATAATGATTGTATAGAGCCCATTAGACCTTTGTTTTGATAGGAAAAAAAGACCCTATTTGGGGTGGTTGATGTTCCAAAATAGAGGACCGCGAAGACCGCGTGTGACAGGCCAGTGACATCGATGTGAAGATCCAGTCGTCCGGCCAACCCTCCATATGGTGCCTACCAGTGACGTGATCGAATCATGAAGCCGATTCGATGGCCCATCAAATCCTCTTTTGGTCAACAGATGCTTTTTCTCCAAGAAGCTTCTCCTAAACCAGAGAGATTTCAGAGAGTTGTTTTTCTCAAAGGCGGCCCACGATGGCCACCTCTTTGGGAGTCTGGCTGTAAGTCTCATGTGCTCCGAACTTGTTAGCTCCAAAACCAGGATGGCTTGTTGCGTCAGCGATGCTCTTAGGGTGGCTTTCAAACTGCCCAGCACTCTCAGTCTGGTCAACTTCTTGGAGCTCGTGATGGACACCTCCGAATTTTGGAGCTACCTTCCGCAAGTGGCCAAAAGCCGCTGAGTCCAAAGGATGACCAACATGACTGGGCCACATCTTGCCAGGCAGACCAGGGGTGGCAAGCCTCACTGGGCCAAAATCACCAATCAACCTCAATCACAAACCTGCCCCCTTCTTCAATTGACTGGGCCAAGATCTATACCCCTGGTGGTCTAAGTTGGTCGCCGGACCCGCCGACTCTCGGCGCCTCCATCGCCGGTGCCAAGGGTGGCCAGTTCACCTCGCCGGAGACGCGTCGCGCGCGAAGAAAGACGTGGTCAGACCGGTTCGGCGAGCTTCAGAAAAGAGGTATTCGCAAGGAGTCCTGATGGACCCCAATTCAAGGAATCTTTGAGACGGCTCACCCAAATTTGGGGCTTCAGGAAAAGAAATAACGAGGCCTTTTGTGAGGCCTTGCTGCTTTGTGACCCACCATTGATTGAATCGCTGAAACACTGAACCACCAAGCAGTTTTCTCACGACCAAGGGTTTTGCACTCCAAAGACACAAACCCAATGAGATCCAGTGAGACCCAACATGTTAATGCCGCTAGGCGTTTTGCCTTAAGATTGGCGGGCCGAGGCTAAACGACATGTTTTGGAGCAAATTCCGCCTCCTTTAGCACCCAAGCACTCCATGGGACTGGAACAAAAGAACAGTTTATTGCCTAATTTATCCTAATATATCCCTAGGCCTCCAAGTACCGAACCTGAGAAGGTGGGACTGGGGTGGGTGCCAGGAGGGTCCAGTCTAATCCAATGCCAATGTAGGCCGCCAGTCCCAATAGTCTCTTTCAATGAGGACTCACATACGTATGGAACTCTGTATGGATGATTGACGATTGACCTCTTCCGAGAGTTTATGGAGTTTGTTTTTTTCTTTAAATTTAAACGTATTGTGTCTACCTGAGGTATATAGATGTGATCTATAATCCTAACGGTTTCGTCCCCTCTTTCTTGTTCTCCCTGCAAACCCAACCAGAAACAATTGCTTGGAGCCCTATGTTTGGCGCCATTCACAATAGATCTTTTACAATAGGAAGTTGTTGGGACTGGGGAAACATTCATGTGTTTCTGGTTGGTGAACCCAGTGTGAAACCGAGAAGAACCAGTTGTTTCGGTATGTATCACTTCAAGTGGGTTTGCACTGCAAGTGCTCTGGGAGCTTTGGAAGAGCAACTGATCAACCAATCGAGTTTGAGTAGGAACTCGATCAAAAGGAGGGCTGAAGGCAACTGTGGCACCACTACGACCACCTCTCACTCTGTCTCATCTCTCTCTCTCTCTCTCTCTCTCTCCTTCCCGTTCTGCAACGTCGCCTTCTTTTGGCGTCGACCACGAGGCTTCTCCTCCTCCACCGCAGCCTGACAGGTAGTGATAGTGCCTTGGATATTGCATAGAACAAACTGCCGTTGCACCAAACATGTAAACACGTGTATCAATAATGTTAGACTTGATTAATCAACCCCGCATATGAAGAGGAATTCCAATTCAAATGGAGGTGCCCGAGGTGTGGTGACTTGGAAAGACTTGCTGGTTTTCGTTTGTCCTCTTGCTTGCCTTTTCGGTTTCACGTTCGTTCTTTTGTACATACCCTCCAGGTCACTTTTTCACCTACCAACTCCACCAAGGCCCGTCATAATATGTGACAAGGGCGTGTGTGGAAGCGTACGTTGCCCGCAAGTGTGTGCATTCAAATGGAGGGGTTCATTGATCAAGAGTCTACATTAACGGGCTATACAATCTATACATGCAACCTTCTCAAGCTGATGTGCTGAGCTTTCATGTTCAAGAGGTTTTTCGCTCCGAAGCTCATATAAGCTCATGGTTAGCCGGCTCTTTGTCCTTTCGACCTAGTCCAATCATGCATTTAGTCCATTTGGTTTCAAATCCCTCAACCACGAACCCCAAGAGTCACCTCTCTCCATCCCTCTTCACATCCAGCCTTGGGCTGCTCCTCCACCACCTCCTCCACCTGCGCCGACCGCCGGGTTCGTGCGTCCGGCCGGGTGACGTTCCGGCGGGTCTGCTCCCGCCCGCATCGGCGCAGCGGAAACGGAACAACCTCGTCCGCACAACCGCCGGTTCGGACGCCTTGTCCGCGGCGCGCAGCTCATCCAAGGGCGAGGCGTAGGGATACGTGAACTCCTTGACCGGACGTGGGCCGTTGGGCCGTTGGCCGATGGGCCGTTGGGCGCGGCGAAACGGTGCACGGTTCCTCCGCCGTGAAACACGGGGGAAAAGTCCAGTCACCCGACGTCCGCTCCTTCCGGCTGGGGGAAGGAGCGGAATCGTTTTCGGAGCTTTGGTGCGAGATTCGGAGAAGAGAATGGTAGATATATATATATATATACCCTAGACTTCCAAGACCATTTAAAAAATGGTTGACCTGGTTTTGGTAGAGTAAAATCCTTTGTTGATTCGGTAAAGCCTATTAAAGCAATAATAGTGGTTGGAAGCCTAGGGTATATATATATATTGGTTTTAAGATGTTTTAACATGCTTCAAGTAATTACGTGCAATATATTTTTTTCAGTATCCCTTCAACAATTATGATTCCTTCGAGATGTTCCTTGTTCTCAAGACCCCTCAAGATTGGACAGTAACAAAAAAGACACTCCTTCTGAAAGCCGTTGTTTTGTTTGTTCACGTTCCCCGCATTGGCCATTGGGGACCAGCCGTGCTTCAGCATCAGATTTTTGCAGGACAGTTCGAGAACGTCTTTCATCCATGTTTCACAGTCCCCCCAAACGCTCTGAACTCCCACGAATTCGACCGCGAAGCCATGTCGAATCCATGCGAATTCGGGGGAAACCCGCTGTGCGGGGCTCCGTCCCAGGCGTCTTCGACCACTTCGGGTCGAAGACGCTCTCCGTCCCCTCCTCAGGTTTCTCGGGGGGGCAGGCGAAAACGTTCGCCCGTCTCCATCTCGCTGATGTACCTCCCGCCGTGAGACACCGGCCATGTTCTGGGCCAAGCCGTTGGAAAATTGGGAGAAGAGCCTAAACCCCAAAAAGTTCCATGTTGGACCTTGATCCCTGGGGACTGCTTGGAAGAGTCAAAATGGATTCTTCCAATCACCTGGTATACCCACTCTCTGCGACCCGGCATCCTTGTCAAAACATGTCATACACCATTCAAAATCAGACCTCCAGTGACATGGACCACCCAGCATCTTCTGGAAAAACCGTCACCTGGCTCTTGTCGCCTCCTTTGTTTCACCATGGATCTTCAGGACTTCCAGTTCAAAAGCTCCAGGTACACTCCGGCATCATGGTTACGTGGAACACGGGAAGAACATACATATCCAAGTCCAAAGACCCAGTAAAACATGGTCTTTTACCTCAGTAAGTATTGGTTTTGTATGACCATCTCCAGTAAAATGAGGTCTTTGACTTGTAGGGTATGGAAGAACATACGCCAAAAGGATGACCACGAAGTCAGAGCAAACAGTGCTTAATGTCCGTTACTTGCATGCAGGTGTGGTATGCTGCGAATCGTACGCTGCGCCATGGATCAAATCTACTTCACAACCCCCCTTGGATTCCCCTCGATTGAGCTGCACATCAACGCCGGAACGACCCTTCGGACGGGTTGGGACCCCAAAAGGATTCCATGGGCATCGGCATTACAATGCATTTGACCCCATAACCCAGTCCCAACCAGTTGTAAAGCTCAAGCTGGCGCCATAGACTGGGTTCCAACCAGTTTCTGGTCGGGACCTTGGTTTCGTGACTCCAGTCCCTGTCACGCACTGGTCTCACCGGTCGCCGCACGGGTCTAACCGCATAAAATCCATCGATGGTCAGTGCTAGCTGAACACGATTCTCTCGAAACCGCTCCGACTCCATCGAAGCTGAACATGTGTTGTAAACAAGTCGAACAACGCTTCGGATCCCTCCCAACCCGATGGTTGGTCGACCGGGTTTGCTCCACCGATGGTCCGAACGGGCAACCAATGGTCACTGCCAGCTGTTTAACGAACCCTACACTACTCAGGGCACCCATTGGAAGTGCTAGCTGACCTATAGGTGGCTGTTCCGTTCCTAATTCTTTCGGGATCGGATGCACCGAACGGGTGGCGATGTGTCGAGTCTGAGTCACATTCGTTTGATGTGACGTTGTTCTCCATCTATCCTTCCGATCGGAGGTGATGTTTTATTCGTAGACGCTTAAACAGACCCTTTTTTGGTGAAAAAGAAACCTCTCTCCCTGGACCCTCCACAGTACCTTAGAAAATGGGACATGAATCCATAAAAAGACAGGTACTTGTACCCATTTTCCGAGGTACTTTGAGACTCCAGGTCAATGCAACGCGTTGGTGTCTATTGCATCCCTGCTTGAGTCACTCGCGTCACGTTTTCGGAGAGCTGTAGTCACTAATTCCAAGTTTTGCTGGCGGAACTTCAGCCACAGAGGGCTGGCGGTTCAACAAATCCAGAGCGCCGGAAGTGAGCAGGGCCCAAAGATCACGTGCAAAAACATTATTGTTAACACGTGGTTGGTTCATAAGCAGGAAATCAAATCATCCTACCATTGACAAAGAGTAGTAGTAGTAGTAGTAGTAGTAGTAGTAGTAGTAGTAGTAGTAG
>CAXAMN010026828.1:461286-623342 GCA_963970005.1 Durusdinium trenchii
GTGTGTGTTTGTTTGTTATGCTTGTTGTTGTCTGTTGCTGCTGTTGCTGTTGCTGTTGTTGCTGTTGTTGCTGTTGCTGGTGTTGTATTGTTTGTTGATTGACGTTTGTTGGTGGTTGGTGGTCGGCTGTGGTTGTGGTTGTGGCTGTGGCTGTTGCTATTGTTGTTGTTGTTGCTGTTGACTGTGTTTTGTGAGTGTGCGTGCTTGCAATCATCAAGTTTAAATATGTCAAAGTTGCTTTTCAAGGAACATGCACAACTCCCTATACTAGCAAAAGGTTGCGGAACTCCTGTGGTCACTCCGAGCGAAACAGCTCCCTCATGAAAAAGGGGAATATGATACGGAGCTGTCGCTCCCAGCTAGCACACGAACAATCAGAATATTCATGATATTATATGAATAGAATTAATGTATTATAGTTAACAGTTAACATATGCTGTTGGGATATGGCTATAAAACGAGGGTAAGATCGGTGACCACGTGCCAATACGAGGATGCATCGGATGCATTTGTGATCGGGTCTATCCCCACGGCTCTTTCCAGGCTTACTGGGACAAACCCAACGTAATTTTGCACGGGATTTACAGGTTTTGAGCTAGTGTGTGCTCTCCCAAGCACACCCGCTCTCTTATTTTTACGGCTCTTAACCATGCTCGGTTTGTATATGACTCGTCCCTTGGTTTCCCCAGAGTGTCGACTCGGATTCTGTCAGAGTGTCGAGAAACGCGAGTCCCTCCAATCCATGACAGTAGGGAAGCAAAACAAGACCCACCTGGGAGTGTTTTTTTCCTTTTTGTTCACACGTGACCAGTAGGGAAAAAGTATGTAACAATGAACCTGAACAAGGCAGATAAGCCTAAACCCAGCCGATGTAAAAACATACAACCAAAAACCGTCCAAATCGCCGATCCGCCGATCCCTGTTTGGATCGGCTATATGGGACAGCTCGTGCCTCGGTGGTCTACTTGGGACATCAACCGAAGGGTGTTTCAGTACCACATCCTGGTCAGCCTGGAACCTTGCTCCGATGGTCCAGGAGCCTGCGAAAGGCCCTCGGCATTCTCAACAGAGTCTAAGAGTCTAGCCGTCTCACAGTCCAACCTAGGAAAGGGTGCCACCCCAATACCAGTGGACCTGAACCCTATGGGCGACAGTCGGTCGCCAGGTTCCCCACTGCCAAGGATGTAAAAAGCGGAAGGTCCAATGCTTTGGATGTCAGACGCCTCTCGCACAGGCATGTGAAAGCACATGCTCAAAGCACTCCTGAAGTTGGCATGACCATGTTCCCAAACCTGAAAATGTTTCTTCGCCCGATGTTATTCACTGTTTTCCTGTGGTGACTCTGGTGGGTGCCCATGAATCAAAACAATTTAGATGTCCTTCGCTCGGTGCACCTGAGTTTCATGCCGAGACCGGTATCAGCAAGCAAAAGACTCGTAGCATAGAATCTTCAAAGCGTGAGGGACTAGCTGTCCATGCCTATCTTTCTTCTAGTTAAAGAAAGTATCATGCCCAGTTGATAAGCAAAGGCTCTGACCTACTTTGTTCCTGTTGTTTCTCTATGGATACATGTTGGGTCTATCCTATTGCCAGTAACAGTGGGTGATGATAATTAGTAAGTGATTGTTTAACAATAACAATCATTATCATGCCGTATTGATAGGACAACCCAGACTGTTTGGTCAAAATATGTCAAGTATGTACTCCTTGGAGAGGTTGATTCCGAAGCGATCTGGTTCTGTGTAGCTGTCCCCTGCAGGATCAGCAAACTGGTTCAAAGCGATCTGTGTTCTCAAGCGGATGTCCCTGGCCAACGAACACAAGACTTCTGCAGTGACTATACGGATCATCTACCCCAAAATGATGGCATGCGGCGCGCGGCATGCTGGCTGAGCTGAACTCTCGGTTCACCATGTACCACCTCTTCTCAACAAAAATGGTGTGATTGTTGTTAACCATTTCCACAGCTGTACCTATAGTTCTGTATCAAAGCTGTGGAGTTACAGTCCCAATTTGTGGCGATACTTCCGTTGAGACTTCACTTGGATGGCTGATTTTTGAGTTGAGCCAATCCATACAACGAAGCATGCCTCAAACAAAAGAGCTGGGTTCTTGCCAGGATATTTCCAGGGCTTCCTTGTTGCAGATACGGGATGAAGCCAATGAGCAACTGTTTGGGAGCGGGTTTTCAGCCTTCCTGGCAACACTGTCATTGATTGGTTTGCCGAAAGAAGAACATGCAGTCATCCAGTCGTGCAGTGTCGGGCATCTGAGGGAAGGGAAGGGCATCTGTCTGGCTCTGGAGGTTTTAAAAAGGAGCGCAAAAGCAGCAGAGGAAACACTCCCCTGCAGCCAAGAATGTCCCACTCTCCGAGCTTGAAGATGCGATCTGCACTGTTGGCAATGGCAAGCAATATGACTTCAGAAAAACACCTACGGGTGTCTCCGACGAAGTGTTTTCCCTGTGAAATGCGGTCTTGGCAAATAGCTGGGGGGGGCTGGCAGAACAAATGCCTGTTTGAGTATGAAATCCCTACCATTTTTCAAGGCACCTTCTCTCGTGAAGGACTGGATGATGGACACAAACGAACTGGAGAACCCCATAACGAACTGGGCCATTCTACCCAGGGTGACACCAACAATGACGTCTGAGCTGAGCCAGTTACGGTCAGTTGGTGGAAGTAGACCTGGGCACCTGGAAAAACATGAAGTCATCCCAGACCAGCAACAGGTTCAACAGCTAAGCCACTGGATCTAAATCAATTCCCCAACCTACAATGACCCATCCATGTATGCAAATGTTCCAGTCGCGTGGATTGTCTGGGATTGGCTTACCATGGGTTTCCTGTTTTATTCGACCGTATTCTCCATGCCCCTACACCAACACCAGTCCACCCAGCTACAAATGCCACGAAAGACCGCTTCCTTTCTCAGCTTGTTCAGCTGCGTCATCGTGCGAAAAGGAATGGAGTGATGTTCACGGTGGCCTGCGATCGGAAGTCGGACGTGACCGTCGTGACCTCCGACGGTGGAACTTCCGAGGCCGCAGATACGAGCCGTGCCCCTCTCGTAATTCCGTTCCCCACTCCCCCAATAGAAAACCAATAATATCAAAAAATATTCAAATATTATATACATGACAATATGCTTCCTGTCCCTTCAAAGCAAAAATCGCCACTAACCCGCCAGTGGATGGTATGGCCTCATGGAAGAAGACTTTTCAGTACGAACAGGGGTAGGAACGCTACAGACCTCCATGTGAGGTCGGTCTTCGGTGGAAAAGCCTGCGAAGAGGTCGCCCCGGATGTCACAACGGACCAAACCCGCCGACGAGATACAACCATGTTGCTGGTAGCTTCTTGCTAGTAGTAATGGCCTCCAACCCACTGGCGATGGCCGGCCTCCACCCTAGAAGCTTCTTGCTTACTATATAGCTGCCCCTGTTACCAATAAACGAATAGCGATGCCCTTGTTACCTCAAGAAATCCAAGGAGCTTTCCACATCACAAACCCAACCGGTGGGACTGACCTATTGGTCGATGACCTGGGGCATACCAACATCAGTCCGGCCAGTCGTGTCTATACCCAGACACGACCCATGGGACTGCCAGTCCGGACCGATCAATTGAGGTGGTGCCAGGGGTGTCAATGGGGCGGCATATATATATAATATATGGCAGTCCCATGTCGTGTCTGTATGGGTCTTCACTCCGACTCGCGTTGCAACTCAAACACATGCCGGCATCTTCAACCGGAAGCACCACGGGGAGGAGCTTGATGGAGCTTGGATTTGAGAATACAGAGATGTACAGAGTGATGGGTGGCTTGCAGTTTCAACCACTAAGACCAAAGATCCTTCTGAAAGCCACGTCATCAGAACCCGACCACCAACATCCCGAAGAGACATCCGCGACCATCTGCAACCGCCCAAAGGTCACAAAAGTCCAGAACTCCGCTCCAGCCGCGCCAGGCATCCCAGTTCCTCCCAACTCAGCGGCCAGCGGGTGAAAACCACCACGGTACGTCCGCCTGCCGGCCCTGCCCGGCCCTGCCTGTCCAGTCATGGCCTCCTGCACTGCGATCGCCATAATGGCCACCTCGGCCGAGCCGCCACCGAGGCGGAGGAGGGCGCAAGCTCGGTGAAACCGCCGATTCGAAGCCGATTCGAAGGACGAACCAACTCCGGGTCGACCAGGAATTGGTTCTCGGCTCCTTGTCACAACTCCCCTGCGTGGTGGCGTTTTCCTGCATGTGCATGCGGCAGTGACCCTCCACGGGCAACTCACAGCTTGTCGAGGGCCCGGCTTCTTACATGGCTTTGCACTGAGCCTGTAAGGAAAGTGAGCAAGTACAGGAGGCACTTCCCCTGAATATGATGATTGGTGGCCCGTTTTGGGGCTTACAACATTGTCATGAAAAACAAGAGCTGACCCTGAACATAGGCCCTTGAAGGTCCTTGACGATGTTTCTTCCTCAACAAACCATGCAAAATCATGCAAAAGACTCACAAACGATGTTCACGACCTGACCGTCGCGTGTCGTGGTCATCACATGTCTCTAAGGCCACCACCATGGCCACCCGTCCATTGAAGACTTGCGCCTAGCCGGCCGCTCCGGTCTCGGAATTCCAGACGTTTTGGGCCCACACAATGACCCTGGACCCTTGGAGATCGAACACATCAACAAAGAACAAATAGCTAGTAGTAACAAGTGCCACGCTAGTAGAATTAGAATTAAACTTAATAGCTTCTTGTTACTAATGCGTGGCACTTGTTACTAGTAGCGATGCACTTGTTCCTATCAAAACGGAAAACACATAACATGATCCAACTACATGGATTACCCAAACACGACACGTGTTTAGGGACTGCTATATTTGCCGCCCCATTGATCCCCCTGGCACCACCACCCCAATGTAGGCAAATATTACATACATGGAATATACTTATGGAATATTATATTACCTATACATGCAACACCAAAAAACCACCCATCATCGAAGTCATCTTTGTGCAACAATGGACCGTTTGGGTGACGTACCTTTGACACCGGAACACCGGTGGTTTCTTCCTTCCCGTTGTCCACCAGTATGGCGTCCAAGCCCTGAAAATGGTGCTGACGACCCACAAAGCGGGTCCATCCAGTCGATGCCAAAACAAGAGAAACAAAACGACATCTGCGCAGAAGTCTGGTGATATCACCGAAGTACATCTCCTGTGCCTGGACCCTCCAAAGTACCTTAGAAAATGGGACATGAATCCATAAAAACAGGTACGACTGTACCCATTTTCCGAGGTACGAACTGAGACTCCAGGTATAGTCGATACTAGTTGACTACCGGGGGAAAGAGCGCGCTTCCGAATGCGCTCGACTCGTCCCTTCTTTCTGGTACGGAAACCTGTAAAAAATGTTTTGTGTTTTCACTCATTTTTTGTGTGCTGCACGTGTCCCGAGAAGATCCCCTGTGGAAAGAATCTAAAATAGTAAACTGGTTATGACTGGTTGGTGATTTCACCTCACTTGAAGTCCTATCAGTCTGTGGGGTCAATCATCCCAAGTAAAGGTTGAACACAACAATATCCCGAAAACGCCACCGTTCGTAGACTCCCAAGTACACGAGCCGTTCACGGAGGTGTCGCCGTGAGGCCGCGCGACACCACGCCTCACGCAAGGCCGACTTCAGCATGGGTGAAAGTCGGGGCATGCGCAGCTGGTCGATTTCCTGGAACGGCCCAAGCCAGCTGAGTTGCTCAGCTGAAGAGAACAATTAAGGTGAAAAGAGTGTCCCAATGTGTCCCACTATTCACTATATAGAATATTCCCACATAGTCCCACTTTGCAGCAAAAACTGTTCTGAGTCTCCCACTTGATGAAATCTCTTCACAGAAATGCTCAGATATGTTCAGATGTTTGATGGTCATAATATGACTTTCTTCTGCAATCTGCTGAGATTTCACTTAAGAGGACCCATCATGGACCCCACGTGCGGATGGCTCGAATTGGCCAAAGGTCCATTCCGTTGCACACTGGAATGTCTGAGCATGTTGGGCATTGTTTCTTTGATTAAGTGGGCTGACAAGAGTTTTGCCCGAGAGAAGACTTGACAAGAAAGCTGAAGCAAGAACTGAACGAGAAACAGCAAAACCAGTGACCTTCAATCCCGTGTGCCTGATTAACATCTACATTGCCTTTCAGTGACTGGACTCTTCTTAGATCAAACTGATTCATGTGATCGATTTCGTCGCCCAAGTCTTTGTCTCCTGAATGCATTTGTTTTGAATTGCATCTAAATTCAACACACTTCATGTATGCCAGCACCCTCCAACAGGTCTCCTCTGGTGAATCTTGCAGACTTCAAAGTTGCAGGTGGTGACCTGTTGGAGGGTCCTGGTATGTAATATTTACATAATTACCTGGAGTCTCAAAGTACTTCGGAAAATGGGTAAAAAAGTACCTGTTTTTTATGAGATCATGTCCCATTTTCTAAGGTACTTTGAATTGGAGGGTCCAGGTATATTATTGACCCACTCATTGACCCCTGAACCCCCCCTAAATGACATACATAGAGATCATAGAGTGCTTGGGATTTCACCATTTTCCCTGGGTCTTCGTCGACGAAGTCTTGACCCAGTCACTGGCACGGCACTGTCAGGGTACCGCACACTGCTGGAGACCCGACATCAGCCCTGTCTTGATAGATTCTATAGTATAGGACTATATCCCAGACACTCCATGAATGAAATATACATTGACCCCCCAAACCACCCCTGGCTTTTTCTCGGCAGTCCGGACTGGCAGTCCCACCAAACGTGTCGGGGACCTGGCCTAATGGACTGGGGTGCCTTCTTGCGGTGCATCGAGGTCACTCAGGCGACTTGGGGGAACACAATGAACCCTTCCTCCGGACCGGACTCCGGCATCTTGCCCTTTTCCCGGACTCCGGTCCTCGACGGAGTGGTTCTTGGACGTGGCCTGGTGAGGATGTGGAAGGATGTATGGGAAGGAGGTGGAAGGATGCATGTGAGTGGTTCAAAGCATATCAAAAAGGATGACTGTGACTGTACCAGCACCACCCGCTTCGAGTGGCCCGTGGACTGGTTTACCTTGGAACCATGCTTTGAGGTGTTGCATTTCTGGTCGGGATGGGTCCCTTCCCAGAGTCCCGACCGCATACTTTCGCCATCAACGACCTGCAGTGAACACCATCTGAACGCCAATCACATCCATGAAAGCCAAATTAAGAATGCTAAAACAATATTCAGCGGTACCACAAATTCACCACTCCAAACCCCCCAATTTGGGCCATATTTGCTTATAATCCGGGATCTCTAACACCATCCCTTCGCGTCCCGCACCTTTTTGACTCTTCTTCGCCCCGGCATCCACGACTCGACCTCCGCGCGCCTCCAGCGCCAAGGCACTCAAGCCCACGGCGCCTCAACCGGTCGACTGGGCGCCGGCAGTTCCGGTGCAGTTGGAAGGAGTTGGGAGTCGGATCGGAGGGGACGGAAGACCAGGTCCGGTCGACTGGCGCGGAAAAGAAAAGGAGAGCAAAAGACGTGCGGTCGACGTCGAAGAAGGCATGGACCCAAAAAATCCCTTCCGTTGAAGCAAAACAGCCCTTCACAGAATTTAGAGTGCAATGTCTTAGACAGCATTGCTGGACGGTCAAGTCATAGTGTACGTAAACATGCAATTTCCATCTTCATAAGTCTGTGTGGTTCAAGGACACAGTCGCTTGCGGTTGAGCTAAATCAAAGCCCAAAGAAATGTCACAGTCCCAAATAACAGCAAGAACTTCAATCGCTTGGGGCAGGCTAGGCCGCGTCTTCTCAAATGAGACGCGGTAGCACTCCAACCAGTTGAAACCCTGAACGAACTGACTCAGTTGGTGCCCCAGGAAGAAACACTCTAGATTTTTTGAAGCACATTGACTCATGAGCTGATTAAATAGCACAAGATGGAGTTGATGTTCGGTGGACAAACCCCCACCCGTTTGCGTCCGATCGCTGGACCGGGAGAACCCGGCTGGTCACGAGGACCACGTCAAAGATGGGGTTGAGGCTGTTGCCGTTCATCAGGCTGGGCGCCTGAAGCGCGGGAGGCCATCGCTAGTAGGTTGGAGGCCATCGCTACTAGGTTGGATGCCATCCCTTCTAGGGAGGAAGGGTTTGGGATGAGTTGATGAAGTGTTTCCTGCCGCAAGAAGGGTGCACTCCGTCACATGGTCATGGCCCAAACGATGTGGGATCCAAGAAGGCGATCTTCCACAGACCATCCATGTATGGAATAGTACATTACCCTAGACTTCCAGTTGTACCTCCGAAACGGTTCGGTATGACTGGACCCTCCTAAACCACCCACCCCAGTCCCCCCTTCGAAACGGTTCGGTACGACTGGAGGCCAAACGCGATGGATGGGTCATAAATGGGGTAACGTCTGCAACCTTTCGATGGATCGTCTGGGGCCAGTCGCATCCAATTCGCTTACCAGGAGGACCCATATATATATAGTATCATCTCTTGTGCAAATCGCTTTGAAGGTGGAATCTATGACGCTCTAGGGAGCTGCATAGATCCTCCCTCAGAATCTCCGGCCTGCCAAACTTTACAGTTTTGGCCTGGTACTTCACGGAAAATGGATTGCCCAAAGGCTCATGGACCCCAAGCAAGTGCTACATGGTGGTTTCGATCCAGTTCACTCTGGTTGGTTTCGGGTCATTTCACCCGGACCGAACTGGTTGGGTCCTGCCACCTGAGCCTTTGGGTGAAACTGTTTGGAAAACCGATTCTCCTCGCACCTCAAGACCAGGCAAAACCCTTCACGCCCCCGTGCATCCGTGCAGGCAAAACCGGCAGCCACTCCCTGACGTGGCCTGGCCGTTCTCGGGCAAAATGTTGGGCAAACCGGTGGCAGCCTGGGCGCGTGAAAACCTGTAGACTCTTTGAAGCCCCCCAGGGCTGTTCAGAGGTGTTTCCAATGCCATGTGTGTCTCTTTTCGATTCATCAAGAGTCTACGACCTGCGCCACGGTTCCGGGTCACCAACAAAACCAGCCCTACGACTCCCCACCAAACAGGATCAGATCAAACAGGATCACCTCGCCATTGGAAGTGCAAAAGCTTTGGACGCGCGGCGCGTTGCCGAACTCCCCCGGAACACCCGCGACCAGGTTTCGGGGGATCTTCGCGACGGCCGCAGGGTCTCTCCGCACAGCAAGAGAGCCGTTCCAAGAGTGGCGGGAGCCGGGGTGGTCTGGAGTGTTCGTTCTGGCAGAAAGGACGAGGGTGAGACAGGATGAGACACAGGTCCTGAGGTCCTGCAGTATGTATGGGATTGTATGGAGCCGCCACGGCCCAAAACCGGAAGGCTTAGGGATACGGCTCCCAAGGGCCACTGGCCACCTCCCAAGGTGGGGGTGGTGTCGACAAGGTCGTCTCTCCGGACGACCAGCCTTTGCACCTGTGACACTTTTGTGTAGGTGTGGCTCGTTTTAGGTAGGTGCTGCCATGGCTTTGGAACATGTGATGGGCCTTGTTGACCAGATTCTGGAGGACCCATTGAAATCCCGGATGCGATCCCTGTTTGCTGGGCTGCAGTCACCGACGATGTTTCCTTGCTTTGGTGACTTTCATTGCTGCACTGGTGATGTTCTTGAGATTGGACAACACTGGATTGACGCTGCCATGTATCGATTTGTGCCTGGTGAGGGCTTCGTGTCGAATGGTGATGATGACGGCTTGGTGCGATTGCATGTCCAGGATATTGCAGTTCGCTCCATTCACCTGGTCAAAGGGGTTCAGATTGTCTGCGCAGGCAATTTGCGCCGCCTCAAAGACATGAAGGAGGCATGGTTTGAAAATGCTGCGATTTCCTTCCGCCCGGAGCTTCTTCTGGAGATGCCATGGTCGGCATTGCATTTTTATGCTGGATCGTTCGCAGGGTGGGGCCAAGCGCTCAATTGGCTCAGCAGGACACAGCCTTTCGTCCTCAAAGGCCAGGAGCTTGCAGTGGACCACGATGACACCGTGATGCAATTGTGGTCGGTGAAGCATGGCGCACAAGTTTTGCGAGCTCCGATCTCATTTCGGACTGCTTGGACTCCCTCGGAGTGTGTGGGTATTTGTGGGGGTGTTGAGGACTACACCCTCCTGAATGTGTTGAGGGCCCAATTGAATTTGGTTTTGACGATGAGCCCACCATGTCAGAGCTGGAGCCGAGGTGGCAAGAGTACTGGGCTCTACGATGTCAATGGGTACTCCTTTGTCCATGCTTTGTGTACAGCTGCAGCTTGTCAGCCAAATTTTATAGCGGCTGAGTGCGCCGATGAGCTGGTAAATCACCCGCATTGGCCACTTCTGCAAGCCTTGGCTCAAAGCCTTGGTTTCAAGCTAGTGTGGACTCAAGCCACCCCGTACCATGCTGTCGTTGGTCACTATCGAACACGCTGGCTTGGTGTGTGGATTCGTGCAGATCACCGATGTCAAGCTTTCGCTTTCACCCTCAAACCGACTATTGTCCCACGCCTTCCTTGGGACCACCAGGGTCATGAACTCAGGGTTCCCCAGATTTGGTCTGACCAGCTTCGATTGAGCCCATCCGAATGTGAGTTTTACAACCGGGAGGACCTTCTCCCACAAGCGAAACGAGCCAAGGTCGCCAACCCAGGGCCTCCACATGAGAACAAAGGTCTCTGGTCCAGAGTTCTGGACTCCTCCGACCCCATGCCGACTCTGTGCGCTTCGTATTCGCGCCAGCATCTTCTTAGTGAGGGTCATTTGCAGAACAAAGGCATATTTGCCGTCCTCCAGCATACTTCCGATGGATTTCGTTTCTTTCCTCCGGGGATGTTCGTTTCCATGTTTGGGGCGGTGGAACATCAGGTCCTCCCCACGAAGCTTCAAGCCACTTTCCAAGTTGTGGGGAACGCGATCACGGTCCCACAGAGCGTGCTTGCCCTAACCATTGGATTCCTTTCTCTCACAGGGGATCCCATCGACCCGTTGAAGCTCTTGCGCCAGGCATGGGCTGACCGAATCACGGCATGGAACTCTGTTACCTTTCAGCAAGGTGACTATGTGCACATTGTCCTCAAGGACAGCCTTCGCCCGTGGTTGTGTCCGGTGCCAGAGCAAGCATGTCCTGTCCGCCACGTGAAATGTTGTGGAAAGGTTGGTGATGTCACATTTGAGCAACGGATTCCCCTCGCCACTCGAGGGTCAGACATCTTTCGTGCCATTTTCCAGGGCCCACATGACCTCGTCTCGCAGTTCCAGCTTGTCAATCATGATGTCAAGAGCCATAGTGGCCAATCCATTGAAGTCCTTGCTCATGCTGAGTCAGATTGGCAGATTTATGCACACTATTGTGCCGTCGGCCAATGTCACCTCACGTTCGACACACCCCCTCGTGTGAGCACTGAGGTCATCGACATCTCACCAACTTTGCCTTATGAGCTCGACGCCAAAGCTATTGAAGGTGATAGCCATGATCCTTCGTGGGAGCAGTTTGTTGGCAGCAACCTCTTTCGGGTTGTGCAGCCCATCATCGAAACACTGCAAGATGATGCGGTTGCACGTGCATGCGAAGTCATTGTGGTTGAACAATCTGCTCAAATTGCAATTGCCATTCATTGCACTGCCCAAGATCAGCAGCGGTGTGTACAACAGATTCAGGATGCTTTTCGAGGCCGCACAAGCACACTTTCTCAGAGCAAAGGTGTTGTCGTTGCAATCTTGAACCCATCCTCTCCAGCAGGATATACAACTGTTGTGACCTTTTGCAAGGACAATTTCTTTGGAACGGTCAAGATCCTTGAGATCTCTTCGCACATCAACAGCTCTGGAGCAATTGAGTTCGATGGTATTCCATTGGCTATTCAGCAGGTCAACGGGCAGCATGTTCAACACTGCACCATGCTTACCCGAGGTGATTTCTTGTGTTGTGTCCCAAAGCAGGTTGTTGTTGCTGGCGGGCATCATCAATTCATTGGACCACCACCTATCCTTCGTCAGGGATCTGACTTCGAAGCCAGAATCGAGTTCATGACCAATACACATGGATGGGCAGCTTCAGATGAAATCTATGCCCATACGCAAACTCTCATGTGGATGGGAGCGGGCATTCGAGCTTCACCACCGGTCATGTGGGACATCTCCAAGGACCACTTTGATGATGCATACTTTGGTGATCCGATCATCTACAACAATGCTGTTACTTTGCTGCCGATTCTTGTGCGCTCACATTGGGGTGCTGCAGAGATCACCAAACAAGGAGAAGTGACCACTGTGACTTTGGTGCAGATTCACTCTGACTTTCATCAGCCAATTCTTGCTATTTTGGCGAGATTGATGGACATCACACCTGATCGCATTACAATGCATGCTACTCCTGAGCACTATCAGCCGCACTTGTGTGGCTGGAACTTGCTCATGCGGTGGTTCTCGCGAGGAGGGCACCACAATCAGCTTGATGATGTTGCTGCGCAATTCCATTTGCCTCAGCACTTGTTTGATGCTGTCTGTGTTGCGTTACAGTGCTCCATTGAAGATTGGCGAACTGCTGGTATTACTAGAGAGGTTGAGCTCTTTGCCCACCGACTTCGGAAGAACTTCCTCACTACGCTTGCTGTGAGCCATGCTCAAGGCCGGCCACCTCAACAGCCAATGCTCCAGGTCTGTCATCCAAACAGTAGCTCGGCCGTCACAGTGCTTACGCCTACATTGGCCCCTGTCGCACCTGAGCAGGATCGCCTTGACCGAGTGCAGCAGCGCTTGGATCATTTCCGTGAATTTAGTGGATGGCTTGGGACTGACGAGATGGACTATACACTGGAAGGTCCGCGTCTGTTGTCGCTGTCTACGTTATTCTGCGCACCAGCTGTGTGGTCTATTCAGCAAGGGCAGCTGAGCTTCATCAATGACCTTACTCCAGAGTATGCTACGTTTGGGCACATCATTTGGCCCATAGTTGTCCAAAATCACTGAATCATGGTTGAGTACTTCCTCTCTGGTGGAGATGCGCATTTCAGTGCCACGGTCCCAACCAATTTGCGTGAGCAGCTACGTGCTTTGTTTGACCATCTTGTGCATGTGACTGAGACAGACCGCACCCGATTGCGCTTTGTCTTCTTGGACCAGGTCTCTCCTCAGAATATGTGTGGGTATCATATCCTGCAGCAATTGTTCAATCGAGTTGACGCTGGACAAGTCTCCCTGAGCGAGGTCCAACGACAGAGATTAGCCACCTCGCAATGGGCTCAGTCAATCGCTCTCGTGCAAGATGAGGCGCAAGTTGTTTGGGATGCGAGTCCAGCCAATCCCACATTGCGACATTTTGCTGCAGCTACACGTGATTGGTTTTTGCTGCGGGTCATTGAGAATCGGTTTCCGAGTGAGTTCATTGCTGCCGGTGCCCAAGATGATGATGTCACAATGATTGAGGACCCCAGCAAGAAGGCCAAGACCTCTGCCCCAGCCGGTGGTGCCAAAAGTGCTGCAGCAGCTGCACCAGCCAAAGACTCTGCTGACCCTTGGTCCACCTGGGACCCATGGAAGCCTAAACCTCCACGGCCGCAGCAGGCCAAATGGGAGGATCTGCAGATTCGACCTCCACTACCATTCATTGGATCTGACGGGAAGCCATTGCCCCAGACGCACCGCCTGCAGCTGACACCACCACGAGGGGGCGTGGTCTTCACCACAAAGAGCAACCTCAATGATGTCATCAAAGCCAATGTGCAAGGAGACCTTGTTGCAGTCTTGCCTGCTGGTGACCGTTTGATGCTGAAGCACATTGCAGAGAAAATGGAGGGACCGTTTGAGCTTGCCGTGGACGACCCACAAGCCAAATTGTCTTACAAAAGAATCATCAATATGCTGGTCATCAGGGGCAGTGCTTCCTTCAAGTTGCCTGATCCGGACGTCCGCCTTACAACTGCTGCCATTTGCGAACTCGTCTTGGAGGTGGATGCACGACTTGTCTCTCGGCATGATTTTGATCGCTTTCGTGCCAATCCTATTCACACCTACAAGAGTCTCTTGGCTGAGATTAGCTCTGAGGTTGCCGAGCACGCAGTTCTGTACGGATTCCGAATGATCCGTTACCCAGGTGGCACACAGCCTGATCAAATGATGCAGGTAATCGCGAAGCTCCCATTTGCCCAGAGGTCCATAATTTTGGAGTCCAGTGGCAGTTCAGTCTTGTTGACCCGTGACTTCCTTGAGAGGGGCAAGGGCAGTGCTGACACCACTGTCCTGCCTAGGTTCTGGCCTCCTTCGAGTGTTGAACTTCAGAACATGCGCATCGCTGTCCAGGGGGTGCAGGGCTTCGCAGGAGCTGTGATGACCAAAAGAGGGCTTGCCCCAAGAATCTGGGTCACACACATTTCGGCAGCACGCAGCCATTTGCTTGCATCCGACAGCCGGTTGAACAAGGACAACTTGCACGTAGTCCCAAAGATCACTCTGCAACTTGCAGGATGGCCGGCGGCGACCGCCGCTGAACATGTCGTCTCATCCACGTTGCAAGCGCTCAAGCTCGCGGTGATCCCGCTCCGCACCTTTCGGGTAGGAGGAGTACATGTATGGCTAGTGACCACTGAAGCCATGCCCAACCAGACTCGGTTTGCTGTACAGATCAACTCTGAAATCTCTGAGATCCTCGTGCAGGAAGCACCTGAGCCCTCCGCCAGCAAAGGCGGGAAAGGTGGTCAGAAAGGTAAGACCAAAAAGCCGCTGACTCCTCCTGTTGAGTGGGTGCACAATCCACCTCCGCTTGCTGCACCCAAAGGTGATGATTCTCGGATCGAGAAGCTGGAGCAGCGATTTGAGAAGCTCGAGTCGCGCCAGGCGACCTTCGAAACTAAGGTTGACACACGATTCAGCGACATACAGGATTCCTTGCGGCAACTCCTTGCCCATGCAGTCCAGCGGACTCGGGAGCCTTCTGGCGAGACGCCACCTCCCAAAATTCCCAAGTCATCGTGACCGGTTCGAGGGGGGGGCCCTCCCTCACATCTTTCGATGGATTTCGTGCTTCGTACTTTGGATTTCTTCTGCCACCTTTTTCTGTTCTGGTTTTGGCAGCTGGGCCCTTTCCCTCACGTTTCTTCATGTGGGTTCATTCCTTTCCGAGGAATGCCAAGGGGTTTTTTGCCTGGACTTTGCTTCTGCCTCAGGGAACGACATGTGTCCCTGTGTTCGTCCGGCTGTTAATGTCTCTAGGCTTGCCACGCAACCTGCAGCCTGCTCGGCATTCGTGGATTTTGCTGACCGACTTCGTTGGTCTTGTGCCTTTGTGCCGCTTTTTGTTGCGGGGTGGCTGGCTTTTACAATTCGCTCCTAGATCGCAGACATGTTGGAACTTCCAACGACGTTCGTCAGCTGCTGAAAATGCCATGTGCGCCTTTGCGCCATCCGTACCGTGGTCTCGCTCATGGCTAATTTGTCGGTTCAATTTTGATGCCACATTGGGCTTTCCAGGGGAAGGGCCTGAACCTACCCTCATGAGTTTGGTTTCTGCAAATATTGGCTCCATTGCTACCAATCCCCTGTGGAAGACCTGGGATGCGGACATTGTTTGTTTGCAAGAAACGAGAGTAGGTAAGAACAACCATCGTTCTGCCTCCAAGAATTTTCAGACGAAAGGGTGGACCCCTTGTCTTGGTGCCCTTCTTCCATGTCTGTGGCATAAATCTGGCTCTTCGCAAACACCATGTGGGGGCACTCTAGTTGCGGCTCCTGACTCCCTCATCAGATTCTTTCACCCTTCGCAGGACCAAACGGGGTTGTTCGACAAACTCTTTCGCTCGCGTCGGGTTGCTGTTGCGTGGTGCCAGGTGACCGCACATCGGTTCGCCCTTGTCATTTCGGTGTATGCTCATACGGGGGCTTCACAAGACTCCAAGATCCATGAGCTGAATAACTCCTTGTTTGATGACATACTCGTGTTCGCTGCACAGTTTGGGCGGATTCCTGTTATCCTTGCTGGTGACCTTCAGGCTCCTCCGTCTTCGTATCCTGTGTTAGCTAATGCTTTGAACTTTCAATCTTGGGCGGACCCTATTTCGGTTACTAATGAAGATGGTGAGGTCACTCGACCACTTACTTTTTCCAATGATGGAACTTTTTCCGGTCCTGGGGATAGCTGCACATCCATTGATGCTGTGTTAATCAACGACATTGCATTTGCGGCCCTCCATCATGCAGAGGTCCTCCCACAATTCGGCCGACAACATAGACCGATTCGCCTTGTCTTCAATTGGCCATCCCTTGAACAAGTGGGGTTTGTACACTTCAAAACTGCTGCCTTTGATCTCTCCAAGTGTGGTGGTGGTGGCGGTGATGAATCGCAAACACCCTCGTGGGACTCGAAGTTTCAGGGCCCTTTCGATTTAGCTCCCACTTCTGACGCCAAGTGGTCCATCATTAATCAATACTTGACGGACACGCTTGAAGCCAAAGGTGCTGTTTGGTGTGAAGGCCCCAAGCAGCGTGCTGCCCCACCGGTCTTTGTTAAGAAAAAGTTGGCCCCAAAACAACTCCTCTCCAGATGTGCAGCCACCGCTAAGAGCAGTCGTTTTGCTCGCCTAACTGGTCGACTGAGGGAATTGTACACACGCCTCTCCAGAATCTCTTCGACATGTGAGGATGGCCACATCACACGTAGGCTCGCCTTTAAAACATATTGGAGCCTTGTTGATTTAGGAGCACCCGTGGGGTGGGACAATCCTTGTCATCCATCTCTCACTGAAGTTTTTATTGCACAACGGTGGGCTGAATCAGCATTGTCTCTCACCGATGCAGAAATCCGGCTCCAGCGCATCAAACAATGGAAGCGGCGGATTCATGATTCCGTTCACTCGAACTGTTCCTACATTTTCCAACATCTAAAGAACAAGCAACAAGATGAGCCCACCAACTTGGTTGTCGATGATGATGGAAATGTAATTTATCAGCCCGAACAAGCCCTCAGTTTCTTGAACTCTGCTTGGGATGAGGTGTACTCAGCTAATGTCCTTGCTGAGCACCCCTTGAAAATGTTGGAAGTGGTCTGGCCTTTCATTAAAGAACAGCACCAACCTATTGAGCTTCCCCCTATCTCTTCCAGGGATTTGCACAGGGTTATTCAGAAAAGGAAGCACGTTGCAGCCCCGGGTCTAGATGGTTGGCGTACCCAAGAGCTGAAACACTTTGACCCCTGTGATCTGGAGCCGGTTGCAAAGTTTTTCAACTTGATGGAAGCCAGTGATCTCCCACTTCCCAATGCTCTAACCTGCGCCAAGCAAGTGATTCTAAATAAACCCGGGCCTGCCACTCCGATGAATAAACGACTCATCACGGTCCTGCCAGCCCTCCTGCTGGCTTACACAGGATCTAGATACGCACAACTCCAGCAGTGGCAACAGCAGATCATGCCGTCTCACATTTTAGGTGGCATTCGCGGCCGAACCATGTCGACCCTTTACAATGATCTTCGCCTGCATATTGATTGTGCGAAGCTTGACAAAGTGCCGCTTGTCGGCATCAAGTTGGATAAAGCGAAGGCCTTTGATAGGATAGTACCTGCCTTTGCCGGGGTCCTGTTCCTCGCGTTTGGTCTCCCACAAGCCTTCGTCAATGTCTTTCTAAAGATTTACCAAGGGCTTCATAGGCACCTGTCCTTTCGACGATGGATCTCTCCAGTCGCTACCCATCCAGCCAACGGTGTTGCACAGGGTTGTTCATTGTCACTTCTGGCTATGAATGCCTACAACAAGGTCTGGTGTCACCTCCTTGAGTATATCCCCGAGGTTTATGTGAGAGCATTCATTGACGACGCCTATTTATGGGCCAAACTTGAACACAGCCATTTGTTGAACCGTGCTCTTGAGGTCACAGCTGTCTGGGACAAGCTGGTGGGGCAGAAGCTGAATGCAGCTAAGTCCTCGATGTGGGCCACTACCGCACATGGTCGCCGTGAAACAAGAGCCTCTTTTCCTGAATATCCCGTCCACCTCGAGATTGAGGTTCTTGGGACTAAAATGTATGTCTCTGAGCGCAACTCCTTTTGCTTTGAAGATTCCCGACTGAAAAAGGTTTTGGAAGATATTGATAATATCGCTGCTCTTCCGGTGCCGCATAACACTCGTGTTTTTCTCATCGGAGCAAAAGTTGTACCCCAACTTGCGTTTGGATCGCACATTTCCAAGATTCCTCTGAAAGCCCTCAACTCAGTTCAAAATGCGATTGCACGAGCATTGTGGGTTGGGAGACCGAAATGGAGGGCTAAGCACTTATTGCAAGCTGTCTTGTCAACCCCCCATCGCACTGACCCCAAAATTGCTTGTGCGTTCAACACAGTACTTGAAGTTGTCCGCATGTGTCACATGCTTCCTCACACAGTACCCATGCTGCAGAAAACATGGGCCAATCCGCATGGCACGCATTCACTTGCACAGCAACTGCAGAATGCTGTTGATGTTTTAGGCCTACACATTACCGAACAGCTTGATATTTCTTTTCGTAATTCACAGGCTGTACCCATTGTGTCTTTGAGTGCTAAGGATGTCTCTCGAGTCCTGGCGAATATTGCAAGAGATGCTTGCTACAAAGCCACTGGGGATTCCAAACGGAAAGACTTTCAACGCACCCAGGGCATTTTTGACCATCAGCAGACGACTGCTCTTCTCAGAAAGCTGCCTGCCGGACCATACAGTGGTGAGGTTCCAGCCCATTTTCGCCTTGAATCCATTGTGGTTGGCTGCACGCTGACTAATGATCGGCTTGCAAGCTCAGGGTGGTCAGAGTCCTCCGCATGCCGCTTCTGTCAGCAGGAGAAAGAGTCCATGTTCCACCTTGTACATGAGTGCACTGCCCTACATGCAACAATTGGGCCTCCAACTAATGATGAACTTGGAAGAAACTTCCAATTGCTTGGACATGTTGAACACCCTCCCTTCATTGCACGACGACGGCTGCAATTTGCTCATGCTTGTGACATTCCCCTTGCTGCTGAGTTCGACCCCGGCAGATGTTGCCGCTTCTGGACTGATGGCTCCATGGTGAATGGGAACAAGTTTTGGCTTATGACTGCCACATTTGCAGTCGTTGACGAGGCAAGGAATGTGACCAAGCAAGGTTTGATTTCTCATTGGGCTTTGTCTGCCTACACCGCTGAACTGTGGGCAGTTTTGTGGGTTTGCATTACTGCATCTACGTGTGTCCATATCTTTACCGATTGTTCCTCTGTTGCAAAGAATGTTAACTTGCTTTGTCAAGGAGGCCCCGTTGATCCCAACTGGAAGTGTGCAGAATGGTGGCGCACTTTTGCGAAGGTTCTTGGCCAGCGTCAGCAGCTTTGTCCGCAGCCGTTTCAGGTGTCTTGGATTCCAGCTCACCGACTTGAGAGGGTACCTGACAGTCTTTTGACTGAAGACCTTGCCCGTGCTGCTGGCTCGACAGTTGAGCACATCCTGAACAATAGGTTGTGCGACAGAACCGCGAATATGTTGGCCAAGAAACTTTCACCTGTGTGCCTTGATGCTCAAGCAACTGCAGAACGTGCCATTCAAAGGCACCATGAATGGTTGATCAGGCTACATCATTTGCTTCCTACACATGAGATGTGCAATACGCAAGACCATGTCGATCTTGCACCGCCCGATCAGTTCAGCAAGGAGGATTGCCGGAATAGATTTAGCCAGTGGCCATGGGGCCTACCAAAACGTCACTATCCTTGGAAAGCCAAGATTCCATCTGTGTGCCCACCGCCACAGCAATGGAAGACGCACGTTGATGACTGGAAAGAAGTTTGCAAGTTTCTAGCTGGCTTGCATTGGCGCTTGGATCACTCTGAAAGTTTTAGCTTTTGTGAGCTCGCCGTCGTGTTTCATTGCTCCGGCTTCAAGATTGTTGGTGACTCGCAACTTGTTACTTTCTATGATGTGTACAAAATCATCCGTGCTGCAATGCTGCATCTCTCCAAGCTTGATAATGTCCAAGCTTTTGCTGGCGAATTTAATTCTACAAAGCCACGGTCGTGTGGTAGAGTACTGCCTCAGGGGTGCGTGACTGGGGCTACACCCTACCACACCGACGACTGTCGGATCATGATAGCACGAGCCTTCGCCAAAGGCGCAGGACGTGAAATCGAATCCTGGCGTATCCCGGTCTGCGATTTTTGAATGCATGCTTTTGGGGATGTGTCTAGTTGCTTCGACCTGCGGCCGAGCAACACGCTCGTCTGCGTTTCCCGTGGACGTGAGCGCGCGTGATCGTATGGGATTGTATGGGGCAGGTGTGGATGTTTGAAGATAGATCGATCATCAGCAGTTCATTCCGAAGGTGTGCCCAGAACATGCACCCACTGCGCTTCAGTGAGGTGGAGCTCAAGAACACCGTTAATACTGTAGATCAGTCCACCTGGAGTCGACCCGTTCGTACCTCGGAAAATGGGTAGGACGTCGTACCTGTTTTTATGGGGTCATGTCCCATTTTCTATGGCACTTTGGAGGGTCCAGGCACAGGAGATGTACTTCGGTGATATCACCAGACTTCTGCGCAGATGTCAAAGGTGTCGCACCGGTCCTTTCGTGAACTGTTTCGTCCGAACACAGGTCCAGTCTGATGGACTGTATCACCTGGTGGACGACCTTCAAGACAAGAGTGTGTTTTCTATGAGCCAACGTCAGTACAATGAGGTCCAACTGACCTGTCTACCAGGGTCATCCTGTCTGGGTGTCCAATAGACTACCTTACCCTATGTAAACAGGTCTCCTACTCAGGGCACCCATTGGAAGTGCTAGGTACCAGGACCCTCCAACAGGTCACCACCTGCGACTTTGAAGTCTGCAAGATTCACCAGAGGAGACCTGTAGAGTCGGGTGCTGGTAGGGATTGTTTGGTGTTTTGGGTCTTCTGCTGTCTGTCACCCCTCAATGAATCCGGACATTGGGTCCATTTCAGTTCTGGGGTTCTCATGGGTTCTCAGTTCTGGCAGTTCTGGTAGTTCTCAGTTCAGGGAGTCTTTTGGTGTTTTTTTGCTCAGTTCTGGTGTTCTGGTGTTTTTGCTCAGTTCTGGTATTATCTGTCGCCATGTGGGAGTCTTTTTGATCTTACTCATCAGCTGTTGCTGGCAACCAGTGACGATCTCCTTTGAAAGACCATGTTTACCAGCAAACCTTTGGGCGCTCTGTTTTTGTTAGACCAGTTGATTCAGTTGTAGCAGCTATATACCATAAGTCGATAGAATATCAACCCAAACTAAAATCTATGCTGCACTTTGTTTTAATATGGGTTAATTGGATCCAAATTGTTCCATCTTCCTCCATCATCATGCCTATATACGTCCAATGACTTGACTCGCCCATGTCCGGTCGCATTCGCCGCCGTGTGGCCGCGATCTCATCGTGCCAGAGCTCCGCCTGAGGCCCGCGCCGCGGGGTTCTCGTCCGTGGACTCGACGTCCGGACTCTCAGGTGGATGGACTTCCATCCCATCAACAGAAAGAAAGAAAGAACATACCCTAAGGATCAAGGACCCTCAAAGGTGAAGGTTTTGGGGGTCCAATGATCCTTATAGGGCAAATCAATTAAGTCATAAACAGCTTTTTGGAGGGTGTCTCAAAAGCTATCTTCAACCTCCACGCGACGATCCCTCGTAAACCATGGTTTACTATCGTCGCGTCGATGTTGAAGACCTACTATGGCTAGAACTGAGAACATACAAGAACTAACCCTTACTTCGCGTTCATCTCCCGGCGTAAACCTCGCGCGAGCAATGAGCAATGCAATCTACACAGATCCGACAGATGCACTCTGAGTGTTTCTTTACCGCTGAGCCCAACTTCAAGGTGGAGCAGCCCAGACTTCCGATCGTGACCAGCGCGGGCGCGCCACTCGCAAACTATATATAGCCCCCTGCTTCGGGAGAAAAAGCAACTCCACATGCCATAATGTATCCGAAAGGTATTCACCTAATTAAGTCTGGTGATTCGGCTCCACCCTAGGTGCTTTCTGTTGAGCAACTATACTGTAAGTCGCTTGAGTGACCTAGGAGTGGTGCTTGACACTTTGGCCTGGAATTTGCTCAGGGCTTCCATTTCCCTTCATGACTTCGCAAACTGCGAACAGTTCTCTTCTTGAAGGAAGAGATGGGTGCGTCTTCGAAATCCAGGAGACACCCGAAATCTAATAACCCCTGGCTGGGTAGACTGGTCTATTTTCCTTCACCGAGCCTGGGTGATTGCCACGGTGGTCGGTCTCCCTAGTGGAGCTCCGTTCACCCCGACAGGTCCCTCAAAACCGGATTTGACACGGGTCCGAGCCCTCCATATGTGCGGCGGCATTGATTTGGTACTAAATACACTATCTATTATGTGGAGATATGTGGGGTCCCTATCTCGTTTAGACTACTTAATTAGGAGGTAAAGTGGTTGCTCGTGGTTGCTCATATGAGGGACCAGCCTCCGGTCGCGTCTTGCTACCAAGCAGGGCCGGTCTGCAGTCTCCCCTCAGCGGGACACCGGGCGCCCCGACCGACGGCACTCCGACCGCTGCCAGCATCGCCTGGGGGTGGGCGCTGAGGTCGACGTCTGGATCCGACTTGGCGGGGAGGTGAGGCCAAACCAAAGAAGAGACGCAAAAAAGCAAAACCTCGCATGGCACCCATGGCACCAGCTCAAAAAAAAATAAACATCTGCCGATAGTTTAACAATTAAGATCTAAATGCACATGGAACAGTGCATTAAGGAACTGTGCATTAAGGAACTGTTTAGATCAGACATGATCTAAATGCACAGTTCCTTCTGTTTGATCATGTTTGATCCTCTCCAGCTCACCTGGTGCCCCCCCATAAAGTCGCGTCCAGCTCGATGAGTAATTTGGAACATACACTCGACTCGGGTCACTCATGGGGACTGCTCAACATACAAAAACACATCTTCCATCATCTTCCCTATGGATCCACATACAAAAAGAACACTCCATGGGACTGTCATATTTACATACATTGGGGTGGTTTCAGGAGTCAATGTATACGGTAAATATTCTGTACAGTGTCTGGGTAATATTCCCCTGAAGTCGATTCATTCACCCATACAAAAAACAACAATCACATACAATCACCCTAAGCAAAACCAAATTCACTGTCACTGTTGTGGTGATTGAGCTGCAACATCTCAGCTCCCTCCCTCTGGCAAAACTATCATCCCTGTGCTTGTGCTAAAACCCGCAAGCTCCGAAAATGACTCAGAATGGACTGACTGAGTCAGCACTTTTGGATCCGAGGCTCCTGGCGTCATGGCTCCGAACTGTCACGAAATATATCACAAGAAAAGAACGAACTGTCCTCCTCTGTCGCGTTTTTTTAAGAGCAGAATGGATGAACCGACCGGTACTGATTTCAGAGGGGAAACATACATTTCGATGTGTTTTTCATGTGACATCCTCAAAATCACTTTTCTGCGAAGGTTTTGATGATAAAAGTACTATACAATACTATTGGACAATGGCAATAACGCTATAAAGACTAAGACTGACCTCAAAATCATCCGATTCCCTGGTTGTCTGGGAGAAAACGGTGCCTGCCTTTCGCCCCTCCCCCCCACGCCGTTTCGCCCGCCGTCCGCCGAGCTGCGGCTCGGCCGAAGACCAGTTCCAAGGACGTGGCACGCTTCATGGCACCTGACTCGACCGCGCGGTGTGCGTGGCACGACGCCGTAGCACGGAGGGCGTGGCTGTGCCGAACCAGACGCGGATGTAGTAGAGGCAACTGGTGATGTGGTGATGTAGAGACTGGAAGTCGACTATTCCCAGTATCTATATTCCTCTATTCTCAGGCATCTATTCCAGTATAACTTCGACCGCGTTTCTTCCATGACTGACTTTGGGGCCCAATTTCAACCCAGGACATGGGTTGTCCACCAATGTTCATCGCTGTTCGAGAAGGATTATGAAGGATTCCAGGATGCCCCAGGTTTCTCGTTTTTACCAGGAGTGCCGCCCATTAAACAACAATGATATGAGTTTGGGGGTGTGGACTAGCCCGACTATCATGCTTGTTGGGTGGCTCTCTTTTGGATGGTGTTAGGACCCCCCCGAACTGCCCAAGACACTCGGCCGCGGGGACTCGCCGGTCATGCGGACTCGCCGGTTTCGTGATCGTCTGTGACCTCACCAAGCGCGCAGAGTTGCTCAAGACCTGTAGGCATATGACATCGCAGTCCAAGAAAAACACCCAACCCGTACAGCAAAGGTCCCAATGCCCAGTGCCAACTCATCCTAGTGCCCCCAATCCACTTCATCCATTGCCACCACTTCCTCCCTTCGTCGCCACCTCCCTCCCTATGTCCTCCCTCCCTTCCGTCGCCCACCGTGACGGCCGACCGTGATGGCCGACCGGCCTTCATTGTCCGTCAGGAGGTTCAGCGGATCAAAGATCTCAGAGCCGCTGCTGAGATCGAAGACCGGACCGACCGAAGCCGGTCGCATCGATCAGACCCGAGGTCCAAGCGACGTGCCGAACGGCACCGTTGCGACGACGTGGTGTTGAGACGTGGCACGACCAGCGCGGCGCCAGTAGACGCGGAGACCAAGACACGGGCGTGGGCTGGGCTGAACCCATGCATGGGACAACTGTTCGAGGACAAGTGCGCGCGACAGGCGCGCATGCAGTGATTTCTGGCACCTCCAGTATTCAGCTCGATCTTCAGCAAAAAACAAGACGCCCTACCTATACCCCAGACGCTCCATGGGACTGCCAAACGGACTGCCGAGAAAAAGCCAGGGGTGGTGAAAGGGGGGTCAATGGGGCGGCATATATTCCAGTCCCATGGAGTGTAACAAACAACCCGATCCAACAGGAGATGAAAAGGGCCAGTCCGGACGTCTACATTGGGCACCCAATCCGATAACCCAAAACAGATATAAATACAGTATACTGTTCAACTTCATGACAAAAAACAATCTGTTTGAACATGTTTGAACTGACAGACTGACATCGACAATTTTCGAGTAACGTCGCCCCCCATGACCACTGAGTCTGCCCACCGGACGCTGTGCCATCAGTCTCTGCACCTGCCGCCATATTGGCCGCGCCCGGGCTTTCGCTGCAAAACGCATGCCCACTGCGGAAGGGTCGACAAGATGAGATGGGCATACACATCCCCGACATTCCCCAACAATCCATGGGACTGGAACATTCGCCGGCAAATTGACCCTCAAAACCACCCATCCATGGGACAGCACAGATTCCAGTCCGATTGTCTGGGCAATCAATGGGACAACTGCCCATGGATTGTGGATCCGAAATGATCCGAATCTACCTGGACCCGACTTCAAGTACCGAAAATGGGACATGACCCTACTACAAAAGCAGGTACGACGTCCTACCCATTTTCCGAAGTACTTTGAGACTCCAGGTGGAGTTCCGGGCTGCCAGGACCTTCCGTGTGCTGGACTTCCGTGTCAATCGCCTCTGAGAGGTGATGAGAGTTGCCGGGGTGTCTTGAAGGATGCACCGAAGACTCTGTCGGTCGGTCCTGAAAGGGGTTGGAACCCCAAACCGCCCTTCTCCAGCTGAGCCGTATCTCAGAGACCCATTGGTGAGCCAATCGAGGTCCCGATGGTCCCGGTTGTGCGACTTCCTTCCGAGGTCCCGGTGGGCTTCAATGAGTCGATGTTGCTTCTAAGTTGCTTCTCTAGGAGGCTATTTACAGACACCTCGAGTTCCGGAAGGTCCTGGTATATAGTGTGTCTGGGATCGAACCTCTGGCGTTGGAAACGACCCGCCTGGGGCGCTCGCGCTGCTCGAATGGGCCGGCTGCCCGCGATCAACGCGACGCCACCCAGCCTTGGGTGACTCTGTGGAGGAGCAGCTTCGGAGTGGAGATATGTTGCGGTCTAGTAAGAGTGATCACCAAATAGATCAAACTACAACTATATATCAAACTATATTGAACACTGTACTACAACATTGTGTTACACAACATATCACAACATATTGTATATATAACTGGATCCCGTCTCAAAAATGTCCTGGAAAACTGTTTCCATGAATTTGGATGCGACTAGTCTAAGCAGCTTTGGTGGCGTTGAAATCAGGGTTCCAATCCAAAAGAGAGGGGGCTAACCCTCCCAAACTCTGGGGTATCAAGTCGCCTCAAAAAAAGGCTCCCAAACGAACCAGTTCGTACCTTTTCTGCCAACGAACTCATGCTCAAGTCAGGAAGCTTGAAAGCTTGTTTTTGAGAAGTCTTGGATCACCAGAATCAAAGGATCAGCTTCATTCAGTCAGGTTTGCTCACCCCAAAGACACTGTTCTTTCGCCACCCAGATCTTCCCAAGACAGGCTCCAGTCACTGTCACCTCGGTCGATTCTTTATGAAAGACATCGGTTGTATTCGGTTGTCCGCAGGTCTTGCAACATCTGGCAACTGAATTCTGTAGATTCACCGCTCACCGCTCGGCTCCCCGACGCGGGAACCAGCGGCGTCCAGCTTCGGGTGGATGGACGCTGACCTCTTCAGCTGGTTGTACATCGAGGGATTTCAGAAAAACCTGCATTAACATTGATTAACTACCCACTGACCTACAGGACTTACACCCTCGTCTTGAGGATGGCTGAGGCCCTTTAGTAATCCAACATTTGCACTGTCAAGGTGGCTATCGGCTGTGGCTTCTGAAGCTACACCCTCTTGAAGGTACATCGTTGTTGTTTTTGCTGGGTGAGGCATCTTGGAAGGCATATCGCTGATGTCTTGGCCAAGCCCTGTAGTTTGCCCATTTATATGGCCTGGCCTCTTTAAGTGTAATCAAGTCAGCTAATAAATGATTGGACTTAAACAGGCTTATATGTTCAGTACCTCTTTTCCTCTTGCACTGGCCGAAAACTCTGTTCGTGGCCGAAAAAACACCAAATTACACATGGGCATGTTATATGCCAGGACCTTCAGTACGTGACCTCTTTGGAGTCTCTAAGTGACCTTGTACAGACCGATTCGTGACCTCATCCTGGAAGGGCTTCATCTTCTTCTAACTTCGGGCCAGCCAGGCTCTCCCTCCACGCGATCTCCACCACCCTCCCCGCCTTTCAAGCTCACGCGATCTCCCGGCACCGTGACCGGAGCGGAGATCGACACCGGGTGAGAGGCCTGGCGGAGCGGTTCGGACCAGCCGCACGTCTCGGAAGTGGAGTTCACCGCCTGTATTTAGAGGAAGGGCTAGTCGTCTTCCGGAGGAAAAGACCATGCCATCCACGTAACCATGGAATGTGAGTGGGAGTGTATACCTAATAAATACCGCATGATTAATTTTTACCGAACCACCACCATCTTGGGATTTTACACTACGGCACAGGTCCGGTTGCAATGGTCTTGGACTTCCACGTAACCAGGGAAAAGGCCGACATAGAAAAAGACCGTTTCAACCAGGCAAGGTATGTGGATATATCATGATATCGATTCATTGGACAGTCCCACCGGTCGTGTCTGGGATTGGCTCCGACTCCTCAACTCAGAGTCAGAAACTGAAGAAGCTGGGGGAGGTACGCCACATGATATGTAATTACCTTAAGATGTTAAGTGATATGATTGACAATGGTGCATCAACTTGACAATCTTGGTGTTCTTCCAAGTGATCTGAGCATCAAAGTAGAGCCAGGAACTTGCAAAACACAGATGTTGATTGAGCTCAAACGGTCTAAGATCTCTACGCAACAAAAACGGGAATCATTGTATAGTGGACTCTCCATACGTCCGTCCATTAGCACGTCCGTCCAGTTGGGGACTGGAAACATCTGCCATCATGTGCCAAAGAATTTGCACACCGTGCACGGCCTTATGATTATACCTAGATCACAAACCTTTCACGGAAATCGAATTGACATTTTGTACACCTGATCAATCGGAAAATCCCATGGTTGCGTTCGGAGCTCTTGCGCAAAGCTAGAACGCTGCTGCGCCGCCGAGCATGCGGGGGGGGGGAATCATCCGGGATGTCTGCCTTCGCCAGCAGAAATGCCTCCCTGAGCAGTGGCGGATGAAGAAGATATACCAGGTCAGGTTGCTGCGAAGGAAAGGAGGGGGAATGGATATAAGGGTGGATCCATGACATTTTCAGGTTCCGTAATTGGTTTTGAACTTTTGAACTATAAAGAATGAGATAAGAGTTTTGAACATTCTGTATGCCAATGCCCTTGAATAAACCAAGTTCAAATCTCAAACGATCTCTCTCTCTCTCTCCCCCTCCCTCCCTCCCTCGCTCCCTCCCTCCCTCCCTCCCTCCCTCCACTCATCCATTCACCAGGCCTTTTCTTATGATCAAAACGGACAAGCTGTTATTCGGACCGGACAACCAGCTCCGCATCAGTCCCACTGACTGATCGTTGCAGTTGCTTGTCGTTCTCGTGATGTCGAACCATCTGTTGCAGGATCCCCACAGAATGAATGTGCGCTCCAGCACCCGACTCTAGAGGTCACCAATTGGAACCTGTTAGGGCCATTCCCAACCCTCCATTTCAGAGACCTGTTGGAGGGTGCTGGCTGAGGATGATTGATCGCGGATTGTTGGTGTCATAGTCATTGTCGAATAAAGCCTAAACCCAAAACCCTTTAGAGACCGATCGGTGCTACTGTTGGACAAACAGTGTGGTATGCTGCAAAACCTGTCGAGTACCAGTTCTGTAAACATGCCCAGACGGTTCCAAAGAGGCTGGTGCTCAGACTAAAGTGGTGTCTTTGGCGTTGCAAAGCCAAGGCTTTTGATGGTGACAAACTCATCCACTGCCACGAAAAGGACACACGTCACAGGATACACTATGTATTTGACATTTGATCCACCAAAATAAGACGATCTTCTCGTTGGTCTTACAATGCACTCTTTCATCGCACCCAACAAAAATGCTATATTTGCAATGGACACAGTACTTGATATTCACCTCTGTGAAACTGATTGGTAGGGCAACCTAAACGGTTGCCGTGCCGGTTGGCCTCTGCTGAAGAGAATATGGACCAAACACTGACCCTTCTCCTGTCTCTAAGTCCAGCGCATTGTCTCCACCACTTGACCTGGCGAATCTTCCACACGAGCTCGGTTGAGCGAAAGGTGGGCCGCTTTTCGTGGTGGAAAAGGACCCACCGCCGCTGAAAAGAGGACCCACCGGGCTTCGTCCAAATGAAGAGGACCCACTCGGATCCAAAGGTTCTGAATGAGAGCAACGGATCCTAAAAAGTGCTTGTGGTGCGCAGTCAACTTGAATGACAAGAACAAGAACTGTTCAATGAAGGCCATTGAGACACCACCTCCTCTTCCACAGCAACGCGCCTTCTTCCACCTTCGGCAGTTTCCCGGAACTCGTCCCACTACTCTCCTTGAGCCCCAATCAGCCACGGTATCCGATCGTCACAGCCTTCACAGCCTTCAGTGCTGACGAAGACACAAATGGATGCTGCGTTTCCGATTCCAAAAGGTGGAAAAAAGAGGATCCACTTTCTGCACCAGCCAATGACAGTAAAGAGTGCGTGGCAAGATTCTTGGTTGTCAAAATTCAAACTGACATAAATTCAAATTAAATTCATATACTATATTATATGTGTGTATATGTGCGGAGTCCTAGGCTGAAGGCTTGTCCAAGCTGCAGCCCCAAGCTGCAAACACCACGAAGCCACGGCCTCACAGCCACTTCAACGGCCGCCGCAGCTGTGACCGGCGCACGCCGTCAAGTTGTACTCGGCGATGTCCGTCTCCGTGTGCCGGTACCTCGGGACGAAAAGGGGAGGACGTGGAGGACGAGGCAGTCGCTGGTTTGGGGGAAGTGGTTTCAGGGAAGACCCCACTGGTACAGGAGTGGGGAGAGCAGGTTGCACTCCATGCCACATGGCTGAGAATTGGAGGGTGGGTGACTGGAATATAGTCAGGGATAAGTGGAAAAAATTGCCCGAAAAGGAGAACAATTTTCTGAAGACCAAACAGGTGGTGAACTGCACTTCCATGATTATTTCAGGGAGTGTACAGTGGTTTCAGAGTAGATGGCACAAACCCCAAGATGTCCTATTACGTATAAACCAGTGCAATATCCAGTGTATATTGAATGGTGTGTTGGCTGATACAATCTCATTTTCCCCACGGCTGATGCAACCTGTGAAGTTCAGAGGTGTGTTCTTTCAACGTGCTTCATTCCTGGCGACGCCAGGTCCTTCAAAACTGGATTTGCTTAACAGGAACCCTGAAAAGATTCATGCAGATCTCTTCACCAGACTGATGGCTGCGGGATCACACAGCTTGCAGTGCTCAGACCCTACCACCTGGGTGGGTCGCCCCCCTGTTCACCCCCTGCACCACTCCAACCGGTCACTGCTGTGAGTTGATCTTGAAAAGGCGATGTCGGACCTGCAGACCGCGGCCGCGCGGACCGCGGAAGCGTCCGGAAGCGTCCGTTGGTCACGGTGGGGTGCCGCGGTGGGCAGAGGTTTCGGAAGCCCAGAACAGGAGCAATTGGAACTGAGAAAGCCAAGAATTGCTGCAAATAACAGCCAATCATAGACAGTCGAGTCTACAATAGCCTACATGGACCCCCCATACCAGCCCAACTGATCGGTAGAAATGCCATTCCCATGCAGTGTTTGACCCCTGGATGTTTTATACAGGGATGCAATTTGGCTGGGAGGGTGGAGTGGCTGTGCATGGCTGGTCGATCTCATCTCAGTGATCACAAGCATCGAAGATTCAGCATCCAGCTGTCAGTTTCCCTGCCCAGACGCTCCAAACAGCCCTTGGTCGTTCAAAACCTCGGGATTTGAAGCCCACAGACCCCTCCACATAAGGGTCCGACCCCTCCATTAATATGAGGGCCTAGGGTCGCGTTTGGGTGCTTGTTTATTCACCTGCATGGTGCTGCACCAGCTGCGACTGCGGGTGACGATCCCACTTCAGGTACTAGCGAACAGAGAATTCGACCCTTCTGAAGTGGAAGAATCATCCCGCTGCTGGCACACATTTTTGTTTAAAAATGGACACCCACCTCAACCACCCCCGAAAAGAGACATCCTGAGCACAGCTTCATGACTCCATAGCCCAAAAAGACACAGCTTCCCGGTGATGTCAGGGATTGACCCGGGCACAGCTCAAGAGCATTTTGGATAGATCCGTAAGTGGTGGAGCACCGCTTGGCTTGGTCTTCTCAGATTTGACCATGTTTGACATTCTTTGGTCTCCTGTCTCCTCAACCCTGCAACAAAAGTAAGATGTTTGTCAGGGGTCATCATGACTTGTGAAAAGAAACCTTTCAAGGTTCTCGTCTGCCTCTGATCGCCTCTCTCTCCGCTCCCTCTTCCTCTCTCTCTCTCTCTCACAACGGAACACTTCCAGTCGGCTTCCTCAGGTGGTTCCTGCCGATCTCCAACGCCCCAAAATGCTTGTTGTTTGCTTGCAAAACAGATCCACCCTCAACTCCCCGCCCTCCTCCAACGGCACGGGCGCACGCCCACCCTACCGTTCTCCGTTCTCCCCCGCTGGACCCGAGCGAGCGGACTGGCGTCGGCGTGGGCGGGGGCCTCTGGATCGGTACGCGTACAAAAGGCATGGTACGGGCCTCATGGCGTCCCGACGGGCACCCGTCGCGACGGTCCCGGCGAGACTGGGACCGGCGTTGTTTGGCGTGGACCGGTGAGGGAGAGGGGAGACGAGGCGGTGCGAAGATCTGGTACGGTGGACGACCTCGTTTCTCCAAAAAGACCACTTCAGAAGTGGACCTAAGTGGACCAAGAGTTTTCAACATGTTTTCCATCTTTTCGACTACCTGGTGGTGTGCGCTGGCACAGATTTGCGGAAGAGATGGCCGTGAACATGGCTCCTCAGCAAGTGCTGCCTACTCATATATACGCCTGAATTGATGTAGATTTTAGATATATTATGATATTCTCAAATTCCCTGTAGCAGTGGGTGATGATGGTTGGTAAAGGCCTTTCTCAAGAATTGTATACTGTATGATCTTTTATCAACTGTTACTGGTAAAGGGACACACCCTCCGTAGATTATCAAACTCGCTTGGCGGATTTCAAAGCACATATACGCCCATACCATACTCATTAATGGATAAGGCTCCAATACCGAGATGGGAGCGCAGCCAGCGGAAGAAGGGTGTAACAAATGATCTGTTGGGCAAAGCTAGTTGGCGTCTCCCTTGGCCTTTTTGGCCAAGCGCAATCACACGATTCTTCTTTCGATGCTTCACGCAAAGCGTGCCGCCAAGGCAATGCTGGACAAATTTCTAAATTTCATCCAAACTCTTCGACACATCCAAAAAACAAACACATCCCCAAGGGCCCCAAATCGTGGCAAATCACCAGGAGATGATGCGCTTCTCAAGATGGTATTGTTTTTTTCCAGTCCGTCCATCTCTAGAAGATTTCTCCGCCCGAGTCTTCCCCTTTTCACCCGAGTTCACTCCAACGCCGTGTCAAACCGGACTGCAGTCGTGCCCTCTACACACCGCCCGTGTGTGCTTGTTTGCTGCGGTTGCACCGCCCCACCCAAAGGCGACCTGCACGTGATCCACTGAACTCTTGGGTAGGGAAACGCTTTTTGGCCGCTTTAGACGCTCCACCCCGAAGACCACGCGCGCGGTGTTTGCGCGTTTGCGCGTGCAAACGCGCAAACGCGAAAAACACGCACGCGCGGTTCACCGCGCGCAACTGTCGACAGCTCTGATCCGAGATCTTCAGTCTCTGTAATCTGCGCACACTCGGAGCAGGTCAGAAGTCTATCCCAAACACTCCACTGCCATAGGACTGTCGATCAATTTGGGGTGGTTGACTGGGGGTTCAATGGGGCGGCAGTCCTATGGCAGTCCCATGTGTCGTGTCTGGGTATAGTCCAAAAAGGTTCAGTCCATACCAGGGCCCCCAAAAAAATTTTGGGGTGCTTCATGGACATCGCGAAGCACCTCTAAGGAGCTATCATTCACCACCCCAAACAGGGGGCCCTGGTATAGTCAAAAAGGGTTCAGTCCATAGGATCCCGGCTGTTGATGATATCACCCCAGTAGCCACGAACCTGACCGAGACGCCGAGACCGGTGGCCTGTGACGATTGGACCGGTCGCCTGGTTGGTGTGACCTCGGTCTTTTTGGAAACATCAACCATCAACAATGAGTATGAATGGATATGGTCTGTTTATGTCATTTTACTGGTCTTTTTCTATCGAACCAACTGGGCTCCTACATCATGTTTGGTAAACATAGAAGAACTATACATAAACGAGCCATGCATTCTCCTTGTCGAGCTGTGCTTCCTTCGGAAAAACTGCAGGAACCAAACTAGTCGACATGTGCATGCAGTACTTAGGATTTCCGTCATCATCTCCCTGCTTCTCTTTGGACTCTTCCTGGTTCTTCTCTCAAACCATCCTCATTGCGCCTCTCTCGTTTGCATTTCAAACCAACCAAACGTGCACCGAGAACCCCGCGGCCGGACGCACACCGCATACCCGACTCTCTCGTCGTGCCACGCGGCGCCCGCGGCGCCCGCGGCGGCCACGGCGCCTGCACGCTGCTGCCTTTCGTGCGATCCACCGCCTCGGTATAGGACCTCAGTGTCCGGCCGTCGCCTCGTCACGCCGACCCGGCCGTGGCCACAGGCTGGACGAAAAGGGACGGTGGCCGGTGCATGGGCGTGGGCGGCTTGAGTTTTTTTGGGAGGGGTCATCTCCGGTCATCTCCATGTTCATGAGTTTTTGCTGTAGTTGTCATCGTTTTTTTTCTGGGGATACCGCGGTTCATCTCTGGTGTGGATGCCTTGAACAGAGATGTTTGAACATGGTGGTTCTCACGAGAGGTCCGCTGATCGGTCCTTTTCACACTTTGGCCGCCATCAAGCCATCAAACTCTTCAATCAATTCCACCTGTCGGGGACTCAGGCTGCGCGGCAACTGCAGCAGAAAATGGAGGACCATATTCCTGAGATGTCGCATTGGCCAGCAGGACATGCGAAGCTGCTAGGTGCCTTTGGAAAAGCCAGGTGGGTGGGGAGGGGCTACTTGGCTACTCTCCCTGGAACTAACATCGTGGATGGCAAGCCCCAATAACATAGTTTTCCAAGGGCCATGCCATCCACTTCCATGTTAGTTCCGAGTTCCAAGTGTAGTAGAAAAACAACGTTCTTATATTGAGATCTGACGAGGAACAACATAGCAACCGATACGTACAAACCCGCAGAACTCCTTGACGTTGCCAGCCCCTTCTCATTTTCCACTTTGGCTTATGGGGTTGGTGGAATGGCGAAACCAACTGTTGATGAAAGGAACATTCAAGTGGCATAAACAAACCTGGACCTTCAAGGGGTGTCTTATGGAGATCCCTCAGTAGTATTGGGGCCTCCATTGGTGAATTGTTTAAAGGTGCTGGACACAATGCATCCGAATGCCTCCGAATTCAACTCTGCAGGCGGCTGGCACCTTCAACAGTGCTACTGTCCTCGACCACCTTGTTGAGACCCAGCGGAAGAGTGGCGAAAAAACACGCGAAATCTCAAAGACCAAGCAGAGTCTCATCCATTTCTCTTATAAACATTGCTGGGAAAGGGTGCGGTGAGTTAGTGCTGAAGCATGCGACACCAACAAAAACGATCAACAAAAAACACCTGCGAACTCCCAGCGATGAACGCCCAACCCGAAACAGTACACCGGTCTTCGGTTCCTTCGCCGAGCCGCCCGCGGCCGCCGGCGTCGCAGCGCGGGACGCCCTTGCCACGTAGGACCTTCGTGGTGCCCGGCTGCGCAGGTGCCTGGACCTTCAGCCGCTCTTCACCTCGGGCGCGGGACGCAGCGTCCGCGAGCTGTACGGAGCGTCCGCTCCGCGGGCTCGGTGAGGCCGCTTTTGGGTGGGACTGGGTGGGAGGCCCGGACTCACCCAAAAAGTAAAACAAACATGCAGCCGAAGCAAACAAGGTCATGAGAGTACAGTACACCGTCCCGTCAAACGGAGATTTGGAGTGAATCTGAACGAAATGGTGTAGCGCCTTTGGCGTGCACATGTCTGCAAATGTCTTTTCCTTGAGGAAAGAGGTTCCGTCTGGCAACTTTGAAGTGTACTAGTAGTGAATTGCATGTTAGGCATATTCGATATTGTGGGATGGAAGAACATTAGTCTTCCAGACATGATCCAGCTTGTGATGCTGGCTCAACTAAGGGGTGATACAAAAAGCAGTGGCCCAAGACCCGGTGCCTCCTCTACTTTCCATCTGAGACGACCTTTCATGGTCTAGAAAGCAAAGTGGAGACCCACGGATCAGCATGAACACACGCGATCTTGCATGAAACCTTTTGAAGAAAGCGAAAAACGAAAACAAAAAATAGACAGAAAGAATCAAGACACAATAGGTCAATAGGTGTTCATTTGCTTGTGCTCATATATACCTGCTGAAGCAAGCTGTAAACCACCCGAATTCGAGGGCACCTAGTCCACTATTACTATACAGATCTACGAAGTGTGGGCATCGAAGAGTGGGTAGAAAGGGGTCTGTGCCGCATCGATGCGCGATGAAGATGTACAAACCATGTCAATCACAGGCCCATGGTGGACATTCGCACCGGTGGAATGACTTGAAGATGCCAAGAACGTTGGCTTTGCAACAGATATGGAAGGACATCCACTTTCAGTCAGGCAAGAACATCCACGTCATCAATGTCCTTGCTCGCAAAAAATCTGTACCTCTTCGAACACTCGCGATTCTTCATCTCCACAACTTGAACTACCACGCAGATTCCACAGCGCCAAACATCAACATATGCTTGGCCGAGAGGTGCTGAGACCTTCAGATTCACATCAATGTGAGGTGTGACCAGCACTAGAACACAAATGTAATCTGCAATCCACTACTAAAACTCTGGACGGGGTATTGCAAGCACTAAAGCCATGATAGGCCCTCTCCATCGAAAGCTATGGATGATCTCTCTGAAATCCCGGTTTTCTTTACCCAAAAAAAAGAAGAACAGTTTCCAGGAAGCCCACCAAATCTACCAGGACCCTTGAAGGGGTGCCCTGAATGGAAGCCTATAAGTAGTGTGGGGTCGGTAGTCCAGCCAGGACACCCCGACAGGAGGGTCCGGGTAGAATCCCAATGGAATTTCTGCAGATGTTCAAAGGAAGACCACACGATTTCACTCCCTTGTGGAGTGAATACGGGGCTTTTCAGCGGACATTCAGTCCTGGATCGGATCTGGAAGACGAAGACTGTCTGGGTGCCCATTCAAAGCCAGAGATATGAACCCCCCAAATCCTCACAGTTCATGTTCCAAACAAGGGCATCCATCCCCCCTCCCCCCCTTCTGTCAAATGAAGGACCAGATCCTGTGCCTTTTCCAAACAAGGTGGGCCCACGGAAAGAACCATCCGAGCGTCGTCCCTCTAGCGTGGGGATCATCACTTCGGTGCCCAACAAGGCTTGCCGCAGCGTCAGGGGAACGTCCAGGTGTACGTCGTCGTCCACGAGGCGGAAGCGCTCATGGGGGAGGACCTTCACCTTAGGATCTCAATATGGTCTATCCGAATGATTACCAGTAACAGTGGATTTTATGCTTCAGTGGCAGGCCTTGTTCAAAAATAGCTATAATTGCTTGCAACTATTGTTTGACTGTTAGAGGTAATAGAACACTCCCAACGTATATCAGTGAAGGGACGTTAAGAGCAATGCTGTACTCTCTTTAAACGTATCAGTTGAGGACATGTTTCCCCTACAGTAGGGATCCAGTCGTACCTTGTCAGAAGGTGATTGACTCTTGATGTCGCTAAAACGTCGGGCCCAGGTGGCAGTTGATCCCTAGGGTGATATAGTGATCCCCAAAGAGAACAAGTGGCACGGTGTCCAATACATCTCCTACGTGGGGATCGACGGTTTCTATCTTTTTTCTATAGTTGAATGGCACTCTCTTGAAAGGCATCTGTTGCGCCAGCAAACACAGGATCCGTTGGGTCCAAAAGGTCCGAGTTGCTCGACGAGCTGGTCGACAGGACTAGTCTACACACCCTTGGAATTGACCCATCCAAGAGGTGTCGGTGTCATGGCAGCCTGGCAGCCAACCTCTGACCTTAGAGCTGTTCACCTCGCATTTGGTCCCAACAAAACGTCCCAACTGGGTCCCCACCTGCCATGATGTAAGGATTTGTCTACCATTTTTTTATCCATTTTCCATGGAATAGAATCAAACGCATTCAACAACGGACCCACCAACACTACAATCAACATCAATCAACGAGATGCACCGGGACCCGAAGACAGGTGCGTCAAACACCCGTCAAACACCCGTCAAACCCTACGACGGCGAGGTCCCGGAGGAACGAAACAACACGTCTCCGACGTCTCGGGAGGTCTGTGGACGTCAGAGGTCCGTCACCCACTGAAGAGTCCCATCCCACCCAAACCGCAACAACATCGCCCCAAAACAACGTACACGATGGACGAACACATCACGTGGAAGTGGACGAACATGTTGTCTTTTGAAGGCTAATGGCTCCTGTACGGACAGGTGATGTCTTCGTGAATCTTCGTGATGTGTTCGGAGTGGACGCAGCTACTTGCAGCTACTTGCGCAGCTGTGCCCAGTCACCTGTACGAACAAATGCCCCGCCTTTCCTCCACGGCTGCCCGCGTGGCCGGCGCCCGGAATCCGGAGCTCCATCAGATTGCGCACGCCCGGGGGGATCGACACGCGGATCTCCCGCGGCATCATCTTGGTGCTTTCACCACCTGGGAGACTGTGGAAGAACGGTGGTGCTTGAAGAACTGTGTGGCGAAGCGGCGAAACCATGGAAGCACGGTGGGGCTTGAAGAATTGAAGAACTGTAGCCTCCAACTTAGAAAAACATCTCAGAAAAGACTAAGACACGAAACCTACTGAAGCTGGTTGTGTTGATATTGAAAAGATTCAACAAGTCTATTCCAGGAAGTTGAGCTTAAGGAATAAATGGAGTCGCACTTGAATATACACGTGCGACTGTTGGGGATGGTCCTGGTAGAAGAGAGCTTTATTACCCAACACCTCCAGCCGTACCTCCTCAGGTTCGGTATGACTGGACCCTGGCACCCACCCCAGTCAAACCCCTTCGAAACGGTTCGTTACGACTTGGAGGCCAGCTGGGTGAATGAACCGTCTACAGTCGATCCCGACGGCAGTTCACTCCGACAGTGTCTCCGACACGTCGAATCGCCCCGGCACGGCAGCCACGGCAAGGATGGTCCAGCACCATTCCGCTGCCACGACATCTTTGACATGGAACGCCCATACCTCAGACTCGTCACGAGTCCGTGGCACGGTATGGCACGGGAAAGACGAAAAACCATGGTTTGAGTGGGGATCTACGAACTTCTATCTAAGACAGGGGGTCTATACCAGTCTATATACAACACGAAACTGAAGATCTTGGAGATCCACTCCCTTGAAAATCCTGAAAATACCAACCTTCCAAAATAGTGAAATACATGATAATACATGGTCGCACAAAGTTCATAAAAAAAAATGCGACTTGCTCCCATCTAAGGCTTCGGGTATCCAAAAGCTTCCTCAGTTTGGTGTCAAGTCCAAAACTCTTGAAGTCTTGGGGCCAGCTTTGCTGAAGGTGTGTTCGATGTTCGTGTTTTGAGCTGCTTCGCCAAGAGTTTGGTCTGAAGGTATCCTTCTGTTGATGCTGCTCAAAAGAGATACTTACAGTAATTGTTTGGCAGTGGCCAAGCCACATGTTCCAGGTGGTGCAGCTTGTTAGCTTCCGAACCTACACTCTCCTGAAGGCTTTGAAGGTACGTCACTGATGTATTGCTCATAGTTGATGCTACTTGAAGACGTACTGTTGATGTTTCTATAGTAGGTTACCAACCTACGGCCTTTAGATTGCCAGCCTACACCTGCTTAAAGCTGCATCATTAACACAATAAAAGTGGGTATGCGTTTGAGCTTCCGAACCTCCGCTATCTTTTACCATTCACGCATTCACAATAGTCAAACCCTGTGGATTGACAACTTATAGGCACTCAAGGCTGCATCATTTGAAGTCTCGAGGACGTACTGTTATGTACTGTTGGTTGCAACCTACCACTACTCAAACCTGCATCATTTACATTACATTATCGAATTGGGTATGTTTTTTAGCTTTCGAACCTACAGTCTCTTGAAGGTGCATCACTGGTATCTTTGGCTGATAGTTGATGCTTCTTGAAGGCGTACCAGATCTTTACAATAGCCAAGCCCTGTAGGTTGTGAGCCTACAGCTACTCAAAGCTGCATCATTTACACTATCCAATTGGGTATGCTTTTTTGCTTCCGAACCTACAGTCTCTTGAAGGTGCATCGCTGATATGTTTGCTGATGGTTGATGCTTCTTGAAGGCGTACCGTTGATTTTTTTTACACTAGCCAAGCCGTGTGGGTTGCCAACCTACAGCTGCTCAAAGCTGCATGGTGTCCAAGCTATCTGATCATGGCACAGCAGGCTTCTCCCACCAAGCGGCTTAGGATCCCCTTCTCCTGTCGATGAACGCCGCTGCCTTTGCAAACCTTGGACCACAGATCTGCTTCAGGAACCAGTGGGGTAAAAAAAACAGACATGTTCCCCAGAAGGGGATTGACCCATATAAAGAAGACGTGGGAAAACAAATGAAAGCAAAAGATGTTCCGCATGCCAGGGTGATGTACAGTATACATAATATGGAAGATGGAAACGGTTCCGTTGCGTAGGAAACCAAACAAAAGAGACCCAGGTCATCCCAAGTCCCTTCCTCCCAACGTGGCGTTCGACACCACGGTGTGATCACTGATCGCGCCAAGACGCCCGACATCTGGACCAGGTGGTACCTTCTCGTGCGCCTGAGCCCCGACAATCGGGGCAGACCTGCTTCAAGCGCAGCGAGATCACCTTCTCACAGCCTTGCCTCAGAGCGACGCTGCGAACGAGCCGAACGAGCGGCGGCGCGGGACCAAGAGAAGCGAGAGCGGGACCTCGATCTTTTTGGTGAATAGTGGGCGAAAAGTAACGATCTTGACCAAGCCGCCCGAATCAGACATGATGAATCTATGACGTTGTTGAAGTGAAACCGGAAAAACAAAGACCCACAAATCCTGGTCTATCGCAAATGACCGCATGTTCTATGGTTGTTCTATGTTGTCTGGTAGCTAGTTGCGCCACATAGACACCCGGATTTTGTTAGTTCTAGTGGCACATCTGCCTGCTAGATGACAGGATCCAGGCAGCAGACTCAGCTCTAAACAAACCTGGCCCGCAGTGGACTCGTCCCTTGTTTTCCTGGCGGTCCACGGAAAATGAACAGAAGAGACTACTAAGGACGGAGGTCAATCTACCAGGGTTCTGGATGACCATTTTTGATCCACCATTTCAAAGGTGCTGTCATTCAACCGTACAGCACATCACATTGGTTCCACTGACCTCACCGAGAAAAAAAACAGCTGCATCCAGGTGACGCCGCTTCCAGAAACGCCACTTCGATGTTGGTGCTGATATCCTTCCAGTTGCTCCAAGTTCAAAGTTGGAAACTTAAAGAAAACAAGTAGTAGAACCTACCAGGGTCATCCAATGGGTGTCCAATAGACTACCTTACCCTACTTACAGGTCTCCATTGGGCACCCGGTGGAAGTGCTAGGTATATTATATGGTCCCTAAAAAGATAGTGGCACAGAGTCCAATATTTTTGAGTGGGGGATCTACTTTTCTATCTATATATATACTTGAGGGTCTAGAACCTACCAGAACAAGTTCCAACTGGGGTCTCCTTGTTGATCCTCCAGGTGGGGCTGGTGACCTCAAAGAAGAAGAAACCGCCATAGAATGCGGCATATAAGATTCATTCATAATTAGATCAAATCATATAAAACTAAACCATCATATATAATAAGCAACATAGGCCAAATCACCCACCAACTGTGCCCAACCGCCAAGTCACCTCCCCTCGCGTGGCCGCTGAGGCTTCCCCAGTGGTGCGGAACTGGCTGCTGCGGCCGAAGAGGTCTGCGTACTCAGAGTACATCTGCGAAGGGGAGACCCACTCGTCCTTGGTGAGGCACTTGTTCCAAAAAGAAAAAGACAGGTCGTCGCCCCAATTTGATGGCGGTGACACGCTTCAGTAGGAGCCGGTGCGTTTCGACAGAAGGGTGGAAAGGAAAGACAGGTCGGCAAGATGTAAGGCTTAGCTACTCTGAATCTCCGGAAAACCGTTGCTTCGTTGAAATGGTCTTTCAAATTAAAGGAAACAACCTTCTCGTGAGTTTGCCTTAAGCGGTTTGGTGTTGAACAGAAGCAGCAAGAATCTACCATCCTTTGCCCCGCCCTTTTTAAGCCCTCAATCTTTCAACAACACCCCCTTCATCCCCTATACCTCTTCCAAGTCTCGTTTTGGTTGAACGGAAACCCTCCAGTGTAACTGTTGGGCCCAGCGCCTGCATAGCTGCCCGCCGTGGCCTGGTCCAGCGCCGCGCGGCGCTTGGGATCCATGAGCGTGTCGTAGGCGCTGGTGAGCTCCGCCATCTTCAGCGACGCGCTGCGATCTTCCTTGGAGGACCGTGGCCCGTTCCGTGGACCGCGTATGAATGTGGCGCCCAGTTCGGTCCGGATTGGGACGGTTTTGGACGCTTGGAGTCGCAAACGAAGTTGAAGAGAAGGAAAGGAAACACATGCGCTGCTTGGTGAAGCAGGTGTTGTTCCCACAACCTCCAGCTGGATTGCCTCTCGTGTTTTGCAATTGATTGCTTGTTTAATGCTTCTTTAGTGGATTTGGATGGCGATTAAACTTTTGGCGGGGAAGAGCCACAAAAATGAAAAAGTACATTGCTTCAGCAGCTCAGCATCCGTGTTCAGATCCGGATGGTACTGCCTTAGTGTCTTGGCGAGGAGTGTCTGGAGTAGGTGAGTAGGACTGTTGGCCTCTTGAACTCGTCGAGAACTCATAGTGTGCATGCTTTCTTGTCAAACAGTAGATATAATATAACAATATATTGGTCTATTCTATTAGATGATGATGGTAAGCAAAGGCCTTGTAAAAAAAAAGAACTGTTTACTGACTGTTACATGTAATAGGACAAACCCAATGATATTATATGATATATGTAACTTTGCCCACCCCGAATGGGTTGATCCTTCTGGATCGTTGAAATTGGCTACTTGAGCCTCTGTAGTCAGAAACACATTGTTTCATTCTGAATTCTGGTCGGATATTGGAGTCCTTCCGCACATTTGGACCCATTCCGCACATTTGGATGACCAAATCCACTAAATATGTCTACGTTTACATACTCTTTTCATATCTTTTCAACTCATCTCTCCTTTATGGGTGCTCTTCACCAGCTCGCTTCGTCTCTTCGCATCGTCTCAGGCGCTTCGCGAGCATCCGAAAGCGCTCCTTCACCTCCTGCGGGGTCGCCGAGCGGTCGAGGCCCATGACGCTGTACGCGTCCCGCGGCGCGTGCAGCGCACGCGTGACGCGGAACGCGGAGAGGTGGCGCCGGAGGAGCGGTGCCACGTGGTGTCGCGTCGAGAGCCGGGCCAAGGACGCCGACGCCAGGGCCATGGCAGTGCGGTGGAGTCGTGGCACCGGTGAGCAGAGCGGTGGCCAAGAGGTGTGGCGAAATGCTTTGGCTTATGGAGTGGTTAGGGGATAGAGAGCCGGGAAATGGGGAGGTGAGCGACGTTGGAAAGCTGGAGGATTATATACCCCGCTTGATCTCTTTTCATGGAAACATGATTTTTTACTGAAACAAATGCCATGGGAAGGAAACGAAGGCATGACGACAGTATCTTCGGCCGCCATGAGCGGGTTTTGAAAGAGGATCAACCACTTCCAGTCTCAAATCTCTTCAGTCCAGCTCATCTTCTTTTCTTGGGCGCTCAGGTTTCATGGGCACAAAGAATGATGACCGGCCATTATTGGAATGTCAAATTCAAAGTTGCGAGTTTTGGGATGCTACATTGCTGGACAGATACTATATATATTAGGAAACAAATCATGTATGCCTCTCTTGTTTGCGGTGATCTGTGTGAATGTCTGGTTCCGACTGCAAGAGATGTTTCCAACTTTTGACCAGACCAAGTAAGTAGCAGCCTGGCGAAAAATCTTACCAGCCCCTCTCCAGGACAGAGAGAGATGCATCAATGGTACCAAAAAAAAATCACCCTGTTTTCATGACAATGCCAAGGCATGCACTGCTGTCAGGCTGAAAAAGCTGAACGCACTGGGGGCGGATCACGCCCCACCCCCTGAGCCATATGAACAAGGCACAGCAATGCTTGGCTGCTTGACCAAGCTGAGCAGCCAAAGGTCAACACTCCGAAGGTGAGCACGTGGGCTTGGTGCCTGTAGGTAGGGTAGGATCATCTAAAATCCAAATAAGGCGTTTGTATACTCACGAACCCAGGGGTCGTTGCCATGGGAGGTCTCCCATCGTCCTCCTTAAGTCCTGAGCATTTGGATGATACTGGATGTCCCAAAACCACCCGCTTCAAGCAGGCTTTTCCAGAGGATGATCTATGATCTTCAGCAGTTTCAAAACATCGAATTAACATATTCCAGGACCTTCCCAGTGACCTCTTCAGGATTGGTAAGTGACCTTTTCAAGGCCTAAGTGACCTCATTCTGGGATCTCAAAAAGGTCACTGGGAAGGTCCTGGTTCCTTGTTCAATTCCTGAAAGATATCATATATCCTAGCTTTTTCAATATCGACATACTATTCCACAATTCTTTAAATGTCCTCCTCCTGCATCGTCCCCAACGACCAAAAAAAATTGTGGTAGGTTTGGTGATTCACCGGGTTTTCCGCGCAAACGGCCGCAAATTAGCACAACCGACCAAACGACCGCAAATTAGCGCAAAACGCATGCAAAAAAAACATTAAAGCAACAAACAAGCAAACGACCACAAAAATCCACAACATAACGAAAAACAAACAAAACGACCATAAAACCAAAACGAGCAGAACTTGTTGGTAGTTGGAAGGTCCTCATCACCATTGCCCCGGCAACGCTGCCCGCAGGCACCGCTGCCGGCTCGCCTCTCACATCCTCTCACCATCTCTCCGCATCACCCGCTCCGCTCCCCCCGCTGTCCGCGTGAACCCGGACGCCAGCGTGCGGTTGGGCGAGCTGTAGCTGGCCAAGCGCGTCTCGAAGGCCACGCCCGTGTGCCCAAACCTCCGCGCGCACCGCGTGGAACACGCGTGTTCCGCGTGGAACACGCGTGGAGGTTCGGAGTGGGGTGACGGTGTCCGGTGTCCGAGGGTATAGGGGGGGGGTGACCGGGATGCACGAGGTCGGTGTTCGGTGGCCGGCGTCCCAACGAATGCTGGTTGAAAGTGGACGGGGTTTTCTGGTAGCTTCGCTGAGCGGATGATGGTGACTAACACATGGATCATTCACATGGTGCTGTGTAGACACTTCCACTGGTTCCTCCGAAGACCATGTACCAACTGAAAGCATCATAATTTCATGCGCGCCTCAGTGAGATAATTACGACGGTATATATTTGTATATAGATCCCAGGATCGAACCGTTGCCCCCTTGGGAAAGTCAACCACTGCTGGTAATCTCATGATCATACCGTACTGCTACCCCTGCACACCCCAGCACCCGGGTGCCCGGCTGCTTGTAGTGAAACCAATGGATGATCCCAGCCACTTCCTGGCGAAGCGACACGCCCCACTCCCGGACACTCCATGGGACTGACATAGGACTGCCGATCAATTGGGGATGTGTTGATTTACCCTAGGCCTCCAAGTACCGAACCTGAGAAGGGGCTTGGGGTGGGTGCCAGGTGGGTCCAGTCATACCTTCTGCAAGGTACTTGGAGGTGTAGGGTTAATTAGTTTCATTATATTGTTATATTGTATATAATGTATACTCATCTTTGCCCACATTGGGGTGGTTGACCTGGGGTCAATGGGGCGGCATATACTACGTCATACTTTGGAGTGTCTGGGTTTGGCTTCGTCTTCAAAGCAGCTGATGGAGATGAGGGGTTCCTTGATGAAGGTCTGGTAGTCGGAATCCATCAAATTCTTCCGGTAGTCGTACCTGCGATTGAGATGGAGGAAGACTCCTTGGGCCTGAGACATGACCTTTTTTTGGCAGGGACGACCGGGACGACCTGATATTTGCGGGCAAGATTGGGGTAGCTACCCCCTCAACTGCGGCGAAAAAACTGCAACTTCTGTGTCAGGTCTTCCGAGTCATCTACTTCGCAGGAATCCACCTGTTTTTTGTCACTCAATTGATTCGATGCATGCCCTTCCGCTCTTCCATTCCTACTCCAAACAAATCCACAGTTAAGCCGCTTAGGCTTAGCCCATGAAGCCAACCACCATCCACAATCCGTTGCACCTAAGAATGAAAGCCTGCACCACTTTGCTTTGATGAAATTCTAGGCTTACTTGGGCAACCGAGGTTATCTGTTCATCCATCCTCAGCTCTGCCCACCTGGTGCGGTAGTAGCCACGACACCGCCTTATGCCACATGCCGGAGCCGAACCCAAAACGCGCCGGCTTGTGGCAGGGCTGGGCGCCACAGACAGGGGGAGGTTCACTCCCCCAGCTGTGTGCAACTATAGATGTCTATAGTGGTAGTGGTGCTGTGGGTTTGTGGGCGTTCGGTGGTTGGGGGAACAGAATTCGAACCAGAAAAGAAAGCACCTGAAACACTGGCGCTTCCCTCTGCGAGGCTACAAGTAATGCGACCGACAGCTTAGGGGTGCCCCAATCGAACCGCACGGTCACCGATACAATCCAGCACCACACTGGCTCGTATCGAAGGGCGTAAGCTGCACGAGAACCCAAACGCAAAAGTGTCTATAATTGAAAGGGCGTCCAATGCAGGGCTGCCTGCCTTTTTCATGGCGTTTTCATTTGCTGTTCCATTGCCTTCAAATGAATTGGAATACCAAATACCGTGCCTGAGCATGAACATCCGCTCACCTTTTCCGGTCACCAAACCACCAACACCGTCACTCAACACCACGTCACCGTGACCCGGTTCCGTCGCTCAGCTCCCTCCGCCCCCAACGCGACACGCGCTCAGCTCCGCCGACGCGACGGTCTCGGGGCCCGGACTGTTCCCTGAGCGCCTCGACGTCGAAGGGCACCTCTTGGAACCAACCTTCCCGACGGCGAGCGGGCGACGGCGGTCGCCGGAGGCGAGGTGGGGCGAGGTAGCCGCTGTGTTTGGGGAAGGTTCTTCTGGAGGGGTGGGGAACGGAAAGAAATCACGACATCGAAGCATCTGGCACCAAGGGACCTATACCATATTGGTGATATATAGTTGTATAGTATGTTGTAGTGCTAGTTGTATAGTACTAATATTGTTGTAATGCATTTGGAGCTTCAAAGCGGCACAGTATACTTGGAACTTCTTCCACCAACAGCTGCGTGTGTGGGCTGACCGAGGCTTCGCAAGCAGGGCAAACACTCGGAAGACCGTCTACGGTGGTTGGACCGGGCGTGGCCAGTCTACGGCAGTCTACGTGGCCAGTCTTCAAACGGTGGTCCTTGTGTGGTTTCAGAACCCATAGGGTCCAGGTACCTCCTGAGGATGGTCTTGGGGGGGTCAAAGGACATCCTCAGGATGGTCCTGGACCCTTAGGGGAATGTTCATGTTTGGATGTGGCCAATGAGATCGTGTACACTCAATTCAAAAGCTACAACTTGCAGCCAAGCGACCCTTAAAGACGTCCTGCGACGGAGCACAAGACTTGTCGCTGCAAGACTTTTGACGACAGGAGCTTTGCACAAATGTTCATGTGGGCCAGTTCACAGCCGGTGTCCAGCCCAGAAAATGCTCGAAATTGCTCCACGCTGATTTCGTTTGGGGTTATTTATCAAATAAATTGACAATAAATCAGTAGCGGCGTACTGCCCCCCAAAGAACTACTCGTCTACTCGTTTCCAAAGCAACTTCTCCAGATTCCACTCAGGCAGTTGAACAAATCTTCCTCTTCACATGCTTCACATCCTTCTCTCAGCCACACGACCGTGGTTTCTGCCCTTGGAGCGCTCCTGGAGGAGGTCTCGGTCCTTAAACTTCAGCTGGCTCAAATCCACCTGGCTCAGCTACCACGTTCGGAGGTGGAGTTCACCCCGCTTGCTGTGAGCAAAACGGGTCTTCTTAGTGGCTCAGAGGTTTCAGTCATCGGCGAAAGCGTACCGTGCTGTGGTTCTGCGGCCCGCTGGATGATTCCCGAGGTCCGCTTGGTCTACTGTGCCCTTTCCTTGGATTCTGCAAGATTCTCATGGAGAAATGATGATTGTGAGATCTTTACCAAAAACTAACACTGGATCGATTGTTGCATGACCCTCAAATATGGCTTATGATAAATATTTGAAATTATTAGTCACACAGCTTCACTGATTGAAGGATAGACCTGCGCTGTTGAATGGACAACAGTTTTTGTTTATATAATCCAACCAGCTTGGATCCCCCCTTTTTGGTGAAGTACTTGAAAACCGGGGGTTGTCCCAGCTAGTTTTAAGAGAATCTGAGAGAGGACCATTCGAGCTGTCAATCTGCTTGTTAAGGACGAGATGTTCGCATTGGCATCTGAGAAAAATAAAATATATAAGCCTAGGTAGTCCAGGTAGGTGGGATCCACAGGCAAAAAGCTCTGCTGAATCCTGCTCTTAGCGTCAAGTGCGAGCAAAAGCAAGTCTGACTTCGGAATGCCTCCGCCTAAATATAGGATTCGATCTGGAAGATTGGAAGATATCTGGAAGGTTAAACTATTTAAGAAGGGGGGTCTCTGGGCCGACCTTCTCAGCATGCTTCTGGGCTCTGCAAAGTCTGTAAACCCCCCCCCCCAAAGATCCACTTCTCTTGAATCCCCAAGAAAATGTTGTAAGCGATCCTTCCGGTGTTGTAAACCCCTCCCCCCCCAAAAAAAATGGAACAATGCACCAAATAGCATCAAATATCCACTCAAACCCAGCTCCACCCTGGCTCCACCCAGGTCGGTTCACCGATGCCGGCCGAGAAACCGCGCCCGTTCAAACCGGTGTTCGATTCGCGCGGTCAATTCACCGCGCCTTCTCGGCCAAGGGATGCGCGGAGTTCTCGGTGATGAGCTCCACGAACTCCGGTGCCTCGGGTGGGACGGAGGTTGGAAGAATTTTGGAACAAAACAAACGTATTATTGATACACTCAATTCAATTCAATTCGATTCTATTCTATTCTTTGATGTTGTGTTTCTATTTCTTTCCCACTTCACTTCACATCACTTCTATTGATTTGGCACTGCTGGACTGTGAGTCAAAGAGCTTGATGGCGGGAGTCAACATGAGTATATATGAGTTATCCGAGAGAGAGAGAGAGAGAACCAAGAAAAGGATGATGAAGAAGCTTTCCGAGTCAAATCCTTTTCCTTTCAGAACTCAAAGCACATCGCCATTCGGTCTACTGGAAGCCAATGGTCGGTGTTGTGGTCCACTCTGCCCTGCCTTGCAATATTCTGGACCCGAGCCAGCTTGGCTGCAGTGTTGTTACTTGCTTGGCTTGCTGCACATCGGAACGCAAACTTTTCCCTCGCAAGTTAGAGTCTCACCTGGGGCCCTGGCAATGTCAGACACATAGCTACCTGGGCATCGGGTTCGCTTTCCTATCGGGAAACAACGAACGTTCTCCAGGTGACTTTGTGCCGACTGAAGCACTGGAAGAACATACTGAACCTTCAAAAGGTGTGTCCAAGAGAGATCCACAAGTAGTGTAGGGTATTCCATTGATTCCATTCAAGACCCCTTCAAAGGTGCTGGTCTACGCATGTTGTACCGACCAACAATGCGAATCCTCGACTCAACCCAGGCCTCCTTCTGGGCCCTTGACCGACCAACCGACCTCGCCTCGCCTCGCCTTAAGCCACTAAACTCACCGCGGCCGAGGGGCAATCGCGTTCTCTCACCAAGGTGTTGCCATAGAGGCTCAGAAACACCTGGCGATCGACATCGGACCTCTTCACCGGCGCCCCCCGTTACACCCGGCGACACCCGACAGACTCAGAAGCGAAGCGTAGCGCCCCTCGCGGACGACGGGGCGAGGCGCCGGGCGTGTTTCGGAGATGGTGGACCACCCAAACGCGACGTGGGGCCCTCATGTGGAGGGGTCTGGACCCGAACCAATCCACCAAACCCTATGGTTTTGAGGGACCAGTCGGGCTGTGAACGGAGCGGCTGGGCAGTGCAAAACCAGGAAATCGATGCACAATCACCTCAGATCGTCGGCTTCACCACGTCTTTGGAAGCGAAAAAGGAAGGAACATGCTGCACCAGGCACCACTTCCAGCGTTCATGCGGCCTCCCTGCGGCCTTCAAGTGGGGGGAATGCCTCGTTTGATCGTTCATCAGCCTCAGCGGCCTCCCTGCGGATCCCTGCGGCCTCTCGTTCTCTACTCATCACAGCCTCCGCTAAAGATTCCAACTCCATATCATCAAACACGACACATGGGACTGCCATAGGACTGCCGGCCCCCGTCCCAGTCTTCTGCCAATGGCATGGGTTCTTTCTATTTGCTGAGTAAAAGCCGGTAAAACTGTTTGAGCAAGAACCCATACATCATGAGACTCCTCAGCATCGATCGCCAGAACATCGTCGAGTCGACATGGCCTCCATCCGTTCGCGGATCGATAAGGCCTGGGAGGGATGGGGGAGTCATCACCACTCGGGTTAGGGATTAAGCAGGAGAGCAAAAAGAACACATGCCAACGACGACTCGAGATTGATGGAAACCAGCACGTTCGCATGCACGTTCGCTACCAGCGTGCCGCTTTTGGACTTTCCTGGCCTTGTTGTTGATGATCTGCAAAAACAGCAGATGTCTTGCCAAGACCTGGTCCAAGGAGACATCCAAAGAGGACCCCCTTTCTCCCCAAAAGAACTGGCAAGCTGTCACGGGTCAGCACGGTTCTGTGGAGTGAAAACCTGTTCGGTCTTCGGATGGTCCACATGGTTTCTAAGAGATGCTTCTGGTGTTTTATTAATTTGTATTTTGAAGTACCTCCTTTTCACCGGCCAATCCACGAACCCTTTCACCTCCACTCCTTGCCGGCCCATCCGGGTCGAGCGGGTCCAAGGTGTCCATACTCCAAAGCTCCATGCCCGAGGTTTCACCGCTTCGAACAGTTTCTCTTTGTTTATTCAGTAATACTGCAATGTAGAGTTGAGGTTTCAATATATATATATGGCATCCGCAAGAAATCTCTATGGAGTATATACGTAGCCCCGATCACATCGTATGGTCTTAGGCTTGGAAGTGCGCCGCGTTGCAACGCGGGGCACGGAAATGTGCGTGTGCCCCAAGGTACAGCACCACCAGGTGAGGTGAGGTGAAGGAGCGTCTAGTCTAGCTTCGACCTACATCCCAAACAGACTTCTAGCTCTGCAAAACGGTGAAAGTGAAAAACATGAAAGACGCCAATGTGCCTAAAACGAAGCCATGTTTACAAGCGCTTCTTACCTTTCAAATCCCATGATTCCAGGGTGGCTAGCTTCTTCAGCAGCTGCACAGGGTGTCGAATCAAACCGGACGATTCGACGATGACACCGTTCGACCAAACGTGAAAGCCTCGTGCTGCTTCTCGTGGAGAAAGAATCGCACCCGTTGCTCCTCGCATGACAGGTGCTGCAGCGGTAGCACACCATCTCAAATGCAAAAACAACATGCTGATTAAGGCCAATCCCTAGGGATCCAGTCGTACCGAACCTCAGGTACGGTGAGGACGCTTCGACTCTTTATGTCGGCGCCGACCGGGTGACCGGGGCCCGTACCGTCGGTACCGAACCGGGTCTCGAGACCTCGGTGGCGATCTGAGACCAATCGAGTTTCGACACCCCAAAGATCCCACGTAGTGCCAAAACCAGACACTCAATGTATGACATTGGGGTGGTGCCAGGGGGGGTCAATGGGGCGGCATAGATTCCAGTCCCATGGAGTGTCTGGGAACGTATAACAATAGTGCCAAATGGACATGGCAAATCCAACGGTGATCTGCCGGACTCTCATGTGAAGGTATCGGTGGGTTCCCGTCCTTGTGATCCACCACGATCCGCGGGGTGTCATGGTCTCACACCAATCCGAAAACCCTGCACAGTATGTGAAGTGGCTCGTTCACCCAATGGGGTCATCCACGATCCCCTGAATGAAACATCCAGTGGGCGTGCTTCAAAGTCATCCTTACAGAACCTACTACTACTTGCATCTTCACACTACTCTGAGGGAGATTCCAGCTGCTGTGAGAGACGGAATGACGTTTCGATCTCCCTGTGCAGGATTTCTCCAGATGACTCTTCTATAGCTTTTCCTCCCACAAGATGCCAAGATGTTGAAAGAAAGGAACCCGCTTTCAGAAGGTGTCCGTCCAAATCCAACACCTCTGGCAGGGCACATCAAGACTTCACCCCAAAACCAACGACCAGTTTTCAGAACTCCTGGAAAACACGTCGAATAACCAAGCAGGTCGGTCTGCTGAGACGGTCAACTCCAGAAGAAACGTATGACACGTGGTCTTCCGTGGTTGAAAAGTCCTTCGGCCTGCGGGCCAAGCTCTTGACCTGGGCGCGGTCAGGGTTGGATGAGCCACGACCAGGGCCATTGCTGATTGAAGCAAAGCAGGTGTGTGTGTATTCAAAACTATATGGCGCGGTCAAGAGTCTCTGATGGTTTTTGTTCGCTCTCAGCATGTATCAGTGTCAACCAACAGAGGTTGAAGGACCGTATAGACTATCCCATAGGTATCCCAGTAGGGCCCTATAAGGTCACTCAACCTCTCTTGGAACATAGAGATGGTTGACATATGAAAAAAAAAAGAACAGCCATGAAAAACACACACTGTAAGAGCATTTTGGGCATCGTACATTTGTCGATATATGTTTATATTATCATCCCCAGCTGCCTCTTCGCTTCTTAGCTGCTCAGTCTTGTCAGATTCCACCTGCCACCGGTCCACTGGCATTCACTTTGGGTTTCTGAAACCCGATGGTTTTGGGTGTGTTCTTGGTGTGTCCTTGAACAACCGCATGCACCCAGAGACATCCCCTGTGGTACCCAGACCACATGTCGCACATCCGCACCAGCGGTGATGAGGACATTGATCGTCTCGCCCTGCCGAGTGGACACACCAGGATCAACGAAGAAAGCAAAGTAAACCACCTCAAAACCGCTCAAAGATATACCTATAGAGCCCGGACATGAGCTTTGTAGTTTTGATAATTAGAAAGTTGGACCCTATTTTGGATGGTTGGTCCAAAATAGAGGTCATTACTCAGGCTCTAGGTACAATATTGTTTCCTTATATATTATATATTACTCCCTGGAAAACCACACAACCAGAAACAAACGGTTGTTCCAATATGGCCGTTTGTTGCTGGTTGGGACTGGTTTCCCAGGTCCCAATGACTTGCCGCGATGCGACGAACTCCGAATCCTCCGAAGAAAAGAAAAAGACGGTCTCACAGGTCGGTGGAATGGCGCGTGTGTTGGTGAAGAAGTAAGAGGTTGAGTGACTTTTTCACTAGGGCCCGTCACCTGTGATACCGAACTGGGATAGTCGAACTACGGTCCTTCAACCTCTGTTGGTAAGGAGAGGAGCGGAGGGCGGCCTCCCGATCTTCCGAAGGGTCGGACCTGGAACATGGCGATGCGACCGGGATGCGACGGGCGAAAACCACCGCCAACGGAGGACAAACCTTTGCAACAAAACGGCCGTTTCCATGCGAAACCGCTGATGGTGTGCCCATCAGTTACCCACCACCAACGGTGGGGAACCAGAAGGCTGCGGAAATGTTACTCCGACTGATCAACATGGAAGTGGAAATCCACCTGCAGGGGGGCCAATTTTCAAGTTCCATTATTGTTTCAGGAGGTGTACCTCTATATACTATTACCTATGAATGTCAACCCCAAGCATAACTTCCAATTGGAAACTGAATGAACAGGCACGCCGGTCTTTTGGTAACGAAACAATTCTCTCAATCAGGAGATGCCAAGTCGTCGATGAGTTGCAGGCAGGATGAGTTGGGAGTCCGACTACAGGAAAAGGTGCCACCCAATTTTTGGACCATGTGGGCTTGTGCAAGTTCCAACAATCCCAGTCTCCCACCTGCTGTCTTGCCAGACTTCGACATTCTATGCAGTTCGAACGCTGCGGCGCAAATATACACAGTGCTCCAACTATCGGATCAAAATGGCCGGATCATGGAGCTTGGAACGGATCTTCCAACAAACGTCAGAAGAGGCGACCACCTCGCGTGTGTTCAGTTGGGTGAAGGTGGAAGCCACCAACTCAGGAGAGGTCCATATGACCGAGTATATCCCACTTAATATTGGGAGAACGTCATAAAAAACCTGAGAAACATCACAATGGATGTACCGGGAGCCTTTCCAAAAAAAGTCTCCGAAACGGAGGCTGTTCAATGCAGAATGAGGTAAGTCGCAGGGTACGTGACCTGTTAGAGGGTCCTGGTATTTTTTTCTCCCAGGGCAAGCTTAAGTTCCGCGACCGCGGTGGAAGAATTCAATGTGTCCCAGCCCTGGCAGATTCATCATGATTTGCAAAACATGGAGAGCTGCAAATCTGCTACAACCTTTGGGACCATCTTGGACTCGGGCTTCATCTCCACATATTCTTAGTAGGGACCAACGACCAACAAGACGTCATAGCACGTCATGAGTCTGAATCTTTCAGGGCACATGTCTTTGGGTTCCAACTGAGTCAGCTTCAAAAGTCCACTTCCTGGGCCATGCACCACAAGTCGGATCGCCACACCCCACCACACATCTCATGGCCGAGCCGGTGGCTGCCATCCGACCTCACTGGACGGCTTGGCCCATGTGTCCTCTTCACGCACAAGGGCGTCAGGGTAGGAAACCAATATATTATGCTAAGGGGAGAACTTCTCTCTTCACCTACCAGGGGCATCCTGTCTCAGTGTCCTGGCTGAGATTCCACGTACGTGGAGTATCCAGCTCTACCGGGTGTCTGTCGCCCGGACACCCAGACAGGATGGTCCTGGTAAAGGCCGATGGTCCTGGGCCGACTTGCCACGGCTTGCCCGCGCGGCCACTCAGCGAGGGGTGATCACCAGCTCATCGGTGTAGCCGGGAGTCGGCGCCTCAGTCGACTCCCGGCACGGATGGCAAGAAAGAAGGACGGTTGGTCAGTCAGTATGTGGGGAGCCCTGAAAAAGGAGTTGAACCCAATACACCAAGCTAGCTTGGGGATGTGAAAATGGTGTAAGATTCCGAAACGCCACCAGGAGATGCCAGGAGGCCAGTCCACACATCAAAATGCTCGGAACGAATGTGAACCCTGGGAGTCAAAGACCATTAAAACAATGGTTGACCTGGTTTTTGATTGGGTAAAGCCTATTAAATTAATGGTTGTTGGAAGCCTAGGGTGAAGACTTATGAAACTTTGGGGTGCGGTCTTCGCCCCAGTGGCGGTCTTCGCCCCCCCGCACTCCCACAAGGTCGAAACAGTGCTCAGGTCCAACCAGTGCTCAGAAACACGAAGAAGGAGCGACACGAGCGGGGTGGGAAGGTGGCAAACCTGGAAAACAAGACAAAAATAAACACCACAAGGCTGCTCATGTTTTGCTCGTAGGGCAAGTAATTGAACTACTAGCAATCTACAGACTATACTGGTACGCGTCCGGTTGGCGAACCGTGCCTTGCCCCGATGTTCATCCAAACGCTCGCTCTGTGTCCATTCGCAGATCTTGCTGTTTCCAACATCCGAGGACCGGAAGCCCAGTGAAAACTGCAGGGAGACCGATGACCATAGCTCAACACCTGAATCTTTCGAGCAGGTACATGTAGCTACTGAAATCCCATGGGGTTGAAAGTCTTTACCACTAATCTCCACCCAAATGCATCACCTTCAAAAGAAATCGGATGTCCAGCAATGTCCCGCCATACCAGCTGCCCAAGCTGAGAGATCAGAGCTACTAGTGGAGCTCGGGCGACAACACAACGTCTGAATGCGTCTGGGTACCATCTGTATTGCTGGAGCCCAGGTATTGACCTCTTTTTTGATAGGAAGCTGGACCATATGTTCTTATGGTTGGTGGTCCAAAATGGAGGTCACAAAAAGGCTCTATAGGCTCTAGGTATATAATGCACTCCCAATGAAGATGCACCGCCGGCGATTGAACAGCCCAAGGTACTTGGGCACAACCAATCACTCGGCAACAAGCACCTGCCAAGCAGGGTCACCACGCCAATGTGCAAACGGGATGGACCAGCTCATTCCATCTGCACCCCAAGGCTTTGACCCTACATCCTCCTAAAACACCAAGCAGGTGGCAAGCAAGTGCGGCCTCTGTTCAAACAGGTGTGGCTCAAACATCTGCAGCTCCAGAAACAGCACAAGTGACGCATTATTGGTTTTTTCAGCAGTTCAACCTAACAAACCTTTGATGTGAAGACATCGGATTTTTGCCTGGCGAGGTCCCGTGGAAGAAGATTAAATCGACCAGCTGGTCGATGACATGATCCGACACTGAAAGTGGTCGTCGCCCCAATCGCCATCTCCAATGCATGCCGGTATCGCTGTAGATGCTCTCTTCCGGCCTGCAGGGGATGGAGTTTGTGAAGCCCCATGATACACGAAGTCTGGCGTGTTCGTAAAAATACGTGGGCCGATTCTCCATGTCATTCCATTCTCCAAAATACAACCCTTGACCCGATCGACACGGCCTGGGAGCGAAACTGCAGTAAACATCCGTTAAGAAGATCTGGAAGTGATGCTTTCAATTGTTCGATGAACGGAACCCGGCTCCCCTTCTGTTTCCGGTCAAGGCTCAGAGTTTTTTTTTTTAAATGGCTGTTTAGAGGTGGTGTGTTTTTCATGGTGTTTCCTATCAATTCAACCCCAAAAAGCTTCAAATCACGGTTGGTTTCTCCACGGAGGCCTCTCATCCAGATCCGAGTCGTTATCCTCCTCACCATCACCAGTGGCCCAGGTGCCACGCGCCTTGCACCGAGTCCGGTCAAGTGCTGCCACGGGGGTTGGGGCTGGTCTGGCGGGGCATCTTCCGCCCAAAAGGCACTGGAAATTTCCGTGAGGCCATGGATTATGGAAATTAATTCCAAGAATCAGCCATGAGTGGTGAATTCTCGCCACACCTGGCCATGGCGCAGCCGTAGTGCCAGCTGCACTGAGCTGCTGGGGCCCAAGTCTTCATGCTTCTGCAGGCACTCCTCACCAGGGAGGGGTCTCAGATCCAAGAATCAGCCCCCATCTGTCTCTTCCCTGCCAGGGTGGTTGACTTTGTCAGGGTCCTATTGGCTCCCCTTCCCACTGATGCGGGGGGTCTCACTCTGTGAAGTTCGCCCTTTCAAACTCTTCAGCAAAGCCCACGGACTTTGAGGAAACTTCCCTCCCGCTGCAAAAGCGCAGGGGAGACTCCTCCCTACACCTCCAGTCGTACTTCCGCAGAAGGTATTTAGATTCTCCTGGCACCCACCCCAAACCCCTTCTGCACTCGGTTCGGTGCTTGGAGGGAGGCCTATTGGGAACCACCACCGCTCACCGTCCCAGGCTGCAGCAGGGAGGTGAGGGCTCAGAAAGCTCCGACACCGTTCCAACGCCACGCGGGCGGCCCGGTGCGCCCGGTGCGCCCGGCGAATCAGGACGCGACGTCGTCGCGTGAGGTTGATCCGACGTTTCGTCTCTGACCCATCCGTGCACCCAAAGCATAGTGGGGAGCCTCTGTAGGCACAGAGGCTGTCTCAAAGAAAGGAGAGCATCAAGGAGTGCCTATACAGGGTTCATTTGATTTGCTGATCCAACTGCCAAATCAAGGAACATGTCGATCTATATACTTGGATATCTGAACTAGATTGGTCTCCTTGCTTCATACTTCAGCTCTCAGCTCTCCCAAAGTCGGAGGATCTTGCTTGAACACACCGCTGGTTGCTCGGTCCATCAACCACTACTCGGTCCATCTTCCGCCTGAAAGCGCTGGAAGGTGAGCCGTTCTTCTGGAAAGATGGCCGCAATGTCCTCGTTGCAATTCATGTTTGTTGGGGAGACGTCGCCAGTGGTGATGTAAAAGAAGGGAAAAGTCATGAATGTTTGAGTGCATGGGTCTGAATCTGCAGCATCCAGCAACAGCTTGGTGAAGGGGTTGATTCAAGTTCGTGTGATTGTGCTTTGAGCTTAATATAGTACGTACGTACGTTCAATGATTATAAGCCATAATATCGACTCAGGGTCTGCATGTGTCGGGTACAGCTGATACAGGATGGGGATCCGCAGGTCCTCTGCAAGTTGTTGATCAAGATGTTGCCTCAGATGGACGAACGTCGAAATGGCCTACCTGTGTGGCACGGTGGCGAGCCAATTTGGTGAATCTCACCGGTCATGAACAGATTCCCCAACAAGGTCAACCTATTTTCTGCCTGGACCCGACTGACCCAGTACCGAAAATGGGACATGACCCTACTACAAAACAGGTACGAGGTCCTACCCATTTTCCGGGGTACTTTGAGACTCCAGGTGGAGTTCCGGGCTGCCATGACCCACCAAATCAGGGTTTGACATTTCAAAATATCCAACTCTAGAAAGCAACAAAAGTGGAACGTTCAGGAGTAAAACCCCTACCAGCACCCTCCAACAGGTCACCAATTGAGACCTGTTAAGGTGTTAAGGCCCAACCACTCTCTAGAGAAGACCGGCTGGAGGATGCTGGTATTATATATAAATATATATTATAAAACTCAATAAATTCTATAATCACCAACCCAAGATGCTCGCTTCCCCATAGTAGCCCCCCTGAAACGGGCCATCTGTCAGAAAAGCACGACGGACCCTGCCCATCAGCGGCACCGGCATCAAACCATCTCAAACACTATCCACTGCACTTCACAAGTATCTCCTCATGATTTTAATCACTCCATAAGATCACAAGATTCCACGACAGCCATGAATCAACTCTCTTGTGGGTTCTGAGTCTTCTCGCGCTCTTTGTCCCGTCCCAAACCATCCGAACGTCCAACCGCCAGAACAGCCGGTGCCGTCGGGCGTCATCTGCCTGGAGCCCAGGGCTTGTCGCACTTCTAACCGTGAGACACGGCCATCGGGCCCACTCAGCGTTTGGAAGGCTTGCCTCCCGCCGGACGCGACGCGAGGAGAGTCATTCATCACGGGATGAGGAGAGTCGGAGCTCCAACTGATGGGTGTTCACTTTCGGAAACACCAGGAGAGGTACTATAGGGCTCCTGGCATCGCTAGTAGGAGCCAAGGACGCTACTAGGAACCCCGCGGAGAGGTCGTCTTAGCGCCGGAGCATCGGAAAGAACCGGGGCGGATGTTCAGATCGCTCCATGTCGCTGCTGATCTGCCGAAGTCAGTGAACATACGGCCAGCAGATCGAGGTCCTCACCTCAAGCAGGACTCGCCCGAGGGCTGGTTCGCATACCTCAGGCGGTTTGGCCGCAGGCCAACAAAAATAGACAAACACCTTGCGAAAGCATCAGAGGATCATACACCTTCGTTTCTTCCAGGTTCGCTCTTAGAAGACGAGGTGTTCCGTCGAAAAACGGAATTTGCGTTCACCTTCATCCCAAGCGACGTGACAACGGACTTCTACCCTGCAGGACTCACGTCAGAAAGGCCAAAAGGTCAGGCACTGAAAAGAGAAAACACTCTCACTTGGGTCGGTGTGCGCCCACAGCTCGAAAGCGGAAGGCCGTCCACACCATGGTCTGGCTCACACACAAAACAAAAAAGCTGAGCAGTTTGTCTTTCTTTGTTTTGGTCTGACTTGAAGAGACAGTTCCACCGAACCCCACTTGAAAGAGACATGCAGGGGAGATTCTAGGACATGGTGGGAAATTCCGTGGGGCTGACAGGACTGGTGGGAAGGTTTGCGAAGGACTGTGACTTGAGACATGGAAGATGGTCGTTTCGGAATCGCACACCTTCCCAGGTCCACCAGTCCATGTCGGGTCCAATGGAGGTCCTCCCAAAATCGACTGGGCCCCGTGAGGTCGGACGTCAAAACGAAAACCGTCGCACCCTCCTCACTGGCATCGGCCAACTGGTGCGGAGCCTCTCTGGGTCCACTCCAAGGGTGAACACTCGATGTTCACCGATGTGTCCACCAGATCTCAGAAATGGTCCGTGAACATCAGGATGAGTGGAACCCAGAGTGGAACCCATGAAACAACGACTTGATCTGAGACGGGTGGAACCCATGCGCCGGAACGATCAACTGTTGCAAGGGTCACCACGTGAACGGTATGCATTGTTTTTGGATAAAGTAAGATTGTGTGTTCTCATGTGTTCTCTTTTCTTCCACCCTTCCTCCACCCCGCAAGAAGGACGAAACGGACTCTTATAGGACTGAGAACACCTCTAAACATCAACTCCTCGCTGGCGACAGGCACGGCAGGCACTTTGGAATCATCTGATCAGGCTCAATGCATCAGTGAATTTCACTGATTCAGCTTTCCTTCTCTCACAGGAGCCAGTTGCTTTGCAAATGATCGGACTACATATAATTGGCCTGGTGTGTTGTGTGGGATTGCCCGGAAAAGAACAAGTCAAGAAAGAGCCAGACTGTTCCTGCATCAACCATCTGGCCTAGCTGAGCTGTGAAAAGATCATTGGTGCCGTAGCCATCATGCCGCAAATGCCCATGTTTCGGACCCCACACCACCCCCCCCCGCTGTTCCCGCCCTCTTCCAACCCGCTACGTCCAGGCGGCATCCAAGCCACCAGGAACTCGGAGAAGCCAATCGAACCATCCTGGCCAGGTCGAGCCACGAGAGATCGACCGGACTGGTTGAGAGGTCGAGCCCGGACTAGGTGTTCGACCACGCATCCGATGCGGCATCCTCTGGACGACTGGCAGTCAAGTCGACGTGTGGACCTGGGCACTCCACCCAATCGATCCTACTATGGAGCATGGATGCTTCAGCATCGGGCGTGTTCGGGTGAGTCGAGAGGCTGGATTGGTCTTTGGATGTGGAGGGATGTGTAGGGAGGTGTAAGTGTAGGGCAGTCAAGGGTAGTTCGGCCAGGACACCCAGACAGAATGCTCCAATCGTGCAGGAAATCATATAAAACATGCATTATCAGTTTGCGCGAGGGACAGGACGAAGGATCCGATGTGTTCGCGAGGAGTATCGCGGCTCCGGGGATTCACAATAAAGATATTCATCATAAAAGAAAAAACAAGATAAACACACAAGGTTAAGAGGAAAAACACAAGATTCACCTTAAACACAAGAAAAAACAATATATTCATCATTAAAGCATATTTAAAACATATTCCATTAATGATGAGGACGTACATTAAGACATAAAGAAAAACCACATTAAACGCCAAAAGCTTCACTTCATGCAGCTGTTGGACGTGCCAGTAGCCTACCAACATTTAAACAACTAAAAGTAACATTAAAACGGCCGCTCCTACACCTGGACCTATGTGCCAAACCCACCAACCAAAAAAAGATAAAAAAAGCGTCGACCGCACATGGAGGAAGTGAAGACTAAGCGTCGTCCGCGGATGTCCCAGTCAGCATCATGTCAGGCACAAATTAAGGGCTTTCCAAAGCTCTAGAGACTGCTCGTTCAGCTGTCGTTCCTCGTGACACGTTCCAACTGATAGGTGGCCGGCCATTGGTTGCCTCTACACACTGCACTTTCCCCCCCCTCACAATGAGACTTTCCTAGTATACATCTGAATGGGTTGCAAGTTGCCCCTGCTAATTTGACACAACAATAGATGCTGTGCTGAAAACGAATACAACATGCCTCTCCTCTGGCCGCATCATCCACTGAACCTTCAACCTCCGAACCTCGTCAAGGTCTGCCAACTTCAGCAAGGTCTTTGCATCCTGCACCCGGCGTAGCCACTCATCCGACTCGGCGTTGTTCTTCCCGTCGACGCGGAGCGTGAAAACGGACCGTCCAACACCTATTATGCCTTGGGGGTGCACGCGTCATGCCACAAGAGGTAATCTGAAAGTGACTATGCTCGGTGGTATGGGTGGGCAGAGGTTCATGCAAGTACAGGTTCGACCCCTCCCAAAGAATTCGGGTCCGAACCCTCCATAATGAGTCGCCTAGCGTTTGAGCTAAGCACAAACTCGGCACCACGTTCTGAGCCGTGGATTCGCATTGCTGTGCACTCCATGTCTTCAGGTCAAAATCAATCGGCACGGTCCTGGGTCTTGGCGCTCGGCAGCGAGAAGGACTTCCTCAGGTCTTGGCGCCAAGCATCACCAAACTCTCAAGCACGGTCAATCAAAGAAAGAGAACGGACACGTGTTGGACGCGTCATGAAGACAAGTATTGAAACGAACAGTTTTGCATAAATTCAGCATGAATTGTCAAGCACTCTAAGAACTCTGGACAAAAAAATAACGGATGCTTGATCAACAAATTATGATGTGTCCATGTTTGGCAAGGGTTGGAGACCATTGGGTCTCCAAAGGATTTCTATCCCAAAGGCAAAACGGAAAACCCACCCACCAAGAGTACTCGACGGCACATCACTCGACATCACTCGCCTGGTCTTCCGACGTCCCAGCGACACTCGGCGGGGCGACTCGTCTTGAAGTTCAAAACCCAGACGCTCCATGTATGGTATATATGCCTACATTGGGGTGGTTTGAGGGGTCAATGGGGCGGCATATATGGCAGTCCCATGGAGTGTATGGGAAAGGGGATCCATTGCGAACTCGGCGGGTTGTCAACGTCAAACCTGGTGGTCTCAACTCAGCTTCAACAAGTGAAACCTACCAGGAGTCACAAGACGGGGTGGTTTTTAGTCCCATCCAGTGAGTGGATAATGGGCACCCCGACTACCTCCATGGATCGCACCCCGACTTGTGACTGCTGGTATGAGCCAGTGAGATCAATCATCCCCAGTGGGATCAATCATCCCAAGTGGGATCAATCATCCCAATAAAACACAAACAATATTATGCTTAAATTGCTTAAACAATTAAATCTTGTCTGAAGCCACCACCCAGAAAAGCTCCAAATGGATGAATTCATGGATGTGTTGGGATCTCAATGCTTTTGTTATCATATCGTTCTCGCCACTTGCTCCCCAGCTGCAGCGAGTGGGCAAGGCGGCCCATGCGGCTCATCCACCTGAGTTACGAAACGATGTGGATCTCTCCGTGGAGCTGCTCCAGCTCCAGATCATGGTGGATTGCCATCTGGATCCTTTCAAAAAACATCCTCCCTCTGGTGGATTTACCATACCAAACCGAATCTCCAGCCACATCCACACCAGACCTGGTGGAGACATGCTTTCCGGTGTCCGTTTCCGGTGACCGCCCTTCACAACCGACCGTCCTTTGAGACCTGCGAAAGAACAGGCACCGAACTCGGCACCGAAAGGTCACCCACACAGAGATGCTTCCAGAGCTGGGTCAGAACCAACCCGAGTTTCGGCTATTCCAGTCGGGTACCCCAGGTTTTCCGGGTCCGAACGTGACCTGGTCACTGGCTACCTCTGTTGCTTCGATGGCTGGTTTTTGGGTTCGGAGTACACCCAATGCATACGGTCGTACACCGATGCGCGAGTCAGGAAACATGCATCCACAGAAGCAAACAGCAATCCCAATGGGATGCCGTGCATGAAAAAGGAAGTCAGAGAAGTCAATGCCAAACATGTGGAACCAGCATGGGACGCTGCATCCACTTCAGGAATCTGTTTAATGGCTTTCAAGACTCTCAGGTTGCACTTCCCCATAGGACGCCGGTGTTGAACATGCTGCAGAACTCATTCCCGAACTGAAAAAAAAAAGAAACAGGTTCGGGACGGTGAATGAAGTGGACCCTCAACCCTTTTCCAAACCTTTGTTTTCCACTTCGTGATGTGTTCGCCACTTCGTGGTTCGGAAGCTCGGAACCCAACGCCTCGTCTCAGGCAGTCAAGTCATCGTAGGGTCCAACGCTGAAACGGGGGCGGATCTAAAGGCAGAACAGCAACAAGAAACAAAGATAATGCACCACGTATCCTCGATGATCCGTAACTAAGGATGTTGGCTTTTCTGCAGGAACACAGCCGGCCACTTGGCCGTTTTCGGGGGACTACGACTACTATGCCCAGAAACTTCCGCCTACGAGTAGTATGGAACCCAAAGGCTCTCGTAGACGGTCTACGGCTTGTTCGTCGAAGTGGAACCAAGGCAATGACACCCTGGAAGGAGTAAACATAGACCAGTCTACCCATTGTGTGCGGGTCACGGTCTCCAGTCTCCCAATGAATATACACACTCACTACGACACAAACTACCCAAATTGCTTAGGATCGTGACTATGGAGAACCTCCCATGACTTGCAAGTGACTATTTGTAGAGTTTTGAACTTGCCTGGCATGCATGCTACTCATAGGGTGATAATACCACTTGTATCAGGGTCAATGACTTGACTAGCCCATACAAGAACATCACAGAACTCGATTCTTCCCCGGTCGTCAGCATCGATGTCTGTCTTCTTGAAGACAAAAAACAAAAGAATTGAACATCCCAAACCATACCAGGCCCCCTGTTTGGGGTGGTTAATGATAGCTCCTTAGAGGTTAGTTAATAAAGGGATGTCCATTCACCACCCCAAACCGGGGGCCCTGGTATGTGTTTTTGTTGTTGAAATCTGTAACCCACCAAGTTGTAACCCACCGTTGTATCATGGGACCGGAAGAGTTGCTTACAACTTACATGGATGGGTCATGAACGGGTTGAATGTCTACGGACCGACGGGCGTCATGCGGAGGGTCGTGGGAGATAGCCCACTTTCCCTTGCATGCCATATTTCTTCTAAACCAACGCAGGCAGGGGGGCCTGAGATTTGGTCCAATCCTCGTATTAAAAAGTGGATCCTTCTTCTTTAATGGTAAACCCAACCTGCAGTGGTTTGTGGTGTTCGCCAAACGGGCTGCAACGTCGGGAAGCTTCCAGCCTCAACGGCAGCTCCGCCATGGAACCGTTCCACCGCCAAACGGAACCGGACCGGTCACGACACGGGACCGGTCACGACACGGTGACGACACGATGCCTAGGCACCCATTGAGGAAGTCCTGCATGTCGTTGGACGAAATAAAACCATCATGATCACAATCAATGCCTCGGTCGGTTGCTTTGAAATCTCTCACGAACCAAAGGACCACGTGGCCCCGACCCAGCCTCCACCGGACGGACCCCTGTTGAAAGAAAGTGAAGGATCCGTAGGACAGCTCTAGAGCTGTCACAGAAAACTGAGGGCCAAAATGATCGAAGCAAATGTGGTGTCGGTGGAGAAAGCTCTAGCGCAATCAATGTAATAGGCATACTTGGGGAGAAAGGACCATTTCAAGTCGATGAGTGAGAAACAGTGACAAATCTTTGACCCATTCTCTCCTCCGGATTCGATGTTGTGCTGTTTGGTCAAGTGAAACTCACGGTTTCTCTTTATAGGTCAGTCCTTGTCAAAAGGGACGCCAAGATACCAACCATGGACCGTGACTGGATGTTGTTTTGGAAAGGATCCTTCCTCCATATTATCCTTCCTCCATATTTCCACAAAGGCTTGCTTGCCCTTCAGAATTCAGGAATCAAGCACTACACGTTTCTTGTTTCTGAAACTGCAGCAGGGTGGCTATCAAAGACTTGCCGGACCTGGTGGGGACACAAAAGGCCTAGGCCCCTGGGGTGGGGGTGCTCAGTCACCAGTGAAGAACCTATGAAAGCAGAAGTTCAAAAGGAGTCAAAAGGATGTTTGCTGAGTCCAATGGCTCTACACTTCAGTTCCCTTCTGTTGTCAACATGTTCCTGTTCCCGTAACCCTTCAGTTCCTTTGAATTCAGTTAGTTTGCACGTTCAGTCGCAGAAGTCATACATAAAAAAGGCAGAACACAACAAGAAAATACAAGAAGAAACACAACAAAAACCACCGTTTTCTCCCAGTGATGTCTCGTTCGCGTTCTGTCGCCTTTGCCAGCTCCTGGGCATCCATCTTGCTGGCGGTCAGCAGGAGGACCACCTCTTCGTCACCGAACGCGGCGCCGGCTTTTCGGGACGAGCGGGCGGGCGGAACGAACAGGTCGTGTGGACAGAAGGAACTGAAAGAGCAGTGTCCAAATAGACTGAGTATCTGAACTGGTCTGAGTATGCTTGTTTAGGTCAGTTCTTTCCAAGGGAAATTTCTTTGGGGAGGACCAAAATATCAAAATCAGTTGCTGAAGGTAATACTGTTTGTCTAGATTAGAACTGGCAAGGACTGCAGGACGGCAGTCTTCCTGGTGCCCTTCTAGTGGATGGATGACAATTTGTGCCCCAGGTTAAACAGAAATGCAAATTCCTGGTAATTTAAAACACTCACAGGAATTCTTGCACGATGAACAAGTACAGGGTGCAGATATATGACTTGGTCATCCACTTCCCTAGCAAACCCGGCAGTTTGGAGATTGACAGTGAAATGCAAGTTTTCTTGGAGCAAACAACCGTGAGGCTACATCAAAACGAACAAAACATGCCTTCAGCATTCAATACTTCCTATCATAATTACAAGGAAACAGCGGCACAAACAAAGGGAACAAAAAAAACATATGAGCAAGAAAGATGAGAATCTCATGTCAATACACGGCTCGCCTCACGCGATCGTTAGGTCCAAGCAGCGCGCATCACGCGGGGGACTTGGCTGAAGGTCCGCAGGCCGTGCGTCAGCTTCGGTGTGGCGTTGAAGTTCTGGTAGCCCCTGGAGAACATGTTGAAGTTCCGGTCACCAGCTCTTGCAGAACACATGAGAGGCCAGCCTTTCAGAAATGGCTGTGGAACTGACACCGTGTCGAGGCCCCAAAGAGTTCGTGGGAACCCTCGCCACCGGTCGAATTTGGACACAGCCGTCGGAGTGCCTCGCGGTCGTGGTGGAGACACTGAGACCGGTGGCACTGAGTGTAGGCCGGAAGAGAGTCAATCCCCCAGACACGACACGTCTGGGACTGCCATATATATATATATATATGCCGATATATGCCGATCAAGTGGGGCGGTTTTGGGGGTCAATGTCATTATGGCAGCCTAACTTAAGCCAGTCCCATTCGTCGTGTGGATCCTTCGGTCTAGAAAACCAGGCTTTTGAGACGCTTTTCGGTCCTCACGCGTCAAGGACGACCGAAGAGGTCACCGTGCGTTCCGCGGTCCGATCGAGCGAACCAGCCAACCAGCGCCAGGACCGACCTGGCCCCCCCCCAGCTCCGTCCTGAGCATTTCGCCCATGGCAGCGCTCGCATAGCCCGCGAAGTGAGAGGACCGGCCTGGGACGCTGCTCGGACGACCCGCCTGGTGCAGTCCGCGGGCAGATCGGTCGCCCCCGGTGGAAACACGGCGTTTGAGGCCTGGCGTTTTCGGCATGGCATGGTCAGGTGGAAACGAGCTGGTCAGGTGGAGGCTCACGGCCGAGCAGCTGGAGATACATCCCTTGAAGGACTCAGGGGATGGATAACCCAAACACTGCATGGGACTGCCATCATTACATGCAACCCCATTCACCCCTCAATTGATTGGCAGTCCTATGGCAGTTGATTCTCGTATCGTGTCCGGGTGGATGGATGGCGGCTACCGCCATGTCGGACTGATGGATGGGCGCTCCAAGTCGGAAAACAAAAGGAGAGAGGAGAGAGAGGTGCGAGGCCGGCTACCCAACCCTTACAGCAGGGAGATGGGAAAGCGCAAATTTGGATCCAGGATCATCTGAATGGCTATGGCCGGACACCTCCAGTAGGCTGACTTCTTGATTGAGGGTCGTTGCCAAATAGATTATGTTGACTGACTATAGGCTATTATAGGCATATATATATATATCCTCCTGTTGATCATTGACAATTGGACCGTCCAATAAGGTGGCTATAGCACGTTCATGCATACTCGTTGGCAATCTTTGACCTCGAAGGCGTTTCTAAAGAATTTGTTGGAGTTCTTCTTCCAGCAAGCCATAGATTGTGAGATGTACAAAATGCTTTTGTCTACGACCCTAGCCTTCTGTTCGACTATAATATATCTATATATATATATGGCCGACCATGGTGTCAATGGTGTCTAGCTTATCTTCTTGGCCTAGGCACCATATTTCTTGATGAACTCAGACTTCAAAGCACTTCCAGCACTGAGCCGCTGCTTCGGCCGCATCATGAGCAACTTTCCTGAGTGCTTGAAGCACGTGGTCAGTGGAGGCATGTCTCAGCGCTTGGAAAACAAATAGAAAACAAAGTTGCCAACATTTGCCAACCCAATGGCCTCTTGATGGTGAACACCGTTTCAACATATTTCAAACACTTTAGTTGCTTTCACCACAAGTGAGGACTCGCATTCGCAAGCACCACAATTGTGAGCCGAAGCCATGCGAAGCCTCTCCAACATCCATCAAAACCCCGCAAATGTCCAGGAAACGACTCATTTGGCCTGCTGTGTCCAGGGTTCAATCTAGCCATCAACAAGCATGTACAAATGCTTATGGCCCGGCTGCCTACCAGCTGGCGCCAGCTTGCTAGAGATCCTGGAAACATAGGATTCGTGGCAGAAGTGGACAGTTACATGGTGTGAAACTGTTTGGGATTGGGGTTGGAAAGGCCTACAGCCTACTGCCTACTGCCTACCGTGGTGTTCCAGGTGCTTCCTGCCAGAAGGTCCGCCCAACCACGCGACACATCCGAAGACGCGAAGGTATGTGGCCTCTATGTTGGACCGCACTTGGACCACCAAGCACCCCCGAAAAGAGGCTCCTATATATAGAACCTTCATCTCCCAAAAAAACTAGGGGCGCATACCAGGTCCTGACGACTCGACAGGTCACCGCAACTGCGATGCTGGCATCGAGTTTGCATGAACGAACAGACTCCAGTCTGAAACAAAGGCCTGCTGGTCGGGAACTGCACATGTCCGGGCTCCTCAACGCCCCACCACCCGCCACCCGCCACGACGCGCGCGTGCGTTTAGCTAGCGGCGAATGAGGTCTCGGGCGGTGCGCAGACTCCGGGAGCCCCAGCCTGGCAATGCTGGCGGCGACACGGCGGCGACCGTGGAAGCGACGTGTAAATGTGATGCCAGACGACCCCGACAGATGCCTGCCTATGCCAAGATGCCTTTCCGTTTTTTGGTTTGACTCCTTCTTTTTACCCCGCCCTGGGATTAGAATTAATCACCAAGCAAAAGTTGATGTTACGGGATTGTAGGGGTAAAATGAGTCATGACTGGACTTCCGGGGAATGGAACAATCCAATAATGAAACTACTGAACTGTGTGTGTATGTGTGTGTATGTGTTTACTTTACTGTGCATGAACCTATGAAATTTATCTTCAGTACCTGATAATTTGTCCTGCTTGCTGTTGCATACGCTGAACTCCATCAACATCGAAAAGTTGCAAACAGAGGCAGAAATACAAGGCAAAGCACACGATATACCGTTGTAAAAAAGGACCTACTGTAGTTGTTCGTTCTTGATTGGAGCAGCTGAAGGATGCTCTGGAGTTATAGCTTCTGCTACAGTATGGCGGAGGCCAGCTTGGGTTTGCCAGAAACAACTACAGGTAGGACCTCGAAAGCTGAGGAGAAAAGAGACAGAGTCCAAGTAGCTTCTTGTAACTATAGTACGTAGTAATGGCCTCCAACCTTATATCGCGATGACCTCCAACCTAGTAGCGATGGCCTCCAACCTGGATTCGTTGTTTTTGTTTCTTCTAACGGGAGGATGGTCTTTGAGGACATGAGGGCCATCCGCTTAAGACATGAAAGATCTGAGTCTAACCAGACGTCTGGAAAGTATTTTCTCTGCGAGCTTGGGAACTGGTTCATCGGTTGCACAGGAGTCCCTTGTGAACGCAAAACCTCTGTTTGCACAAGTCAACGGATATGTTGACCCCATTCACTCTTCTTCAAAACTGAAACCCACGACAATTGTTTGAAATGATTGAAACGATGACCCACACACTCCATGGAACTGGCATATTTACATTGACCCCGGGTCAACCACCCCAATGTTATATGACAGTCTGGGTGATGTTTTTCAAACAAATGACCTTCTCTTGCCTTCTCCGTTGGCAGGGGCCTGGCCCCAAAAGCTGACCAACCAGACATGATGGCCATCCGAATCAGATATCACTGTTGGGAAAGAATACTCACGGACAAGTATACGGACAAGTAGACCACCAAAGGAGATATACCAATTATATAGAAAGGATGCATCTATAAAGGAACATATCAAAAGGATGCGTGTCTATTTTCTTGCAGTGTCTTTTCACCACCAGACCACCACTTTCCGCATAAAGAAAACCCATGAAAACCCCCTTCCCCTTCCGCATTCCGACGGGGCATCCGCCGCGCCTTGCCGGCTGGGGAAGCTCAGCATGAAGTTCTCCCACATCCTCGCTGGCTTCGCTGCCCCCGGGCGTCGTATGCCGCAGGTGACTCACTTCGTGACAGCACGCGTCGTGGACGACGCGAGCTCCGGGTTGCACCAAACCCTATGGATCCACATATACCGAACCTCAGAAGGTAATTGGACCCTCCTGGCGCCATAAATAGTCTCCCTGCTCACCGTACCTCAGGTTCGGTATGTGGATCCATGGGGAAAATGACCCAATGACCCACCTTCATCGACCACGCCACCAAAATGTCTATCGATTTAGCCCAATTGGGCGGTCCCAAGACATTTTGGTTGAGCGCTGTTTTTGCGCCGATCTTCAAACCTTCAGCGATCGAAAGTCGTCACGGGTTTCTGACCCATAGTACCATGTACCGATTGATTTATACAGTCAATCATTAATACTATCGTATAGGTACCCGTGACGACTCAGTACCTTGATTTAATCAGTACCAGGTACCTTCAATCACTATAGGTCACGATTGATTTATACAGTACCTGGACCATTTGTTTTGGGTGTCCTGGGTGGAGATCCCTATAGTAGAGGCTGTGAACCAGGCAGGATGGATTTCTAGACTACCAGGTCACCAGGTCAAAAAACCAAACTCTTTGAATGCCCTACACCGACTTCGTCGTACCGAACCTCAGGTTCGCTCCTCGAGCCTGGCACCCACCCGTCCACACCGAAACGATACGTTTCGGTACGACGGCCAAACGGGATGGTGAAATGGAAGGCTGGGTGTGTGTGCAAACCCTCCCACCCACCTGTTCCCCGGCGATTTCCACACAAACACCTCGTGATCCGGGCCAAAAAGAAACTGGCGATGTGAAGCTGGCGATGTGTCTTTTCTCAGCCCAGGATGTGACATGGATATGACGGAGTCCCTCCAAGGATCGTATAGCAAATATATATGGCCCTAGGCCTCCAAGTACCGAACCTGAGAAGGGGTTTGGGATGGGTTTGGAGGGTCCAAATACCTTCTGAGGAGGTACTTGGAGGTGTAGGGTTGATTTTTGTATTACCCAGACACGACACATGGGACTGCCATAGATGCATCCATTGACCCCCCCAAACCACCACCCTGGCTTTTTCTCGGCAGTCCTATGGCAGTCCCATGTGTCGTGTCTGGGTTATAGGATTCGAACAACCATTGCTTTCATGGTCTCTACCAGATCGAACCATGGTTTCTACCAAGGAACCTTTACACTACACCGTTCGTCAACCATTCTTTTAAAGGTTCTTGAAGGCGAACGGGACATCATATTGGATTCACGGGGATTCAGCTACTGTTTTAACGCGCACGAGCGTGATGCCGTTTCCGACCGTTTCCGAGAGTTGCCTGCGTACGGCGTCATTGAGTGATGCCTGTGTGCTTCGTCCATGTCGGACGCAAACAGTTGACTTACATCCTCCAAAGTTTGACTTGAGGTTTCAACCTTCTCTTTAAACTGGCCAAGTGCAATCGGTCAGACATTCATCGTACAGTTGAGAGAAAACCACGTATAGAAAATAAAGGTTTGATGCGAAGCACTCTGGCCCGCAGGGTTTGACTCTTTTATGCACTTTGCAAGAATGTCTACAAACCATCGAGAACGCAAACATGGCTTTCCCTGGTGAAATCTTCTGAACCCCCCTCCTTGTAGATTGCTAAATAGATCAAGGATGACAAAAGTACATGGTATATGTACTGAGAGTTTCACCAAACAAATTTTGAAACCATTGTGTTTTAAGCAAAAAAAACAATTCAACACCGAAACCATGTCAGAATTTGTTCCGCTGCGTCATCCAGCATACTCAGACTCATGCATACTCCAGCTAATCTCATCCGATTTGACCAAGAAATCCCTCTCTTCACCTGCAGTGCTTTGCCCCCCCTTTTCCTCAACCTCCGATTTTCGCGGTCCTTGGATACATGCCCACCTCCGAGCATGGCCGGAACGGAAACTGCGCCACCTGCCGGGCACCAGCCACACGGTCTGCGCTGTACGCGCTCTTTTGTACACCACCGCGCGAGCGCACGGCGAGTCACGAGTCACTGTGAGTATGGGCCATGTTCTGCCATTGTTCTGCCGTGTTTTGCACGCCCCAAAAACCACCCTACGGCACGCTTAGGGATGGAGGCAGTGCGCCCATGCTTGGGGAGGGTGTTGGCCATAATAGGTGATGCCGCTATGCCTTAAACCATCTTAAACCACTGGCATTGGATATGGATATGGTATGCAAGTGCCTTAAGATGCCTTAAGGTTTGTACGGTTAGTTTGCTTAACCACGCCGCTTCTAGGAGAAAAGGATAGACACATTTGGATGAGCACCACCGTCATTTTCGAATGCATTGATCCGTTTGTGCCCAGCTCGCTGGAGCGCCGCTCGAGCGCTGTGCGGGCAAGGACTGGAGCTCCTTTTCCTCTGCCGTGTTTGGTAGGTCCGATCCGTGTGCCCAAGTACCGTCCGGGTCCAAGAGCTAGAGGGGTAGGAGTGAGCGTGCAAGGAGGAGTCTGAAGAGGAGCTCAGAAGGAGTCGCACCTCTTTCGTTCATCTAGAGACCCTCACCTGGCAGGTGGGGAAAAACATGACAGCCATGCTGGTGAGGGAGTCGAGGATGGTGCGCATCGAGCAACGACCACGCAGCTGCCCAAACATGTGCAATATATGGCTGCAGCAATGAAGCATGCAAGTGCAACCAGCAACACTGCCCTTGTCCCAAAATGATGGGGCAGCGGTCCCCTCAACTGAAGCAAAAACATTTTACTAATTACTAATCAACAGTCAACGTTACTGTTTATAGAATTATGATATAAAAAATAACTAGACTAACCGCGAGTCTCCATGTCCCCTTGCACGGATCCCAATGACACATTTACGTTTCAAGTGGCAAAACGCATGGATCAAATGAGCACCACCAAAATGGCATCACATGAGGGGTCATGGCTCGTTCGTTAAAGATGTCTCCAACGGACCGTCCGACTGACAGCCATGAGGGCGATGGATGACCCCTGCCCTGCAGACATTGACCTAGACCGACATATATAGCAATGTTTGATACAAAATGAATCGGAGGCCCACTAGCACATGTCCTCCGCCCAAATGGAAAAAAAAAACACAAACACAACAAAAAACATAAAAACAATGACATGCTTTCCCAACAGAGTCCGGCCAGCAGGTAGTAGAGCATCATTCCAATGGACCAGCAGTCGCACTGACGGCCTTGGATCGCGATGTCGCGCCCGCTGGACCCTTGAGGGGGAGGGGAGCAGACAGCGAGGGTCCGAGGCGACCGGTGCTCGTGACATTCGACGAAGCCCGGTGGCCGGGAGTTTCCGTGTGCAGCAGTCACTGCACATCCGCAAATCACTGTTTTGCACATAAAGGGGGTGTACCTGTTTCTAGATGTGACATATAGGGGGTTTACCTGTCCTGTCGACTAGAAGACCTCCTATACAGTTGGCCTTCTCAGCTTTTTCATGCTTCTGTTTCATCCAAGTCCGGTCTCTCCGCCGTGCACGAACGCGCACGGAACCCCACCATCCGCGCATTCTCCCTGCCGCCAGCGAACCCGGAGATGCGCAGGTGGGAATCCGGAGTCTTAATGTAAAATGCTGAAACACCTTCCCAGACACTCCATGGGACTGCCATATATGCCTACATTGACCCCTCAAACCACCCCTATATGGCAGTCCCATGGAGTGTCTGGGCTCGGAAACACCTTGAAAACCTTGTGGATCCTTGTGGAACGGAAACACGAAGGGTCATATGGTGTGAGTCCGGTGTGATGAAACATATGCCAGCAGGGCCGGAACCATCAGCGAGTGCAAATGTTGAGCTTGCAAAAGGGCCAAATCAAGGTTGATGGACGGTTCTTGTACAATACTTCTGCTAGCGTAGTTCTGGCAGCACTTGCAGTAGGGGTTCCCCAACCAAGACAGTCCCCCTTCAACATTTTAGCCACTGCTCCATCAGAACAGGCATTCCGTTTGTGTGCCGGGTGTAGGAGCGCATTTACAACATGTTCGCATCTCCCCAAAACTTCCTGCCACCACGCCCAATCGAGCCGGTCCTGCCGACCCAACCGAGCACTGCATCCCCAGGCGCCGTAGACGCCGCTCCAAACCTCGGGCGCCATGAACTCCGGCGTGCCGCCCACGCGCGCCACACCCTGGCTCTCCTGACGACCGAGTCGCGAGTAGAGAAGAAGACAGCGGGCAGCAGTCGCGGACCGCGGAGAGCTAAATGGCTTCGAACCCGGACAAAAGCCGGTGAGAAGGGTGCGGTGAAACGTGCGGGTGAGAACTGAGGGGGATGACCTGGGAGATCGGAGTTGCGCAATGCGTTTTCTCAAACCTTGGAATTGGTCCAAAGGTGCTGGGTAACATGATCGGAATAAACCGAACCGCCCATGTACCAGCACCTTCAAAGGGGTCACCTGGCTGGAAGCCCCTACACTAGTAAGGGACCTCCATTGGACACCCCTTGATGGTCCAGGTATGTATATAATATTGTATAATATAAGTTACATAGATTTGCCTTCATTCCTAATATGTCTATTCACACAATGGATGTATCTCTCTGGCCCCACCGCAGGCGAAGCCTTGCTGAAGGTGGCGAGGCCGAAGTCGATGAGCTTCACATCCGACGAAGGGCCGGGTTTGATCCTCAGCTGAAAAGAACAAGACGGCAGTTAGTCCTGTTTGGGACCCACATGGAACCCCACAAAAGTCCTGGGTGAACGATTTGTAGAGGCCTGAAACTGTTTTGCTTCGAATCTGAAGGGGTCCGAGATGGTCCGAGTTCTGTCAAGATGCGGTCCTCTTCGGGTAGTGTTTGGTAACCAACCAGTGCGGAACCACAGGACGGTCCTGTGTCAGACATGGACGTATTGTCTTCCGACACGCCGATGTGCCCTCTATACTCCACTACACTAGGGATCCAAGTACCTTTTCAGAAGGTACCTGGACCCTCCAAACCTACACAACAGTGTCGAACACATCACCTGCTGAGAAGGTACGACTGGATCCCTAGGGACTAGAAGTTCACCGAGAGGTGCCCTCTGGGACTCAAACATGTCACTGCAGTTTGTGGCATCGCGTACCTTCGGTCATGTCGTCAACCTGTGCACCGGGTGAGCCCGTGCCCCTCACAGAAGTGGTTGACATGCCGGGGGCGGGGGCATTGGTGGTCTGGTGCATGTCGAAGCACTCCCGGCCCCCAAGAAGCCACCTTTGCCCACCGAATGTTCATCTACCTGGAGCCCAGACATGACCTCTGTTTTGATAGGAAGTTGGACCATATGTTTGATGGTTGATTGTTCAACATGGACGTCACTCAGGCTCTAGGTATATAAATGTATAAAAATATTACTGATAATCAATCATCTGGATCAGCTGGAGGAGAACATTTTGAACCAGCAGTCATGCCTTCGCGAACAACTACAAGCGCGGAACAGGTGTCAAGGTGTCACAAAAAGAAAACAACAAACATCTTAAAGCTGAACAACATCAAATAGCCATCCAATCTTCAAAAAAGTGGAGCTGTGTTCTCCAAAGCTTGCCCCTAGACCCCCCTGGACCTGGGCCATGCTGGGCCCCTCTGCTTCATCACGTTGGCCGGCTTGATGTCGCGGTGAATCACCTGAGACTGCTGACTGGACCGAGATCGGCGTTGCCCGAACGCCCACGGCTCCACTCTGCTCCGCCGGGAGAACGGACCGTGGGGGTCGGGTAAGGCAGCCAGCTTGACGTACTGTTGGACCATCACAGCTTCAGTACCGATGTGTTAGGACCGAAGCCCAAACACATTTAGTATTAACGAGTTTTTGTTGGAGTGGGAGCCCAAAAAACCGCTGTAGATGCAAATGTCTGTCAACCTCTGCAAGCCAAAAATCAGGGTCGAATGAGGGTATTTTGCATTAGAAGCCCAACAACAAAGTAACTACTCAATGTTTTTGAACCTGGGCATGCAAAATCCACGGTATTTAAAAGAGATGTTCCCATTAGGAGCCTAACAGCGATATTAATACCGTCTTGACTTACTTTTCTGGTCACTCATGCCTGAAGCACTGGTCTCGACACAGCTGTTCAAAGCATGTTCCTGGGATTCCGCGGTTTCTTCGGCCACAGGTGCGGGTGCTAGCCCCCGTCGTCCACATGGCGCATACACTATTGCTATATACATGTTAAAACATCACGAGATACACAGAACATACAAGTACAAACTCCAAGGTCGCCCTCACAACAAACACCGTTCGAGCAAGCTCGCACGGCCCCTCGAATGCCATCAAGGTGCTGGAATCACCAGCGAATGGCCTGGGGTGATTCTGCGGAAAATGCAAACACACTCCAAACAACATGGTGTTGCAATCCAAGCGAGTCAATATCCACATTTGCACAAGTTTAATTTGCTGTTAAGCATGATGAAGGTGCTGTTCTGAAAACGCTCATGCCTTACACATGACAAATGATGACACAATCAATCTCCTGATCCTAAATTAAAGCTTTGACTAACCTGTATAGCAGGGTTCCGCAACATAAAACAATAAATAAACAACCACTATACGCGGGGCACGTTGAATTGGCACTTCAGGGTGGGCCAGGGCCAGCAGATTCCAAGATCGCGGCAGTAGTTCACTGCGAGGAGCACTTGGCGAATGTACCGCGCCACCTGCAAAAACGGGGCTGAGACGAGGCCGGTTGGCCATCCGGCTTAGGAGCTAGCAAAGAAACGTCGCTTAGTGAGCTATTGAAAGACCGGAAAATGGTGAAGCAACTGTTCAGCCAGAAACTGCCCAGCCTGCCCGTAACTGGCCTCTGTGTCTCTTTTTTTCTACACTTTTCCCAGGCGCCCCAAGAAGTGGCGCATCAACGAGCGCTCTGAAAAGTAACCGGACGCGGTCCCTCGGTTCGGTGAAGAGCGCCTGCGACACTGGCAAGCCAGCACCTTGGAGCAAACATCGGTTCACCACGGGAACGGGAAGACGGGCCTGTCTGCCAACGCCCCAAAAAGAAACGAGTGGTTCTGCCAGAAGTCTGCGTTTCAATCCTTCCAGAACTGGTAGACTTCTGGTGGGAGGAAGATGCAAAACAAACCATCAAGAAATTAATTGAATCAAGAGCCAAGAACATGAATTCTGTCACCGGGTGAATTCTGTCATCATTGTCGAACAACCTTTGAAGCTTGTTTTGGCTGGTCCCTGCAACCTCAAACGACCTGGTCCCGGGTCCCGTTTTGTATTCCGTTTACACTGTGTCTCAAGCTAAAATATGCTAAAATGATTGGTCAAATCCTGTGAGCTCCAAACGCTGGTCAGCATCACTGGAGCTGCTCATCCCTCCGAAAAGGAAAGGAGGAACACTAATGTCGACTTCTGATTTATAAATGGCCCGTGAATAATACTACATGTTTTCAACAACACATTTTAAATGGCCCCCAAATACTTTTTTTTTGACCATTATTTTCAGCTGCTTCCAGACCTTGATTCATCCAAACTGATTCTGAGCTTTCAGCTGATTCCAAAACCTGATTCTTTTGGTGGTTTCCTTTACAATTCCGTTGGGTTTCCTTTTGGTTGAAAGGCTTTAGCTTTATTGAGGGCTATGGTTATTTGGGTTCAGCCCCTTTACAATTCCTTCAGCACTGCTTACATTGATTGCTTTCATTTCCTTTCCTTTCCTTGTATTTTCCTTTCATGTTTCATTGCCTTTCCTTTCCTGTAATGTACTTTCATGGTTTTTATTCCTTTCATTTCCTTTTCAAATCAAAATGTTTCTGGGATTTTTCTGGATTTCACATTAAGTTATTTAGGGCCCGCACTTGATCAGGGGTGTTTTTGTTGATTCAGAGGTGCGCATTACATCCTGCTCATGTGCTCATGTCGGCTCGTCCCTCAAATCCAACCCAGTTTTGGTACAGCTAAAGTTGCAATGTCAACTCTGGAACTTTGTCATTGGACCATTCGTCATGGCCATGGGTTCTTCGTCATCGACCGGTCGTCGACCGCTTTCAGTCGACCCGCCTTTTGAATGAGGGGTTGTCATGCTTTGGTTCTCACGTCATCAGTCACATCATCAGTCACTCAAGGTCACACACGACACAGTTCGCACGTGGTGAGGTTTGATTCAAAGTTGATCGCTTTTGGGCCGGGGTGAGTGTTGCATCGCTTGGGGTCTCCTACAACTTACTCTAACCAGCAGTCACAGAGCTCGGGGCGCTTAATCATGGAGGTAGGAGTTGGGTGCCCCGTCGTCACATCCACGGTCCCTGGATGGGACGTTTCACACCACCCCATCTTGTGACTCCTGGCTTGTATTCTTTTTGGCACTTTGCTTAGGAGGTGTGGAGGTCGGTGCAGTAGCCTCCATCACACCGAGCACCGACTTACTTACCACCGGAGCACCAGTCCGAAAGACGCGTCACCGACTCCTCCCGAAACGACGTGTCACCCGTCCTTTCACGTCCTTTCACGTGTCGAGGGACGGCTTTGGCTGATCTCCTGTTGAAGATCGCCTCCGGCGCAGGATTCACCTTGGAGCGACCGCCAAAGGACGGCCGCGACCGGGTTCCGAGAATGGCATGGAATGAATGGCATTGGACCATGCGGAAGCGACCAAATATGCTTCCGGTCTGTTGGATCTGGTCTGTTTATACCTGTTTGGTTTGCTTTTTTGTTGATTCACTGAAGGTTCCATCAGTTGGATCAGGTCGATCAACATCCGTTCCTAAGAGACATATTGAAGACCGTCACTACAAATAGGCTCGCGAGGACACACGAGGACTGTTTTTTTTTCTCATGTCATGATGTCTGCAATCAAGACCATCTGCTCTATTTACTCGCTGAGGGTGTTTAGCCATACTCTGTTTTTGAGCTACCCTGGTTGATTCACATGGCTTATATTGTCCTCTGCTTCACCTGAGAGCCCCTAGAGCCCATATTTCACCCTAGTTCACCCATCAAACCCGAACATCATCTTCGGCCAGAAGACAAATGACGTAGAAGGCCGGATCGTGAGGGCCTGCACGAAAAAGCGGGAGGAGTGAGATCGGGTGGGCCTTTGGGATCCACAGGAGGGTCTCGTACCGAACCTGAGACGGTATATGATGTGGAATCCCTAGGGTACAGCAAAGAAGCAAAGAGTTTGGGGAATCCATTGGGATACCCACATCTCGCAAGGCAGCTTTGCTCTCCATAGAACTTGTAGTAATTACCCCCAATGAGGCTAAATCGTGGTGTGTGCTGTGGTATGCGTGCTCCGCAATCAAAACATGATGTTTAGCACATGGCGTAGGATTAAGTCTCAGATTATTGGCTCAGGTTTCCTCAGCGCTGGCAACGATTTGGATCTGATCTAGTCTATACAGAAACAAATGCATCTGCGACCTTTTGGCATCACACCGCCTCTTAATGCAATAAGCTCTCTAAGCTCTCTCTCTCTCTCTCTCAATCTCTCTATCCGCGCGCCACGCGCCTCCATGTTCGAAGTGATCAAAAATACCTCAGATCAACAAAGACCCATACCTTCCCTCCTCTTCTTCGATGCTGCGTTCTCCGGGTTCGAACGTCTGGACCTTGCGCAACGGCGTCCCGTCCCTGGGTCCCGTCCCGTCCGCCACCGAGTGGCGGAGGATGTGCGGATGGTCTAAGGCCTTCAGCACCGCAATCTCCTCAGCACGTCGGTGGGACTGACGTTGACAGTCGTAGGGACGTGGGTCTGGCTGGGTGTCATTGTTGTAATTGAGGATCCCCATGTTGGCCCTTATCCTTTTCTTGACTCCTTGTCACTCAAGGTTGACTCTTCATACGTGGACCCTCACATGCAGATCGTGGTCTCATCATGTTTCAAGCTTCTTCGATGCCTTGTTGTTTCATCGGCAGTCAATGCCAGCCCTGAAGACTTCAGCTCCGACTTCGCAGACCAAGACGCGTTTCGGATGGCGTTGTGGTCCGGGGCAGTTGCTTTGGTAATGACCTGGCGGGACTGCCCTGAGCGTCTCTCCCCCCGCAGTGACGAACGCCCGTGACCCGGACGAGTACAACTTGGCTCGCCAAATGCTTCTCTCTTGGAGCATGTTCTACTTTTTACAGGTCCTTCGTGATGCTTCCGGAAACAAATGGAAAAAGGGATGAAAAAGGCTCTTCCCTTCAACTTCCAGAATCACCCTCGCACATCCTCGCACCGGGTTCTTTTGCTCGGTTCTAGCGCTAGTTTAGTGGGTAGAACATCGCCTTCCCCACTCACCACACGTTTCCCCCCCAGACGCGCCCCGCCGCCTTGCAAACCACCGCTTGCCCCGAGCGTAGATCCCGCGCGTCGTACACCAGCCCGAAGGCGCCTTGGCCTGACGATGTCCGGTAAATTCAGTATAGACAAATAAACCCTATGAAACCAAACCACCATTATATATTGTTTTAATGGTCTGAAACCCATTGAACCATTGTCTTAATAAGGATGTTTCACTTCAAACACCACTGCAGGTCGTTCCCATTCTTGTAGCTGGTCAAAAAAACGGTTCAGGCGGACGGATCAACGGATCAACGGTTCCCGTTTGGGCTCAACCGTCGTACCTTTTGAGGTGGGTGGATGATTTGTTCTTGAAATTCTTTACGAAGACGACGAAAATGTTGTTTTCTTTCGGAGCGCATGGCGCAATATGACTGTTTTTTTCAGAAGCGGAACACGGACCCTCGGCAACCAGAGCGCTTGTGCTGGCGTGCCGAGTTCACGCCAGTCACTACATCAAGGTGCGGCCACCGGGCTGCGAGTTGTAGGGATTTCTTACACCAAGCCTTGATTTCATCTTTCTGACTGCCAAAGTTTCCATTGATCTCACCTGCTCCATGCTCAAGCCACAAGCTTCTTCAATTTCGGACAAATCAGCTGTCTCTTTGAAGTAATGATATGCCAGGATGATACCTTCTTCATACGCAAAAAGCCAGTCGGTGCTGCCGATATAATCAACAGCGATGCGGACTATACTGTCTGCACTCATTCTTCGCGGATCTGCCCAGTGTAGGAAATGAATGGGCACTTGGTCCGAGTCAATTTCATAGCATTTTTGATAGATCTTGTATGTGGAGTCTGAGGTTTCACACACATGTATGTACCTCATGTCCTTTGACCCCATCATATCAAACTGAATTCCTGTGAGGTCCAGCACAAAGTCTGCCCTGTTCGCACCCCAGCAGGAGAACTCCAGCCAGACATGGTTTCGTGCGCCGCAATGCACTTCTCGAGAATGCTGCCAATAGTTCATCCCAAAATCCTCCTCCAAGGTGAGTTTTCGATATTTGTGAGTGACAAAGCCAACACACAGTTTCATTGTGCGAACTTTCTGTCCTCTAAATACTGGCTGTTGCATGTGTCCATGTTTGACTGCATTGAAGAGCTCCAAATACAAGTAGGACACTTCCGAGCAATGACCGCCCAAGGCCAGTTTGTAAAACAGACGCTCTGCCTCATCTGGGCTTACAGAGGGCGCCCAATTGCGCGGTCCCAAAGGTCTGCTGACTCGCCCTTCATACGGTATGAGAAGTTCCTCATCTTCCTTCTGCACCACAAATCTCAATTTTCGTACGACGGGGTAGTGCTCCCCGTCCACAAATGTCCGCACCACGTCGTGTGCAAAATCCAGCACATCTACATCCTCTTCATCCTCTACATTGATGTAAACACCACCGGAGTCTTCAGAATCAGAACTTGGTTCCAACTCTGACTCCAAGCTTGCATTGGTGTCATCATGGATAGCTTGCACAGCCAAAAATTCACGAAAAAAATCTGAAATAGCTATAAAATTTTGCTAAATCAGCTACATCTTCCAAATCTGCTCGAAGCTTCTTCTTTTGACGCCACCTTGCAAACTCTTGCTGTGAGGACCCTCTCCTGCGACGGCCTCTGGCTGCACAAGCCACGCGACAAATGAAGACCTCAAGTTTGGCCCAAAAGGAATGGCCATGCCAAACACGTCCAAGTGAACACCCAAGATAACAAACATTTGACATGTTTAGCGGGGTGGTGTTCAACTTACATACTGTCCATCATTGCGATCAGTGCCCCAAGGATCGTGTTGCATCTCATCATCCCATCAACTTGCATATCGTGCTTTGCAAAACATAAACAATCATCTCTTATCCAAGGTACCTCTCTTGCTTGCCAAGTGCAAATAGATGCAGGATAGGTAGCATGGCCATGAGGCTTCCAAGTCCGCGGTGCGGAACACCAGTGGCTTGAGCCACCCACCAAGCGCCACGGAGCGGACCACTGCATGAGGTCCAGCTTGAGCCGGCATGGTGCAGTGGATGGGAACATGAACCAGTTCAGACTCAAGCTTGGTGTCCGTACGGATGATTCCCAGTACAACGACCAAAAAATGAACCGTTCAGCTCTTAGACAAAGAGGAGCTGAATAAATCCATCCTCTCACACTCTCACACACAAAAAGAGGAGCGAAACTCTATAACTACTGCAGAATCTTCTTGCCCTCAACATCTCTCAACTAACACTTCCAGCATCCTTTTGTCCGAAGTTGAGGATCCATCCCCGTCCCTCCCCCTGCTCTTTCCGCCGCACCGCCGCCGGCCAGTTTGGGGGAAGTGCCTAGGGGTCGAAGCAGGCGATAGATGGATTGCAGCGGTTCACCTGCGACGCGAACCGCGAACCGGTCGGCCCGTCGAACCGGCTGCGGGGGTTCGGCGCCGGGGGGGGGTTTGATTCAAAGTTGATCGCTTTTGGGCCGGGGTGAGTGTTGCATCGCTTGGGGTCTCCTACAACTTACTCTAACCAGCAGTCACAGAGCTCGAGGCGCTTAATCATGGAGGTAGGAGTTGGGTGCCCCGTCGTCACATCCACTCACTGGATGGGACGAGCCACACCACCCCGTCTTGTGACTCCTGGAATATAATATGTATAATCAGTTCTGTATATGCATGTATGTATCATCTATGATCATCTATATCACTGTAGTCTATAGTCTCTCATATCGGGCTTGCAACCATCTGCCTTGTGTTTTTTTTCGCCAGGCAAGTGGTAAGTGGCTCATCAAATTCAACAAGTTCATCAACTTCGTACCGAAGGCATGCGACTTCTGATTCTTTCACTACTCTCCCCAAATATTTGATGACTGCTTTAGCCGCCAGATTTCTCAGCTCCCCACTCGACCACTATATAAGTGAACATCACTCTTTCGAGGAGAACAAACACACTCTCTCCAGTTCGTGCCATTTACTCTCCTTGAAGTAATCATGGAAGTGGACACCCCCCAGTAGAGGAACACAGTCTTCCAAGGGGCTTACCGACCACACAGAACCTCCGATTGATCGAGAAGATCCACCTGCTTCGTCTTCACCCACCGTGTGACTGGTGCGGTGCGTCCCAAAAACGTCGAGTCGGTGTGCGGAACGACCAGAGACCTTGGAACCTTGCCGGATCCCAAAGATGACCAGGGAAATACAGGTTCACTTGGGGGTGCATTGAAAAGAAACACCTGCCAAAGGCCAAACATTGGCTGGATTGGAAGGACAATAGAGCCATCTACACCTTATGATTGGCGACCAAAAGAGGTCTCCCATGTCTTGAGTATACACATGCCATGTGCGTGTTTTCATTCAGTTTCTTCCATGATGTCTTGTGTCCAACGCGCCCCAGCAGATTCACCTGGAAATGGATGATCCGCCCCGTGCGTCCGCCCAAAACACCTCACCTCGCGCGCGGATGAGGTCCGCTTTGTGGATGCCCTGGATGGAGGCAGCCGCGAACGACCCGGGGCGGATGGGAAAGAGCCGATTGGAAGGAAGCGATTGGAATGTAACTATCAAACCCTGAATTCAGCTTTCTGCAGAAACCAATTTGTATAAAATGTGAATCGACTACATACATTTAAACAACAAACCAATATGCGTGTCTGGAGGAATGGACATCTCGGTAAAGGAAAGAATCACCCGTTGCATGCGTTGATGCATGCAAATTGGTACAAGGGTTCGGATAATTTCCATTTCCATTTCCATGTACGGCTAGTGCAGTGAAGCGCGCCGCCTCGCAGTATGAATTCATGTCTGTACAGCGCCGACGTAGTCAGGGCCGTGAGTCAGGTGCTCACACTTACTGACTGAAAGGGTCCTCATCCACACATACTCATCGGGAGCCGCATCCAAGCTTCGCATTGGGGTCTCAACCGATGAGCATAAAGTTGAGCGATCATGGCGCACAATTCCGCCGTATACTCCTTTAATTTGGCTGTCTTAAAGGAGCCGCCAGACTTTCCTATCGTGGAAGATGTGGGCCTCTTGGAGGTTCTGCAATGTAGCTCGATCTGTCGGGCCGTGCTCGGCATGACCCCACTGATCAAAAACCTAGTAGGCTTTCGGCTCACTTGGCCATAGTATCCCTGTTCGAGCCGCATCTCAAAGAACAGGTCGAGCTGCCTGAGCCAATCTAGAACTGCAGTCCTCCATATCGTAGGCGAAGCTGCTTTGGAGCTGTCATGTAGCCCAGGGTCGTCTGGATGTTCTAATAGGGAAAATTCCCCTGAAGAGCTTGTGTCAGACAAATCCTGATGGCAAAAATCATAAGCTGGTTGCCAGCATCAATCTGCAAAGACTCTCGTTGGGATAAGTCAATGAGGCCCCATGGCTCAATTGCTGTGCGGAGTGGTCTGGGACCACGTTCTGGGGCCATGCCATCGGCCTCCCTAGCGACCGACCATGTCTCGCATGGTGGCCCAGCGAGGAGTCCTTCAACCAAGCCCTCCCGTGCAATTCTCAACCACAAGAGCTGCGTCTCATGTTGCAGTAGATCACAATACTGACCTGACACCATAACGTCAACAGACAAAACCCATAGTGTCACACCTGCTTCTGGTTCCAGTGCTTCTAAAGCATCCTGCAGGTCGCCCTTGCGGCGGCGGCCACTGTACAAGTGCAAGAAATACTTTTCACGGAATGATCTAGATGGCCGGCACGGTTTGATTGTGCTGAGTTGGATTGCCTTTCGCTCATTCTCGTTGTCTAGATTCCAATCATCAAAAGTAACATAACGAAGGCAAATGTCCGAAAATTCCCTCCGGATCCTCTGCCCTGCTTGGAGAAGAGCGGGATCTGCATTAGGCCCGATGTTATTGCTCCATCTCTCGAAAACAGCAACAAGATTAGGAAAGGGCATGGGCATGTTGCAGGCCTCCCTGATTCTGCAATAAACATCTTCCGCAAACCCTTCGTCTTCTACAGACAAAGTAAAATTGGCAACCGCTTCTTGCAGATTCTCCCATAATTGCACATCATCCCTGTGCTCTCGGTCATCATGTCGAATTGCCGGCTGGTTGGTATATATCCATGGCATTTGGTCATGCACTCTTTCTTGGGATGAGGCACCCTCGTTGTGTCTCCAGGCATAATGGCGACAGGCTGCACTATATTGCAAATGGTGTTTTAGCTTTTCTTTGGAAAAGTATTCCTTTGCACAAACAGGACAGCTGGTGCCGGTAGCCGCCTGGCCTGCCATGGAGATATACGAGTGCTTATAGTGAGCGTGTAAAAACCACGCTCGCTTGTTGCAGAACGGTTGGTCGCAAAGTAGACAATAGTGTTGTGTTTGCGTGCTCCTGCCTCCAATTGCGCCTCCTGCCTCAGTAATGACTTTAAGAATATCGGCATATGCTTGTCGCACTCGGGCTTGGGTGACCCGGTAATTCTTGTATCGGCCAGACACCTTTTTGATCAGACGCTTCCAAGTGAGCGGTTGCTCAACAGCCAGCTTCTCCCAGGCTTCCCAATCGTAAGGTGGAGGTGCCCCCTTGTCTCGGCCGATTCCTTGCCAGAGCCACTTTAGTGCCTGCTCATACGCCCGTCTTGCCTGGGCATCCTGACGTAACAAAGCCCAGACAGCATTAGGTGCACTTTTGATCATAGATCCTATGTGGCGAACACGAGCGGTCTGGAGGCGGTCAAGTGGCGTCGGTATTGCCAGGGAAACAAGAATTTCAGCATTAGAGACGTGTCTCACCTGCATGTCACTTGAGAGTGGACTGAGTTTGCGAAACATCCTGTAGCAAGCTGTGAGCCAATTTTTTCCACTCTCCCTCTTGAAGAATGGGCCAAGCTCCGCATCCCCATTGGAAGATCGACATGACAGTCGCCTCAAAAATCTGCAGCCGAAGATTCAGGGGATAGTGCCTGGATCGGAGGACTTTCTGTGAAATTCGAACAAATGCAGCATTGGCTTTGCCAATTCGTGCGGAAATCTCCAATCTCATGTTGGCTTTAGCCGCTACTATTCCCCCAAGATGCTTGTATTGCGTGACAATGGGTATCAGTACTGTCTCCTCTTCAAGGATTACTGGGATCTGAGGGCTCTTGGTCGCAAAAATCTTCCTGCGAACCGCGACAGCATCTTTTCCTCGAATGAAGAGCAGAGCCGCTGTTTTGGATGTGCCAAAGGAAGCCTTCAAGCCCACTCTGGCTAGCTGCATTAGGAGAGCCTGTGCGGCCCTCCCTGTCTGCGCGACTGCCTCCTCTGGCGATCTCAGGGGCAATAGCAATGCTAAATCGTCAGCCCATGTGGCATGGCAGGCGGTATCTTGACTGTCATGTGCAGTGGGGTCCATTGCCTCAAAACATCTCTTTGCATTTGCAGGCACTGTAAGCGCCAGGCCAAGGTTAATGAGTTCTTTTTGGACCTCGTTGATTACTTCGGCAAAGAGAATGTTAAAGGTAATGTCGGCCCACGAGTCTCCCGGCCTAGTTCCTACTAGGGTATGCACGAATGGTCCCTTTTCAGTCCAGAACCAGGTCCCGTTGAGACTTTCTTGCAGGAGCCTTCGTTCCGGTTGGGTACCCAAGAGTTGCTCGTGTGCGGATTGACCATTCAAAGCCTGGTGCAATTTATGCATGACTTCAGGTGCTAATCCTAGTCGGGCAACTATGATGGCAATCTCTTCATCACTCACACTTGCTCCAGTGGCGAGCTGTCGGAGTACCCGGTAGAAAGCAGAAGCAATGTCACAGAACAGGATAGCGCAGCATGTGCCCGCATTCTTGTGCGTGGAGATGAAATGGCGCACCATTTGTGCCCCAAATATGACACTTTGTGCGGGCTTGCCTCCAAAATGGGTATCAGTGCTGTTTTCAGCAAAGGCTCTATTGACCTTGTGTCTCATGCCTGCTCGGATCGCTTTCCCAATGGTGCTCATCAACAGGATTCCACGAAAACTGGCGCACTCTCGAATTGGGCCTTTACCCTTGTATAGTTTGATCAGTTGACCGCCTTTCCACTGAATTGGCTCGTGCAAGCGAACGGCAAATTTGACCAACAGGGGGAAAAGGATTCGTGCGAATTCTCTTGGAAACATATGGAGGAGATCACCTGGAACCTGGTCTGGTCCTACTGCTTTATGTAGGTTGACCTTCCTCAGTGCCGTTTCTAAGTGCGACAATGACGGCATATCAGCTACCGTTTGCCACTGCATGACCGGCAGCTTCCTTTGTCTGTCGAGCTCTTGTCGTACAAATAGGTTGGGGTCAGTGATGTGACCCCCTTCCAGTTGTGCAAAGTGCTCGGTCCATCGCTGTTGGTATTCCTCAAAACTGGCTGCGGCAGTGCCGTCTGCTTTGTGGATTTGGGGTAGCGGGGTGCCAACGCCATGTCTGCGACTGGTTCCTATCAGTGGCCGGAGCATTCGGAAAACCTCGCCGGGTTTTGCTCCACAGACTTGGGTGCAAATGTTGTCGAGATAACCCCTGCGATCAGCTTGAAGCTGCTTGCGAAGTTTCCAAGCCGCCTGGTTAAGATTATGTCTTATCAGGGCTTGTTTGGCAAAGAACTGGCGTGTCCATTGGCTGGAGACCCTAGTGTCTGCACTGTTGTTCTTCCAAGCATTGAAGCAGTCATGTAGCCGGGCCAGGCGTGTCATAAGCTTGTACGGCTTAAGCTGCCTTCTTAGGCTGGTCGTAAGGGTACATAAATCTCGGGCTTTCGCACTGGCTACCTCATTTTGCCGAACCTTCCGCTGCCTTGGGAAGGCTTGACAAAGTGCATTGCGCAAGTACCTGGTAATCTTGGCCGCATGCACTGATGCATTTACCTCCCAAGGAATGACAGGTATGCCATCCACAATTTGGCGCAGGGTGGTTTTAGCCTCCGGGTGATTCATAGCAGCTTTGTCATATGATCGACTATGCTGTCGATGGCTCTGAATGATCTGGGTCCATCGAAGAAAGGCTGACGAGCATGCATGATCAATTGCTGCAACCCCGGAGGTGATGTCCCAATCTACCCATGTGGAGACTACAGATTGTCTCCAGTGGACAGGTATGGCAATGTAATCGAGGCGACTTGCAGATCCCCCGCTTGGATGGATCCAAGTTGCAATATCGCCCCACTGGAATTCAGCAAAAGTACATGGCAGAAACAACCCATTGGCACCTAGTAGATCTACGAAGCGTTCCTCGTTGGGTGTCGGAAAACACTCAATCAGCTCTCCAATGATTCCATCAATGGGCGTATGGACTCTCGCATTGGCATCAATCAGCAGGATCTGGTCAAGCTTACTACTGGCATTCAAGGAGATTTGCTGTAGGCTCTCCCACCATTGCTGCCTTGTTTCAAGTGGCGCACCACTGTGCGGACTGTGAGCACAAACAACAACACACTCTAGTATCTTGTTCCTGCAGTGCACCACCAAGATTCTGGGGTCGCTATGGAGGACTACGAAGTCTGTTGCTGAGAAGTAGTACTGGCGGCCCTTGTCATCCCTGGCCATTGGCACATCAAGTGAAAGCCAGATTTCTACTCCTAAGTGACCTCTCTCATTGGCTCCGGAGCAAAATCTTACGTGCGTCGAGCTCACTATCATTCCGGCTCTATTGCATGTCTCTTGGAGACCAACAATATGATATTCGCCCTTCATAAACTGGTCACGCAGCAGCGCAACACGGCCTACGTCGGTGACTTTTTCGGCCTCATGATCCTGAGCTGTCATAACGTTGTATGTGGCAATTTTTAGTTCGAACTCGATGGCTTTATGGACCTTCCGACCAGATTCATGGTCAGGCATCATGTCTTCGATAATGGCTTGCACGTCCTGTTCGTCAAACCTGCCAGTATCAGCTGTAACTTGGCCCTTGGCTGTGAGTCCGCATGAGGCCTCAGCAGGAAGGAAATAGAGCCATAGCCAGTCCAATTTGCCCGAAGTGCATGAAGCGTGGCTTGCAGTTGTCCTGAGTCTCCTCGAATTTTGGATCCCTTAATTGCCCACTTGGCGGCTGCATCAACTAGTTCGTTATATGCAACTCCTGTGTGGGCCCGTACATGTACATGTTTGACTTCAAAGGGACTCATCAATGTTTCGAGGGCTTGATGGATCTGTCTCGAGATTGCCCCGGACTGATCATATGAATGGAAGCTTCCGGATGCCTTCCCTCCTGCACTCGTAGAATCCCAGCAGAATTCTATTGGTCCTTTCCATCCGGTCAGGAGCAGCCATCGGAGTAGCCACCAGGATGACCAGATAAGGGCTCCTATTTCTCCTTGCTGGGCTGAGTGAGTGACACCTCCGAAGAAGCCTAGTTCCCCCTCAGCAACTTCAGTCTGGCCTGCTTGGTATCCAAGAATACATTCTTCTGGACCATCATCAAAAACAATAGCGAATGCCCAGGAGCTGGTCGTTTGATCAAACGAGCCATCCGTAAAGACCCGGATCCTGTCTACCTGCCCGTTGTTCCAGTCTTCCAAAAGGCACCAATATTGTTCTTGAAGTTTCTGTCCAATGGCCGAATCGAGCTTGTCAAGCTGGTTTAAGTCATGATGTAAGGCATCTGTACCAGGCTGGAAAACTAGACAGTCATCCAGGCTCGGCAAGCTGGAAAGTGTGGTTGTCTCTCTCGGCGAAGGGATCCTTTGAGGACCATCTGGCTCCTGTTCTGGCAATCGTGGGACGAGTTCCTCTATTGATATAATCCTTCGCCCAAAAGGTGTCACACAAGGATACTTCATGGCCTTTCCTCCTCCTTGGCTGTTTGGGTCTTGTGGATTGCCAGGTGGTGGCAGTCCCCTGGTCGGTTCAATCCGCCAGAAGGTTCTGTTTGTCGCCCCTTGAAAGCCTTCAATGGAACAACTATCTCTTCTCTCATCATATGAGCGCTTTACACGAAGTGTTGGATGCAAGTTCACTTGCGACCTATGTCTCATGACGAAAGAGTCTCTCTCCAGTGATCTGCCTCTGTTATTCAGGAATGTCTGGAAACCGGATTTAGGGTAGCACTCCCCGATATCACCGGTATTCCACGAACCCTCTGGAGTCTTGGTGCGGGATATAGGGTAGAATTCCCCGATTTCACCCACACCACAAGCATGCACAGAGGATTTTGGCCATTTACCAAGGCAATGTGTTTTCCTAGATATTCTCATCACTCTGCTTCTTCGTTGCAAGAGCTCCAGGTGGTTTCCAAAGTCATCTGCTGTGTTCCAATGGCGTATTTGCATCTCGCAAAAGGGGCTACGTGCCTCTTTTTCGATTTCGAGAATATCTCCATCCTGAATGTAGACGCTGTCAACGAATCTCATTGGCCGGCCATTCCACTTCACCGTGCATAGTACGTGTTGTCTTTGACAATGATCTGTATATCGGCAAAGTTTGACAGCATCGGTCTCACTTAATGGAGAGCTGGTTCTCTGCGCCCAGAAAGTATTCTCTTGCGTGATTCTATCTCGGCAAACTATCAGAGTGGTTCGGGTAATAGCAGTGCTATCATGCTCATCCATTATGGCAACTTCAACATTATTACTTAGTTCAGGGCACTTGTTCCACTGCTTGTGCACTACGACCCTTCTGACAAAATCATAGCTGTGATCAGGCCAGTGCCGTCCGACGGCCGCGTACACCACACTCCATGTGTGCCAGTCATCAACCGGAATTCGAACACGGCTGTCCGCCACAGCGTCTCTGTCAACAAGTCTGAAAATGAGAACTCGCCCGCTATGGGGGAATGGTTGGTCTTGTGATCTCCATCGCCTAGCATCCCATTCTGCATCAAATGGAATCTGGGGGATCCGAAAGGCATGATGAGAGGCATAATTGGTTCGAACTACGATCGTGAGCAGGTCTCCACTGGACATCTCTGTATGGACATCTGGCATGAGGGTGGCCCCCTCATAGTGGGCTTCACACAGGTAGACAGTGCAGTCTCTTACTCCCATTTCCTGTGCAATTTCAGTTGGCGTGGAGGTTTTGAAAACGAGAAGGGCGGTCATTCTGGAAATTATGCTTCCCCATTGTAACCTTACCACCTCTACAACTATCACTTTGGTATCAGGTCCAATGCCCCATCTATGGGGCCGGATAGCGAGTGTGATGAGTCCTTGATGCTGATCGACTCGATAAATGCTGTTTACTTCATGTATTCGAAATCTGACATAGTTCAGGTCCGGCCACGCGGTCCATAACATCCCAGTCAAATCAAAGTACGCTGGTGAAAACCAAGTGGCTCTGAACTCTAATCCGACAGGCAGCAGTGTCTCCTTGGGTCTGAGGATGTGTGCAGTATGGCCCCACCCCCAGGAATTAATTCCTGACGATCTCCCTTCTTGCAACAGTATCAATCCAATCTTCATTATGCTCCGGTTCCCACGAGAGCTCAGCGATCTGTGCAGCAGTCTCCGAGGACGTAATATGATCCCTGCTGATCCTAGCTCTCACAAGGATTGTGCAAGTGAGTTGTGTAACTACTGTCAGGAGGGATCTCTCGTCAGTTTCATGATCTCTGTCTGCCTCTTGTTCGAGCTCCTCGCCTTCTTCTTCGTTATCATTGGACCGTCTTACTGTATCGTGCCCCGAAGTGGAACTATGCAACGGTCTCATCAGAGTATGCTCCGTAGCTTGCATATCTTGACTGGACGAGGAAGCCTGCTGTAGCTCAGACATGGTTGACCAGGTTGTATGAGAAAACTGTCCGAGGCTCGTGTCTGGCTCAGCAGTGGATGCTTCAGGGACTATCATTTCAATTCTGGGGATTGGTCTGATTCGGAGAACATCACCTGCCTGTATACGGATATCCTCCTGTCCGAGGACTCGTCGATTATTGAAAGTGACTGTTAAAGGATCCAAAAGCATGAACCTGCCAGTAGCCCATTGGATAATGCCGGCCACCCTCTCAATCGAGACTGCGTCATAGATACAAAAGGCCGATCTTGCTTGTACAATCTGGATCACAAGCGGACAATGTCCTGGCTGAACCATATCTATGACAGCTATCGTCGGGGTATTCTGGTATAGCTCTATTGCTGAGCAGAATGCCCTTGTATACCTAACATCAAACGGGAATGCGAACTGCTGACACCAGTTGGTAAAGAGGTGTATCGGCCTTTCTAACTCCAAGATCCAATCTGGACAGTCGACTCCTATGCTGGTGGTGAGACCTTGGCGACAGACAAGGAGGTGTACCAGAGTGTTGCGACCGATTTGTCTTCGACCTGTTGCCGAGCTGTAGTCAGCAACGCCCCTTCGCACACTCTGCCAGCTATGCAACCAATCCACATCGACATTCGGCTGTGGGCCTACCGGTGGAGGCTGGCTGCTGATCTCGGACACTTCCATTGTGTGCTCTGCTGACCCTGTTGGAGGCGCTGATGACGAATCACTTTCCAGATGTGTAGCCGGTCTTTGCATCAGGAATGTTTCGTCAGGCGCTTGCCCCACGTTGGATCGGTGTTGAAGAACCCTTCTGGCGCTTCTTAAAACTTTGGAATGTCTTTCTCTATTATCTCCAGCAACCGTATCTGCAACCTTTCGTGCAAGACGGGAGGTTCTCGCATGCGGATCTGGCTGTGCACAACTCGAACTATCCCTGTGGACGGCCGAAAGGAGAACTCGTGATGCCGTTGGGATCTCTACCTGATCTAGATCTTGAAAGGCCTTGTCACAGGTGCCGTGTTTATAGGTTATTATGCACGTGTATCCTTCTTCGCACCATCCGCTGAGGCCCAAGATAGCGAAGACCCCGAAAACAGTGCATGGTCTGGGACACGAGATCGCATCTGCCTGTGAAACATGACCTAATCGATGCTCTGTCACAAGGAAAAGTAGATCTGGCGGCTCAAAAACAAAAGGCGTCAAAATCTGCATCGTAGTCGGATCCTCGTTTTCCAAGGTCAGCAGTGGTGGCTGTGGCACCACCGTATACATTAGCCCCTGGTCCATCTGGCTACCGTGCATCAAGCTTGCAATCTGTTCATGCCAGGGACTCCTACTGGATATTCCCCATGCAAAGGGCAGTCCAATTCTTTGCGCAAAGCTCCGGAAAAGCCAGCCGTTGATCTGGAATTGAGTCTTGGTGAGTCCCTGCCTTGCAAAGTGCTCCACAACATAGTCAATTCGACGGAAATCCCAGCAACGGCGCATCTCAAGGGGCCTAAGACGCAGAGGTTCAACCCATGCCATACGTCCAGTGACACATTTGTCCCATCTTGCACCAGTCCGGGCTGTTCTTCCGTTGTCCATGTACAGCCTCTCATAGTTGGCTGCTACCTCATCAATGCGGTTTTGTTGGCAGTGTCCATCTCTGTCATGGGTGGCTGCAGTGTCCTGCCAAACTTGACCAAATTGCATGAGTACAGAGTCTTCGGTTTCATCCTCGGATTCTCCATATTCCATACCCTGATTGTCTACTGCCTGTTCTTCCGATTGATCTCCACAAGGCGTCTCTTGCACATCAAGCTGCACTTCCACATCAATTCGTTTGCCTACATAGACCGGGTATGTTGCACCATGTGGCCACAATTCACCTTCAGTAGAAACTGTGCATTTGACTATTTCACACATTCCTGTCATGGCCATATTCCGTAGTATATCTTCTCTGCTGCTATACATATTGGTCTTTACAGCTCGAATGTGGAACTGATCTTGCTGCCTGCGCACATAGTTGGAGACTACAAGAACAGCTATCTCTCTGTCCTGCTCAAGCTGCCCTATTACATATATGTCGTCCCTGCCACCTTGTTGTCTCGTCGTAGGCTGAGGGTGTGCAGTTCCTAAAGTGTATATAGAGTCGGGCGGCACGTGATTCCAAAGCAGTAGTCGGATTTCTGCACGAGCTTCTGTAAGCCCCGGTTGAGCACTCCATTCATCTGCCCAATTAAGGTCCAACTGTCCAGCCATGGTATCACCCTCGTCAAACCACAGTAGGAAAACCCCAGTTCCCCTTGGGGCTAAAGGGGCCATCGCACTAAGCTCCCCACGAGCATCTTGCGACCTGTGCCAATGCGTCCTATCAAACATTTCTGTGTCTATCAAGATCTTCGACATCATTTCTGCGCAGATTGGTGGAAATAGGCCTACCTGTCTCATGACACCGAATGAACTGAAATTGGCGTATGTCCAGCTGTGTTAGAGTGACCGATTCATCCTCAGTCAAATTGGACTCCTCGGCTTGCTCTGTAAGTTCGCTGCAGGTCGTGGACTCTTCTGGTTCGATATCGATTTCTGTTAATTCGACAAATGCACCATCGTACAATGGCATGTCAACCCAGAACTGGTAAGTTTCACCCTCTAGGACCGCAGTGCAGATGTTTCTATCTCGACACTTATTTCTAGGCAAGACCTGGTCGAAAAGGTAGTCAGTGCTGAACGGAGCTAGGCTGACTTCCACAACAATGGTTCCTAGTACTTTGCGTTCAACACTATCTCCTCCCACCAGTAATGCCCACGTTTGACTGTCACTCTTTGAATGAATGATCAGGGTGGGTTGTGTAGCTCCCTCAATAACTGGGAAGGGTCGTACCGGGCTGATAACCCATTGATATGTGTCTCGGTCCCTCCAGATGATTTGTCGTATCCCTTCCATAGTTCGTGGTTGGCGCCACCCCACTATTCGGAGATCACTCTGGTATGTATCCTCATGCCTCCGCTGGTGAAGCCACAATTGCATGGTCCCAAACTGGACAGAGTCTCTAGCATACCTACCGAAGCTGGTTTCATATAAATTGGCCGAAGTTTGCATAAGAGCTTGCTCATCTGCACATGTCGACAGGGTTAGGGCTCGATTCGAGACATATGGCTCAATCCACAGCGTGAGCCCTTCACCATGATCAATGTCGACTGTCTGCTCATATTCCCAGCTCCTCTTATTGTCTGGTGCCACAGAACGTACTTGGCATCGAGTGGTGGGGAGCTCACAAATGAGCCCCGCTCCTGCTAATTGGGCAAGATCCTTCACCGAACTAGTCCCATCGGTGAACACAGCTAATCTTCTTGGCAGTGGCATTCCAATCACATCAATCAGATACACTCGGAGTCCCCGTGCTATGTCCCTCTCGGGTACAACGATCAGATCAATCGGTACAGCCCTCAGCTGAAGTGGTTGCAGATCTGGATGCACAAGGGTCACCGCCAGCGGCTGAGGTGAGAATGCTATAGCCCATAGCTTCTGGATCGAGATTGTATAAGACTTAGATTTTAGTGTTGGACACCTCTGTGCAGTGTGAGCCACTTGCGGGTGTGGCATTTGCAACATCCAAACGTGTACCGTAAAAGCCTCGAGGCTAATTGGCCCTTTTCGGTCATGAATGTAGGCTCTCAGTATATCATTTCTGGGATCCAGATCTGGGTGAAGGCTCAGTATCCCATAGTGCGACTGGATTTGAGTACTTGGGGGAATGGCTTCACTTCCAACAATCTGCAACTCCGAAGTCGAAAAGAGGTGCATCATTGCACTCTCATCCCCATACGTACTCTCACTGGTCGTGTGAGGGTCCTGAATCCGTAGTCCATCTCTTGTGAAAAGACGCCTATCACCTCTTGCCTCTCGACATGCAGGCTTGACTTCCTTAATGTGCACCTCAATTTTCATCCCGTGGAATACATGCCAATAGGCCCCGCCAGGAAGAGTTCTTTCGTTGTGTCTAGCAGTACAGACGAAGTCGGCCGAAGTGCATTTGACTGTTTTACCAATCTGGATGTAAAGCAGTAAGTTGGTCATTTGAGGCCTAAGGCGTAACACCTGTCTATCAATGTCAGTTTCCTCAGGGTCTTCTATGAGAACAACAGCAGCTCTTTGATCTGGTGGGCAGGCAAAGTCCGCAATCACGTACCTATAATTGAACCCTCCTTGTTCTTGCATGTCCAAGTTAGGCTGCACAAGCCACAGGTCTAAAGCTACGTGAACTGGGAACTCGTCAAAGAGTGCTTTCCTGATACTTCCAAATATTGACAAGTGCGTGCCGCTTACCTCGAAACCAGGTAAAAACACTGCTTCATTCCATTCATTGCCTACCGTGACAATAGCTAGCCCCCCCAATTTGAAAGTCCGGCGTTCCCAGCTGTAGGTCTCTGACCAACCTATCGAATTGAATGAAATTGGTACGCTGGACCGCGATGGTTTGAAACCATTCCAGCACAACATCCAGATCGAGGTCCTGGTCAGCTATGTGTATTGTGCCCTCGGAATTGATATCAAAAAACGACCCCCCGAACATATGATTTATAGCTCCAGGCATTTCGGGCTCGGAGGCAGCAGGTGCCGGTTGCAGACTCATGTCTGAACTTACTTCCGTCGTGGAGGTTCGACTGGCAACTGGATCATAGTCGGTGCTCGTGGCATTTTCTGTCGTGTCTGAATCGAGGTCTTCCTCATCGAGCTGTAAGAAGATACCTTCGTAAAGCATGACAATTTGTCCTGGCACATAATGTCTTCCGTTCGCCCTAACCCGACAAGACGTTCGAATGCGACAGGCATGTCCTGTGATGAGGAGGTCAAAAAGCCTGTTTACCTCCGGAAAACCTGCTCTGCAATCCACAAGGCCAGTCCCCGTAAACACTCTATCATCACTTGTGTAGTCGAATAAGACAGCTAGCGTCTGTTCACTTTCATAGTCAAGGACTAGGACATGTGGGACAGGTCCTCCACCCATATTGGGTACTGGCCTTACTGGTACCAGTCTAGCTGACTCGATCGGGACCAAATGCGCCCATCTTCGCGCAACCTGTTCTACAGCCGAAGTATGCTGGCTCAGGATGACTGGGAGTCGGTTGCGCATCGGACCATCTCTTTCTACCCACAGGTGGCAATAGGTTTCCACCCTTACCTGGCTGTGCGGTGTATCTTCGAAGAATGGGTCAACACTGGAGAAAGCGTAGGTCAAAGTGTAGTCAAATATCATTACTGCTCGTTCTGGAGTCTGCATCAGGCTATTCTCATCACTATCAGTGGAAATGTGGTTAGGCATGTCACATTCATGGCCTGTATCTCCATTGGTCTGAGATTGTTCTGGCATCTCATTGATGTCGATGACAATGCTTTGCCATCCTGCAATGTGTACTGGCATGTTACCTAAATGCACTCCCTCTTCAGTGTGAACCTTGCATTCAAATCGTACACCACAAAAGGAATCGACGTGAGCCCTGTCTATGACATCAGCCTTAGTGGGCCTGGCTGGTAGTAGCGCCGCCCTCGTTGCAATCTGGCCCGCTGTCCCAGGAAACCGGACGCGTAGGAGTACAGGCTTTAGATGTAGCGGAATTCTTTGCCTGAAAGCAGCAGCTTCTATCTCATGAATAGGAACTCTTCGGTTCTGCAATGTGTTCAGTCCAATAGGTCCGAAGCTAATCGTCTCTCCGGTTCTGAAATGATCGGCATATAGCTCTCGGAACCGAGTTCGTATCGCATCGGTAGTGATGATCTCACTGTTTTCAAACCCAAAAGCTCTTACTTCTATGGGCCTATCATCCACGTAAACAGAAATGGTGGGCCAGTGCTGTGCAACTAGCAAACCAGTTTCCATAATAGCCAGAAGCAAGGCCGGTTGGTATACAATGGTGTTTCGGACCCAAAAATAAGCTTCGCTATCTGTGTGCGTTCCTATTCTTGGTGGAGGGTGAAACTGGAACAGAGTCATGTCATCCGCATCTTGCCACTGTGATGGGCATGTGAGATCGGTCAGCGGCCCACACTGCTCGTAAGTTGTACTCTCTGAGCCTAGACATTCTCTTGCTGGCACGTCCTTCTCCATTCTTTTCCCCGGTAGAGATTGTAGCAGACCACTAATATCGTGGTCTTGCTCATCCAGGGTTGCAGTGTTGTCCCTGACATTCTCAATAGTGCGCTCCTGTGTAGGAGATCCATCTTCAATGCTAAGGATCGTTGCAGGACCACCAGCTTTGTCATTGTCAAGACAACTCCGTCGGATTATCACTATCTCAACAAGTGACGCATCTGGCACTCGCAGTCTTTGTCTGTCCTTGAAAATAGCCCGTTCATCTGCCTCACGATTTGAAAAGACCGCAAAGACTTGGACGTCCTGTTCGGCACTTGGAAATCCAATCCATGATGGTACTTGTCTTATCTCGATGTCCCTAGGTAGCCTAGCAGCTCGTCGTGCCAAGAAGGTGCGCCCAGTCCCTAGGCCTGGATCGCTAGATTCCCAGACCTCGAAGAGATGCACAACGTGATCCAGGGACAAATGTTGGTTCTCGACCGCAATGACATGGATCTTCTTGTTGTCCGAATGGCTAATTCCAGAAGGCTGCGGCTCAACAGCCGCCAGCTTGGGAGTCTTGTAGTCTTCTGCTACTTTCCAGTAACTGCGGAACTCTCTGGCCCAATTCGCTTCACGAAGTGGTAAATAGTCGCAGTGCAACGCTACCATCTCATGCGGGTTTATCCTCCAGACCGCCAATACAATTTGAACCTCGTCAGTATAAAACGGCAGGTTCTTGATCCATTTCATTAGCTCGTCGCGCTTGACGAAATTCTGCATGGCAAAGTTTGCAACCTCATGAAAGGTCTTTCCATGCTCAACTGCATAGGCAAAACGTGCACTGGCTATAGTCTCCCTTTGGTAACTTGTGATCTGCATCAAATTGCTAAAATCCATCTCCAGGGTTGCAGTGTTACCCCTGTAATCTTGCTGGTTATGGACTGTTTGCAATATAATGCATACGTTACCATGTCGTCCGCCTTGAAAAGCGACCACGTCCCCTCTTCTCCAGCTACTGTATGTGTCCTTCTCCAAAGCTTTCCTGACAGTGTGCCACTTTCTCAAAGCACATGCGCAAAAATCAACTCTGGTTCTCAGTGTTTGCCGGAGGAGGACAGCAGTCGCTCCACTTGTTTCGAAAGTGATGAAATGAAAGGCATAGCCAAAAGTATGTTGGTCAGGCTGTGGTCTGACAGACTCAAAAGAGCAGGCCTCATCAGAGACAAAATCGTCCCATATCTTACAAACCGCGGCTCGTATGTCACCTAATTGGTCAGGATGGAGAACTGTGTCTCGTGCGATTTCATTGCAGCCTTCTTGCGGTGCATACCAAACCTTAGCTGGAAGCGGGACTCTTTCAAAAATGGCCTTTCCTAGCTCCTTGTTGACTGGAGTCTGTAAAGACTGTTTGACATCACTATGGTCTTGTGCCTGTATGTCTACAAAATTGCCCAAAAATGCTTGCCCATGGTCAACGTGTTCGACACGGCTTCCGATTGTCGGATGCACATTGCCTACGACGGACAGCGGGCAGTGACCTTCTATGTCCCATGACTGGACTGGCTGATAGCACCTACCCTCACAAGGTCGAGAAGGGGAGGTGTTGTCTGATTGTAGGAAGCCTATGGCCTCTGGTAGGGCCTGCATTCCTCGTTCACAAGCTTCCGATAAGAGACTGTCATAGTCTTGAACTCTCGTGACGTTATGCGGGTGTATCCCGCTCCTATCGTATTTATCTGGACAGGCTCCATTCGAAGTGCTTGGCATCCCTGTGCAAGCAGGGCCAGGCGAGCTTGGCTCTGCACTGCTAGAGATTCGACTCTCTCTTTGGTATATACTCTCTAGCCTCTCTTGTCGGCAGGGAGAAGTGTTGTCTACTGTGACATGCACATGCCTTTTGTCATGCGAACCTGCCTGACCCTGCATCATTACTATACCATCGTCAATGTCAGGCACAGTTTGTCTTACATCGTCAGTCCTTTCAAGTTCTCTGTCTTGATGGTTTGGTTGGCTTGGAATCTTGTTAATCCCTTCACAAGCATGTGCACTTATGATATTGAGGCATAGGAAAACCCCTATCCAGGAAAACCCTTTGCCACATCGTCCACGGATTGGCTGTCTAGCCTGTCCGGCTCTATTGGACACGCCGATGCAATCCTTTCGTGTCCGTATACATGACCTAAAACAGGCCGCGACCCAAACCAACAAGCAGCAAAGGATCGCAACATTGAGAAGGCCCTTCCAAGGTGAATTCTCAGGGTCGCTTGTCAAACGGAAGATGTTCCTGACTGTGGCGGACTCTAAAAGACTGGCACAGACGGACATACATGCATGCTCCCGAAGCTGGGCTCTTCTGCTGAAACATTTGAGACTGCTGTCCATGGCAAGTCGTTTGATCTGCTTCAACAGGCGAAAATGCAGAACCAAACAGACTACAAGGAGAAAACTGCCACAGAATTCCAATAGCTTAGTGTACTGGCTCACAACAGAAAGAGAGGTTTGCACTTGCCCCAAACAACTGCTATTCTCAACTTCCTGATCCGATAGGTACAAACCAACAAGACCGCCAGTATTCATCTCGAAGCTAGCTCGCTCGCTATTGTACCTAAGAGATGGAAAACAAATACTGCTACTATCATCAAGGAAAGAAAGGCCGATGGCTGCTTTAAAATGGCAAGCACCTGTTCCAGTCTGTCTCTCATTGGTGATTGAAAAGTCCGGCATATCGAAAGGAAAAGTACCCGTCCGCTTTTCAAAAATGGCGCCAGGATTTCTTTCTCTTTCTGATTTCTGTGGCCAACGTCTTCCACCAAACTGGAGACTCATTGGCCATGATCTGCTCTTTCGTATTTCACACACGTCCCAAACAACTGCCTCCTTAGGCACTGCAGAGACGAAAAACTTCTTGCCACAAGATCTGTCACCTGTCAGCCAATTCACACGGGCGCCAGTGTATCCAGAATTGCAGCATTGCTCCATGGCTTTGCAAGAAACAAGTGGGCTGCCATTACCAGCTAGCCCAACTTGTTCAATTCCTGTGAGTCCGGCGGCTCGGACCTCCTGGGACTCCTCTCTCTCTCGTCGTCGAGCTTGTACGTCGGGACCTGATTGGCAAAAGCAGGTCCGGTTCTCTCGACCATTGCCATTCTCTGCTTCCTGAGATCTGAAGGACTTGCCGTTAACCTTGCTTCTGAGGGCATTGGCCCATGTGCACCTTGTCCAACATAGGCATTGAACTGCGTCTGTAGGAGTGCCAGCATCCTTGCCGTATTGGACTGTTCTCTCTGTGCTAAAGCCAGCTGCTCCCTGAGCTCTTGATTGGTCGCTGCGTCCATGTCCATACCTTCGGCCTCTTTTATCTCTCGAGTGACAGCTTCCGTATCGAGCTCGTCTATCTTGTCCGTGGCCTTCTGAATCTCTGCCTCGATGTCGCTCATCTCCTTCTTGTATTTCTCCTGTTCGGAGTCGTGATGCTTTTTGAGCTCCTCTTTGTAGAGATTCCATGCCCTTGTCTTCTCTACTCTGGCTTTTTTCAGCCTGGAGATCTTTTCGATCAGCTTTTTCCTCAAGTTGAGGTCTTTCTGCTGACTCCTCAATTCCTGCTTGTCCTCTTCTTCTCCCACGATTTGTTGCACCACCTTGAGAAGACCTCCACCTGCATCTTCGCTGCCAGTAGTGGTCTTCATGGCCTCTTTCAAGGCCGTCTTCATGCCCTCCACAGATGGTTGCGATGAAGATGAGGATCGCAAAGCATCGTATCCTGGGAAGAGCGACTTGTCTTCTTCTTTTCCCTTCTTCTCGCTTTTTCTCTTGGGGGGTGTCCCCCAGATGTTCCAAGAGCGGCCTTTGCTCTTGCCTTTGCCGGCAGCTTTGCCGCTCCATTGCCACTTCCATGACATTCTAGTTGCCAGCGCGATGGATCTCTGTGTAGTCCAAGTATGGTGCCAGCGTAACGAATTGTATGCTTTGGCAAACCTCCAGGAAGTAAAATCCCCCGATCGAATTGCCAAAACCAGCTGCTTCCTATTTCTGGCCCTGACCTTTCTCAACCGCCTGTGCCAGTTGGGTGATCTGGGCCACTTCGCCGTCCCAGCGATATACCAGTCCTCAACCTAGAAAGTTGCAGCAGCTAAGGCCTCTCTATGGCGAGCTAGGCACCGTGGAAAAGCGCACCGACGAACCGTATTCGGTTCTGGGGCTCAAAGCTAAAAAGTCTCGAGCCCTGGGTTCGGATAAACCCAAATTCCAAAGAAACAAATTAGGGACCCTAAGAATCCGGACCCTCAAACACATAGGGTTTTGAGGGCCCGGACCCCTGCTATGGAGGGCCCAAGGATTCTTAGGGGAATGAGAATAATACCAACCGACTCTGTGAAAAAAGGATCTACCCAAACGCTCCGTTCACAGCCCGAACGATCCCTCAAAACCGGATTTGAGACTCCAGACGAGGCTCCGACCCCTCCAGAGGATTCGGGGCCGAACGGGTCGCATCTGGGTAAATGAAATCAAACAACAACTGCTTATTGGCACGGATTCCGTGCTCCCGACCGCTCCCTTGATCCGCACCCGGGGAACCGCGGAACCGCTTCCGCGGCGATCGCCGAGAAAACTCGAGGAAGCACCTTGCCCTTTCTCAGGACCAAGGTGTCCAAGAGTGGATCCAGGTCCTTGGACGTTGGGCCGATCCACCCCATCCTTCAACGTCGCGAAAAAGCGCAGTAGGCGAAGCGAAGTAGGCGAAGTATAGCATCCCAACCAAACGTCATGACCCCGGGTGAAATCGAAATTCAAGGAGCCTTGTGCCAAAAAACAAGGTTAGTTATATATGTGCATGTTATGTGCATAACATCAATATCTTCCCTCTGCGAGCAAAAAACATTTAGATTGCACAAGCAGTCGCAAACAAAGTTTGCAAAGCATGCACTACTTAGATCGCTCGGCTTTTGGCAAAACATGACTGAAATTCTGACCAGATCAACTTTGAGATCCCCTGACCAACACCTTGAAACCTCCTTCTTGAATATCTCTCTGCGAGACCTTCTGCGATTCTGGTGATTCTGTCCTGCTAAGACCTCCATTTCAAGATCGCTTGGCAAGATATCTTTGTAGGGACTCCGAGAAGAGTGTCAAGCAAAGCCTTAGATATCCAAATTCTGTTGCATTCGGGTTCGTGGGCTTCCTTCTTTTCAGGTACACAGCTTGATTTGAAGCCAAACGGCATGTGAGGAATGATCACTCAGTGACTCAGTGGTTGAACTGCTTTGCTACCATATTAGTTCTACTCGTTTCCACAGCGTACCTTATATCCAAACAAGGGAAATGAGCTGACCATGAATCCCACAGTTTTGCTTGGGGATCTGTTCATCTCCATTATAGGGTTTTCTCCATATTCCTAGGTGACCGGAATCTCAGCTGTCCCCAACGATCTCTCAACTGTCAGGACTGCCAAGAAGTGGGAGATAGGACCAGCATTTGAACCAAGGGCCAGGTGACTTCGCTGTCGACTCTTCCCGCCCCGCGCGGGTCGGCGACCCGCGGATCACGCGTTCGTGTTGAGGCACATCCGCGGAGTGAAAGTTACCCATCCAGGGAGCCCACTCGCGAAGCAGCGAAGGATTAAACCGGGTTTCATGAGCCGTGGGTTTCTGCGAAACCTGCCTTTGTGCTACAAAAAGGTGTTGCATGGTATAGATATTATGTTCACAGAAAAGAAGCTCCAGGTCCACTTGGCTGTTGAAACAAAGAAGACGTTCATCGTCAAGACCTTTGGATTTCCTTCCTTGGCTTATTTGAAGATCGATATCTAGTGCTTCATGTCACAAGTGTGCTGCTCTTGTCTATGATGTGTTTCCCATGCTTCTTTGCCCACCTGGATGGTGAGACTTGATTCTGTCAGTGTTCTTACAAGGCATCAAGTGTCATCACATGTCAAACTCCATCAGAGAGGCATGTTGAAGGTGTCGAAGGTGGAACACAATTTTTCTCTCTAACATCTGGGTAAGTTGAGCGCTGTTCTGCCACATGAGCATGGATATGCCTCATCTTCCTACTTTCTGATCAACAGAAGCGAGAGGACGCTTGACAGTGCGTGCAGCGGAAGGTGTTCTTCAACAGAGGGACATAGGGTCTCTCCCAAAATATGTCTTTGCCGTGAACAAACCAGCAAACATCATTCCCAAGACACTCCATGAGACTGCCATCTATGCCGCCCCATTGACCCCCAGTCAACCACCCCTGGCTTGATCATCGGCAGTCCGGACTGGCAGTCCCGTCGACGTGTCGTGGACCTGGGTTTACAGTCGGCCCTTGAACATCGTTTGAGCGGGCTGGAGCAGCCTGCATGTCAGCATGTCATGAACCAGCCTCAGATTTCGCAGATCTGCACCCGCAAACGGGGTTCCAGCTCAAGGCTCCGCTCCAGCTCGGTGCCCCCAAAACGCACGCAAATCAGGCCACCAAGTGCTAAGACCGAAGGGGGGGACTGCAGGGGGACACCAAGACACCCAGCTCGGCGCTTGGGTGGAGGACGTGACGAGTCATAGGCCCAGCTTGCTCGTTGTGTTCACCAAGTCCCAACCAGTGGTTGGAACCCAGTCTGGCTGGCGCCTGCTTGAGATCCTGGAAACATCTAGAAACGCACAAAATGGCTGGGACTGGGGAAATATCTATTTCGTTCATTTTCTTTCCGGTTGTTTGGGTTTCCAGATGTTCGAGTATTGAAAGGTGATTGAAACGATGAGGGACCCGGGGATGTCCTCACTTCTGCACCTTCGCTTCTCTAGCTGAGGATGTCCTTGCTTCGAGTCCAAATCCTCTTGGAAAGGTCTCAAGCAGTTGAGTCAGGTGACTTTGGGACCCCTGTGGGACCCCTGTACTCTGACGATGATCCTCAAAACTGCCAGTTCGCTGCCAATTCCGCCACCCGGCCTCTGGCAAAGGCTTTGGCCGAGGTTCGTCTGAATGCGACAGGTGGCGCGTCGTTTCTGGACCCTTGTCCGGACGCCAATGAGTCCAGTCCGTGGAGACCTTTTCGGTGCAGAACAAAATCAGGGGGACCCCGGTGCCCCAAAGGGAAATAGATGGAACAAGGTGATGACAACATATGACAACCCCTCCTGCACATCCACTATACAACTCCTTTGCTTTATTTTGCTTTAAGGTACCCACTCTCCATAGGTGCAAACCAGAAGGACAGACCCCCTACCTCCGACAATTCTCGCATGGCGCAGCCAGGTCAGAAACCGCAGGTTCTCTGAAAGAAGGCCTTTGGCGCCTGGAAGCCTCCCATGTGAAGAAAACCTGTGTTGGCGCGCAGGCGCGCCCTGAGTATGCAATGTGCATCAGTTCATTCGATCCTGTCAGCCAAACAGCCCCTGAAAGGCTGAAAGGTCTAAATTTTTCTTAAAAACTATACCAGGGGTCACAAGACGGGGAGGTGTGGCTCGTCCCATCCAGTGAGTGGATATAATGGGCACCTCCAACCTCCAATAGGCACCCCTTTGTGATTGCTACTAGTAGATATCATGCCGTTCAGTCTGAGCCACTTTCTCTCAAAGCCTGTGACCGACATGCCAATCCAGGATACCCCATCCGCAGCATTACAAGCTTGGAGGTGTCGCGAAAACAGAAGTTGCATAGGTATCCCAGTAGGGCCCTATCAGGTCACTCAACCTCTCTTGGTACCCATGCGAAACGTGTGGTTCTTCTTACCCAGACGCGACCCATGGGACAGCCAGTCCGGACTGCCGATCAAGCCAGGGATGGTTGACTGGGGGTCAATGGAGCGGCATAGATGGCAGTCCCATGGAGTGTATGGGTTAGGACTTGATCTGGTGCAAAAGTTGGCCTCGATCTCCCTGTACCTCCTCCTCCCCCCTCGATCTGCCTCCTGGTGTGCCCGGTGCACCCCACTCTCCGCCGCTCACTCGGGACCCCCGACCTTCCTTTCCATCGCCGACCTGAGTCGTCGCTGCCCGGTTCGCGCGGAAGCCGCAGCCCCGGAACGGGCTCCATGGGACTGCCATCTATGCCTACATTGACCTCCCAAACCACCCCAATTGATCGGCATACTGGCCAGCAAACTGGCCAGCTCCTCAGGAAGTGGCTCAGTCGAGGTGAAAGCGCTTCGAGTGAGTCATGCTGAAAAGGATCGATGTGGAGGTGCCAACTAGGACCAGTGGCGAAGAACCACACCTGTTTGGCGCCCGAAGCAGCTGGTACATCTTTGAGATCCAAAGTTCACTGCACCCGAGGTTTCTCAAGGGAACTTCAGGTTGAAGACTCCCTGCGTCCCTGTTCCGCGGAGAGAACCGGCGCGAGATTCTGGCGGAGAGAGTATTCTTAGAGGTTGAAGTACCGTATAGACTATCCCAGTTCGGTATCCCAGGTGACAGGCCGTAGTTCAGGTCACTCAACCTCTCTTGGTTCGTGGCGATGTTCCGAACCCAGGGACCTTCGTTTTTCGTGAAAACCACCGCTTTGTTTGTCGAGGAACAGTCCGTCATCCTTTCCATGCCATCCCCGTCTTGATGATTCCAGCAGTCGTGTCACCTATATAAGGTTGGCCCGCCCGTTGGCTCACTTAGACCTGCAAGGGCCCACTTAGACCGTGGGGGTTCAGTCATGCTGAGTTGGATTTGAAGTCCATGTCTTCACCAAGGGGCAACACTCGTGCCAAGCGGCATCTTCGTAGAGGCCGATTTCAGCGGTCTTCGCCTGAAGTGGGCTGGGACGAAGCTGGTTGTCAACCGTGGGGAAACCTGCTTGGATGTTGGAGAAGTTTCGTATGCCACCTAGTGACCGGATGTGGAAAACATCGGGAAAGGCAATGAGATTTATGGATTTGTGCTCTCCTGTTCAGTGGATTTGAGGATAGGTTGATGACCAAAATCCAACCAAAAACACATCTATATATAGATCTTTTGGAGGACGGCCGCCCTCCGGTTCGGCGTTCCGGCAAAAACAACCGGATCGGAGCGAAGGGAGAAGAGGATCCGGCCCCACCTTGGGGCAGCGAACGGGGTCAGTGCCAAGTATCGAGCCTACGATAGACGTTTTGATAGCAAAGTCGACCATAGGGTGGTTGATGATCCAAACTAGAGGTCACTCAGCTTGTAGGTATCCACCACGGCCCGGTTCTCCTCTCTGAATCAATCAAACCGATAGGAACGTCACAAGGTCATCAGTCGTGGCTTGGAGAAGATGATCTCACCAAATCTGCACAGATCGGATCTCAGCTGGGGTCCTTTTCCGCTTTTCCTGCAACAAATCAAGTCTTTGGGGGAGGGGAGGGGGACACACTGGGCAAGCCTGCTGGAACAAAACACTCCAAGCTTCGTTGAGGCTCAGTGGTGGTGCGAGTACACCTCGATAACTGTAAAGTGGAAGCCTTAAAGGGCAGGACTGCAGGAGACTTTGTTGTACCAAGTTCCATCAAGTTCCATGGTCAGGTCGAGTTTTCTTCAGTGCATAAACAAAATATTTCAACAACTACGTCGGAAAACTCGTTCACCCTGTGAAATCTGAAAAGGCTGGAGAAAGTAACCAATCCCAATCCCATGGCTTTGTTTTTGTGTGTGTGTTCCTTTCCATCTGCGCCCAGGTCTTCCATCTCGACAGATATTGGTCCGTTCTTCGCAGCTATGAGAATGGCTTCCCGGAAGGATACAATCCCCTCTGCCACCATCTCTCATTGGGGGAGGCCCCGTTCGTCACCCGTTTCAGCCGTCACCCTGCACCGAAGAACGAAGACGGGAGTCGGCCTCGTCATCCTCCTCGGTCAGTTGGAAGGAGACAGGTGGCGTCATAAGGAAGCAACGAATCATCCAGGGGATGAGGAAGCAAAAGTCCTAAATAACTGTCCCAAAAGCATCTAAAAAAACCAGAGGGCACACATTCTCTGTCCTGTCTATGCAGTTTTACCCGATCTACTTTCATTTTGCTTATTCTCCATCCCATTCGATCTGCCTATAGGCAACTACTGTTTGTATGAATCTCTTGAAACTGCATGCTTCAGGATGAATGATATGCAGCAACAAGTGTGCAATTCAACAAACGTTCCAGTGGATAAGGGCCACGGGCCTTTCACCCGACCAGTTAATTACAAAATGGAAAACTTGAAACACCAAGACTACCAGGACCCTCCTGTCGGGGTGTCTTTTTATATAGCCCCTTATAGCTGTTAAGGTTTGATTGATCAGCAGTCCACAGTTTGGGAAGCTGACAGGCGCCTGTAAGGAACCAACCAAATCAGTGACCTCACATCTGCAGCTGGCGCTTACTAACATATGATGCCCTTTTCATGCAAAAATCGCGTGGTTTTCCAAGACCAACGACACCCCCCCACCGTCTGTGACTCGCGGTACTGCCGCAAACATCGGCTTTCAGATCTCGTGAGGTTCGATCTCCGCATCGACGGCCGCGAGTGTTTCAACACGCGATTCGCGGAAAACGAAGACCTGTCGCACGCAGCGTGTGAACCACCGATACGTTTTATTAGCAGAATCGCGCCCTGCGCAGTTCACAGGGTCGCAACAACACCCGGAAATGGCGAATTAAGAGAAGAAAGGACCCCAGCGGATCTCCTGCGCCCCCCACTGCCCGCCCTGTGCGTGGCCTTGGGCGGCGTGTATCCTCCGATCTGCGTCCCGACAGCTGCCGGGCCGAACGCCCCAGCCTGGTGCAGGAAGGTTTGGTCTGACCGGTCAGACGTACCTGGACCATCCTGTCGGGGTGCCCTGTGGAAGCCGATATATAGGCCCTATAGGGATCCAACGTGGTACTTGGATCCCTAGGGTAGTGTGGGGTAGTCCAGCCAGGACACCCAGACAGGATGATCCTGGTATATCCTGGTAGTCTTGGTGTGGGACAAAAAACAACAGACTCCAAGGGCCTTGCAGGACCTTCCGTGTTTAGAAATAGCCTCTTATAGTGGTGATTTGGGGTGTCCCAAAAACCACCTGCTGGAAGGTCCTGGTTCGTTGGGAGGATGAAGAACTTTGGAGTCTGGCTGGACTGTTTGCGACCCTCACAACTTGCAGATCGCTCCGGACGAACAAGGACGACAGTTAGCTGTCAAAAAGGCAGTTGGATACTTCAGTTCAGTTCGGCCCTCTGCTTCAGAGCAACAACCTCTTCAAACACTGAGACATACTGAGACATTGGTCTCGGCAGGTTGAAGACATGCGCGCTCCGATCCTTTCTGGAGGATTCCCTTTGACCCATCGGGGTGAGTGGAACCTACAGAGGGGCTGGGCCGGACCCGAGAACATGAACTAGAAACAGCATGAACTGCAGTACTACCATCTGGAGAGAACATGAACTACAATCAACAGACTCTTCTAAATAGAACTGCATCTGAGACTTGGAAAAAGGCTGACCGCCTGGTCAAAACAGAACACCGCCCTCTGAAGGAAGGGTGATCGTTCCCCGGTGCTCCCGCCTGCACGTCTCCCAGCAAATTCAACGCTGGCGAGTTGCCCCAAAACCTCGTCGTGCCGATCTGTCGGCGAGTCCATTCGGACGCCGGCAATGGGTGGCATTCCGGGACAAGCTGTTGAAACGCTACGTTCACCAATAGGACAAATACCATATAGATCCATAGCCTTTAAAGACCATGTTAAAAGAATTGTTGACCTGGTGTTGTAGCCCAAAATCGTCAATAAAACGTACATGATTGTTTGGTTAAACCACGTCAAAAACCACTACTGTACCAGCCAGGATGTTGAAATCCTACATATTATATTACGTTGATCGAGGTCTTTTTAACCGTTTTTTTCGACCCGGTCACTCTCGGTGTCGGACGTGTTGCATTTCACAGACGAATGAGAGAACACCGAACAGGTGTGGCTCTTTCGTTCGGAGGCTCGGCAGCTCGGCAGGTTTCTCCGATTCCGATTCCGATGATGTTCTTCTTTGAGGTCTTATGATGCCAGATCACGTCTCTACCTGAGCATGTCATACCATGTCATCACCTCGTGTCAGATCAGACATGAGACTTCTGGTTGTGTTTGATCATGGCCATCCATCTCTTCTTGAGAGCGCGAACCAACAAAACTGTGCTGAAACGCGAAAGCAAAGACACCACAAATAGCATTCCTGGCAAGCATCCCTCAAGCAACCACTTGGTGATCCTTAACCAGCACCCCCCACTCGGGGTGGTTAATGGACACCCCTTAACAGCTAAGGGGCTATAACGAGACACCCACTTGGTGATCCTGAAAACCCAACGAAGCCTAGATCACCCAGACATCGGCAGAATCCACCGTCCACGAAAACCACCTGCTTCTCATCCCCAAAAAGAACAGGATAAAAACCCACTTCCTTCATCCAAAATTGGAACCGGCCCCTCCAGCGAAGGATCCAGCTAAGACGGATTCACCCCACAAAAACATACCGACCAAAACCATCGAGCCGTACGACGACTTCTCGGTTGCAAATCTTCCCCTACAAGTCCAGTCTGACTCAGTAAAACCCGGTCTTTTACCTCCTTGAGTTGAGTAGTGTGGTTGTATGGCCAACTCCGGTATTTCATGAGGTCATTGACCTGTAGGGTTCTGGGTTGCCAAAAAGAACGGTCCACCGATGGGAAACCCCTCCCAGGATGTCCCAGGATGATCCCCTATAATTAGTCGCTGGAGCGAGCGAAAGCGGACTCGAAGCCTTGGAATCCCAAACACGACACGTCTGGGACCGCCATACCAGTGACCCTCAAATCCCATGAAAAAAACAAAGGTTTTCATATATGTGTTGCTTGGAAACACCAGGTTTTTGATTGTTTGTGGGGGGGGGTGCTGGTAGATGCTGCCCCAGACGGTCGACCCCAGGTCTTCCCCAAAATCGGCGTTTTGGCCAAACCGCCAAAGCGCCGTGTCGGGGACGGATCGTTCCTGGGTCTCCACACTGGACGAAACCAATGGCATCCGTCCCGTCGGACGCAAAGTCCTCACGTCGTCGTTCGAAGCGACCGGTGGACGAGGAAATACGTCGTGCTCGTCGGGACGAACTGGGCTCCGTGCTCTGTGGAGCAAAGACCAGGGAAACGTATTAGAGGGGTTTTTCAGGGAGGCCCATTAACCAATATTCTTAGGGGACCCTGGTAGAGTTTCAAACTCAAGGGAAATCGAAGAGTTTCAACAAAACGAGCTGTTCTGAGCCCCATGTTTTGCGTGCCAATTGGCAGGCTCAAATCGTGGCCTTGGCCTCTGCGCTTGTTGAAACTTCAACAAAAACTCGGATCCGACGAATTGGGATCCGAGTTAAATAGCCTGGTGTTTGTTGAGAATACGACTGCAAGAGAAATAATTTGTGTAGCAGTTGTATGGTTTCAAAACATGAGCCTTGACAAGCAACATGTTTTGTCCCAAACAAAAAGTGAGAATTCAGTGCCCTTCGTTGGTGGGAGTTCAAACACCCGAGATCGAGATCACCACATGCTGCCGACATCCTGATGAGGTGTTCTTTGATATAAAGCAAGTGAGGCGAGGCTCGGAAGTGCATGACGAACTAGCGCAAGTTGTGTCTTCCGGCAGAACAACACCCCCACCCAAATTGCCACACCAAGCGTTCATCCTTCCAGAAAAAAGAGGATCGTCATATATAATCACCCACCCGGGCCCCTTCCCCCACTCTGTGACCCTCTTAGGAATTCACTAGGTGAAGAGCATGTGAGTCTGTGACGATTCAAGGCCTTGGAGATTCGAACAAACCAACAGAGGTTTTTCAGGGCCGTAGTTCGACTATCCCAGTTCGGTCTCCGTAGCTCCGGGCCCTAGTGAGTTCAGGTCACTCAACCTCTCTTGGACACTCTTTTCACACCACAGAGATGCCGGTCACTACCATCCACCAACTCTCCAGGTCGAACAACGAGGACACCGGACACTGACGAGCCGCGACGAGGACGTCGGACGTCGATGGACCAAGCAAAAAGCCCGAGCTTTCAATGGGTCTTCATCCGGAACCCTTGGTTTTATACGAAGGATGTTACACAAAAACTCACCAGGTACCAGGTCAGTCCCCTTTTAAAGGGTCGAACTGAAGGCGGCCTGGGTTGAGTCTGCATCATTAAGCCTCCAGTTCGGAGACCCAACTGCGGTTGGAAGGTGTGGTTTTATACATCTCTTCAACAAATGGGAAGAGTTTCAAAACAAAAGACCGTGAATTCCCACAAACGTCTCTTCCAACATGGAAAAAACACATGTTTATAATTATCCCATATTCGCATCACGGTTTCACACGGTTTCACTCGGTTTCTCGGCCCGGCAAAAAAAAAGAACAACGAACCTCCCTGGCACGTCGACCACCTCCGGATCATGCCGCGTCGACCCCCCGACCAACCGGCACCGACCCGGACCCGGACTTCGCGCGTCGCGCAGCGCGTCGCGTCCTGAGGTTTCTGCACGCTGCGATCCACCGAGACATTCATCGCTCCGGCGATTCCGCGCCAGTGAGAGAGCACAGAGAACGAGCTAGCTCGGAGCTGGGCTCGTGGGGAGGTTGACAGGCGAAGACGATGGCCCAAAGCCTTTCAGTTTTCTGGAAGAAAGCATTGTATACTGTACCAGTATTGGGCTGACAGTAGGGATGTTCTACCTGTTGGTGAGCTTCATTCATCCGCATCCAAATCAACACTTTTATCCATGCAATGTGGAAGCATGGTTGGACTCAGTTTATGCTATAGGTTGAAGATTGTAGTGTATGTTCTTGTTGAACCTTAATTTGTTAGATCGATGTAGTTCCACCACATTGAAAGAAAGCATCCCAGGCGCTTTGAGGCTTAACCTGGGTGCGACTCAGTACTCAGTCTTGTCCATCTTGGCATTCATGTGATCCGCATCTCCACATCCACATGCCTTGATCCGCAAGATGCACCTGTCTGTCTTGACTCTTGACTCTATGACTCAGCCTGAGGGCCACGCCGCGATGCCGTTTTGTCGAAGTAAAATGCGGCAGAGACGCGGTGGGTACCGTGGATCGGTTCTTCTTGACATGGTGGTTCCGGTGAAGATGTTGCCGGGCCAGGAGTCCCGCCCTTCCTCCCTCTTGAAGATCTGCAAGTGGGTCAGGCCTTCGCAGCCTTTGCTTTTCAGGAGGATAGGTCGGAGAGATAGATGTTGAGGTCGATGTTTCACATGTTCATGAGACCTATATGGTAACTCTCATACTGTATTCAATCCTGCAGCAACCAACCTAAGCTGCAGCCGCCGTCCAGGGGCTCGTTGTCGGATCCCATGTTGCCACTGGCTTTATCGATCTGCCATGATTGACCTGCAATACCCAGACTAGACCGCCAATTCATAACCTACAGCGACGGGTCTTTCCGTACGGAATCACAACGTATCTCAAGAGTCAGTCTGTTATTCAAGGAGCTCATTTGCTGAGACACCCGAATGTTCAAACATGTTCAGACAGTAGTATGGAAATCCCAGAAATAATCTGGAAGTGGAACATGGCCACTTGGATGACCATATTCCCCTCTACAAACAGCAACGTTGGTTTGCCAAATCCATGACTTTTGGGAGAGTGTATCCAATCCCATGCAGAACAGCTTGAGAAGTTGCAGAACAGCTTCTTATCGCATGTTGGGGGAGAAACACCTGCCAAAGTACCGGCGCATGCCAGCTCGTTCGGGCCCGGATGATCGTCGTTGAAAAACCTGACCAAGAATGCAGCGGCTCTGCAAGGATTTTGGCTCTGCGAGGCCTTCACTGTACAGCGTTCGCCCAGCAAGGGATGCTCAGCTTCTAAAACCCTTGATATCGCAAAACTTTCACAGCTTCTCCTCAAGATAGGAAAAAAAAAACAAGCGGTCATCCTCCACCGGCGATCCAGCAGAAGACCCCGACCGTTCCGAACCGTTCGGAACTGGGGCGGGCCCTTGAGCATCCCTTCGGCCAAAGATAAGAAGAAAAGCCTTCGGCCTCGGTGCTGAGAACCTTCGGCTCCCTGCGACTGAGGCCAGGCACTGCTGGACCTGGCAGCGCCTGCGCATGAGCACTGCATCTCTCATGGCAGCGCACGTCAGTCAAGTTCACAGGCGCCTGCTCGTGAAAAAGCCGCGCCCCCCCCTTGAAGAACTTCTAGACGTTGCAGGATGTTGAAGGTTACACTTGGTGAACTGCAGATCAATCAAAATAAAATTGGTCCATCCCCAAGAGTCCAGTCATGACTCATTGTACCTCGGCCTGGTCGTTTTGGAATGTGGAGTAGGACTCCCAGGTGGGGGTACTTCATGTGTCAGACTGGAACTTCTGGGAATCTAACGAGATGGTGCCATTCAGAAAAAACAAGTCACCCATCTCTGTCGACAGCCCACGTCACCCACGTCCTACCCCCCCCATGTGTCCACAAATGCGCGCGTTCCCTGCAAGCCAATTCTGATGAAGAAGAGCCCCTGTATGGCTTGCTTCAGGCCCCTTGATCCCAAGCTGTCGCCAGCCAGAGGTTGCATCCTCTTCCAAGGGAAAAAGGATGAAGAAGGGAACAAAAAACTGAAACGGAACAAACGGACAAGCAAACGATCTCGATGAGGATCTCCCTGTTGGTTCCATATGCACACAAACCAACAAAACCCAGCTGTAAAAAGACCCCCAAAAACGCTGCTTGTTCCACTCACCGGCATCTCCCCGTCCACACCTCAGAGCAAGGAGAGGTCGATCCCTGAAGCCAGCGCCGCACGACGTACCGTCGACCGGTTTTCACCACCACTTCCCCGGACGGTTTTCACCACCGGTGTTTCATCCGGTGATTCCAAAGCACCCTTGCACGGATTCCGGATGGAACCTGACGTCGTCGTCCCGCGTGGACGGACTCGCTTGATCCCTGCTACCCCAGGGGGTGGGGGGGTCGGACCCCCAACAGAAAATCATTTTTGACCCTGATGATGCATTAGCAACGGTCTAGATCCAGTGATATTCAGTGTCGTCCATAGCACCAGCCTGCACTTACCCAACCTGTTTTGCACTTTCTGCATCATATTTTGCATCATTTGCTTTGTGTTTTTGATCTTTTGGCGTCATCTTTTTGGTCTCTTTTGGGCTGCGTCCTGTTTCTGGGCGAGAACAAAAAACATTGGATAGGGGTCCAGGTATCTGGTATTTCGAAGTGCAAAACAAGCGAGCATCTGGTTACATCGAGCGTTAAATCAAAGAAACAGACCTTGATTTGATTTACATTGCGTGGACGCGTTGCCTAATACACTGCATGGACGCGTTGCTTACGCCCGCGGGGCATAAGCGATGCGGACCCTCAGGGAGCTCCGAGCAGAGGGACCGCGGTGCCGTCCAAAAGGTCGCGTTGCTTACGCCCGCGGGGCGTAAGCGATGCTCCTTGTTTTTTTGATTTTTGGCCACATTCAAAGCAAGACCATCATATTCAATCATGCCAGCATGGTCAAGTGATTTCAGGCGGTTCACACGATCTTGGCACTCTTTTTTTCTTGGCGTCTTAATCTACTGCCCAAGCGGAAAGCCATCAAAAGTCTTGAATCTGGTGGGCACCCTGGCATCTCCATGCTCAGACTTGTTTTCAGTGAGCTTGCTGGAGCCTCTTTCCCATTCAACCGCGTCGCTTGTCAAAATTTCTCGGGGCCACGCGGAGATAAAACTGGAAACATGTTGGCTGTGTAAATGGAATATTAAAATGGAATTCCTAAAGGTACCCCCCCCCTCGATCCTCCATTTTCGAGGAGGGGGGATCTCGCTTGCTTTTGGGACGGACTCGGGCGTCCGCCTCGCGCCATCTCGCGCCTCCGGCCGGGACGCGTTGGGCCAAATCCGGGGTGGCGGGCGTGCCTTGGAAGCGCGGAAGCGCCGGCTGTGACGTGACGCGGTGGGTCTCGGTGGGTAGGGGTAGGTCGGTGACGTGTGTCTGGATCTGGTCGGGACTTTGCGGGAAGAGAAGCCCATGAAAGGTCCGTGCGAGGCTCAGGAGAGTCTGATTCATGTTTGATATTTGTTCAAGACTATAAACGCTTGAAGGAGGAGAGATGATGATCTTGCGGTGACCTCTGACACTATCAGACCTCACACAGCGTGTATCACCGTGTATTTGACGGGTAAGCGCACTGACCGATCAATCTCCCCCAAAAAAAGATTAAACTGATGTGAGTTGTGGATCTGAATATCAACATGCTCAGATAAGGGAAACCTGAAGAACATGCATCGTAAGGCTTCATAAGCATCTGCCTGGAGTCTCAATCAACCTCCGAAAAGGGGTACAAGTATACCCCAGGAGTCACGTTCGACGGGGTGGTGTTTAGTCCTTAAGTGAGTAGATGTGACAGGGGCACCCCTAACCTCCATTAGGCATCCCTTTGTGACTGCTGGCCTGCATGTTTCTTATGGGGGCATGTCATGGCATGTCCCATGTTCGGTACTTGAAGTTGGGTCCAGGTGGTTTCCATAGCCGACCAAGCCTGTAGACCGCGTGACAGAACGTGGTCCACCCAAAACGGGGCAGCCCGGTCCACTACGATAAGCCCGGTTCATTCCTTTCCTTTCCATAAAAACCTTGTAGGCTACTGGCGAGACCCAGCGGCTGAATGAAGCCTTAAAACACACGATCTATAAGAAGCATAAAGACCAGTATATGGAGACCAACATACAAAGGGACCTGTTTCATCCCGTTCCCGGAGTCCTTTTCGAGTCGCTGGCCAAGTCCATGGCACGCCGCCAACGAGGCCAGAAATCCTTCTCGTTGTTCATCAGCAACCCACCATATTGACCGTCCTCAGGAGCCCGTCGTTTTCGCTTACGGATGGCGCACAGCATCACGGGATGAAGCACCGGAACTCGTTCGAACGACGTCCGCCGAGTCCACGAGTCGGAGTGGACGCCGTTCCGTGCCGCGCCCCGCAGTGGCCGAGCCCGTGGTACTAGAATCCGAAGCATGCAGCGTCACAGTCTCGTGGCGCCGTCAGCTGTGTCATGCAGTCGACCCTCCACATCACGCCCAGCCGGTCTTGTTGGCGCAGCTTACTGCACTCCTTTGAAGCCGGTTGCTTTTAAACGTGCCAAGCATCATATTCTGCCATGTAGGGGTTCTTGTACCCCCAATACCAGAGAGTATATCCTGCCTCCGTCAGCAGCTGTCCCACCACCTGCAGCATCACGTGGCCCGGTGAATCACGCTTCGTCGCTTGTTGCCGAAGTCTGCCAAATAATGTCAAGAATGTCATAACAAATTTCCAACTTAGATCCAACATGAGACCATCTAGGTGGGACCCACCCCCCTAAAGTTGACCAAAGTTGACTCAGCTCGGATTACCGCGGACACTGTCATAATGGGTAGTTGAGTAGTCAACCACCGGGGCTAACTCGAACCCCTCCTAAGCCGCACACATGTTTGTTTATGCTGATGTTTCTTCCTATGTTTAACACAATCTTCAAAAACCCGAGCGGATTTGCACAAGTTTTCCAATCTCTTTTCCTCTTCCACCGTTTCCTTGCTGTTTGTTCCGTCCTGTTCCACCTTTTTCGCGGCGCCATTGAATGGGTGGTTGCGTAGTCACCCACCACCTCAAATAATTTCATTATAGAGGTTGTATGAGGTTGTACCCTGTCCTTTTCCACCTAGTTTCCTTGATTGAAGCCCATTTAATGGGTGGTTGTATAGTCACCCACCCTCTCAAAAAAATTAGTTAAGTTATATTGGATTTGGTGGCCATGCTCCTTTTCTTCAACCTTTCTCCCTGTTTTCCAACTATCTGTACATGTTTTGATCTAGCTTTGATCTAGCAGTAAACCCACAAAGCATTGTGCCCAAAGGCTGCAACTCTGAGGTGCTTGTTTGCAAGCTGCTGCTCTGTCACCAGACAGGTAGGTCCTCATATACTCAAAATTAATTTTAAACAATTTTGTGCAGGTGGGTGGTCATAGACTCAAAATTATTTAGACATAATATCATAATATATCTATCATATGATAGTTATTTTGCACCACCTAGACTGTTTTAGTGAAAATTATTTTGGTACCACCACCTACATGGCTTGCCAACTAATACTTTTAGTTAATTTTTCGGAAAAAAACACATATTTCACTAAGTGACTCCCACCTCCAAATAATTTCCTACGTTGACCCCCCTGGCACCACCCCTGGCTTGATCGGCAGTCCTATGGCAGTCCCATGGAGTGGAGCTCCGGTTGTTGCGTGGAGGTCCGGCTGTAGCCCTTCAGTGCCGGGGATCCTACGGTGCGTACCCTCATGCCTGGTAGCAGTGTTTGTAGTCATCCAGCTCAGGTGTGTGGGCAAAGGATGTAATCCCCAACTGACCATCCCCTCCAATTGGGTAGTGCATGGTAGTGGGTCGTAGCTCGTCTGCCTTACACTCATGTGGAGTCCTCTCCCATCCCCGATTTGAGGGAAAAGATGCCCTAGGGATCCAGTCGTACCTTCTCAGGTGATGTGTTCGACACCGTCATGTAGCTGCCATTGTCGGGTCCAGTCGTACCTTACCTGAGCTTCGACACCGTCCTGGATGCCGAAACGAGGAAACCGATGCGAAACGGTCCGCGGGAGGCTCCGAGCGGCCTTGGTCAGAACTGCTCCTGCAGAGCGGCTGTCACGGATCATCGTCCTTAGTGATGCCGATGCCGGGTGTTAGCCGATGCCGTCCAGCGGTGAGACGGCAGAGACGCAGACGTGACTGGTTTGAGGCATCTCCCCATGGATGCAGTGGCAAACTGCCTGAAAAAGAGGATACACTGTGTAATCATGTGTAATCCTTGACATAGTCATCCACATGGAAAGATCATTCCTGCAAAAGAGGGTCCAAGGATTCTTGTTTCACAGGACATATCTTTGGAAGATATACCCCCGACCAAATCCACCGCTCCCGTAGCCATCGCCTGGCGTCTCTATGGGGTTCCTTTCGAACGTCGAAACAGGTCGACTCAATCAGATCAGATCCGGGTCGCCCGAATCACCTCATCCAGGAGTCACGCTCGACGGGGTGGTGTTTAGTCCTTAAGTGAGTGAATGATATAGATGATCATAGATGATACATGCATACAGAACTGATTATACATCAATATTATATTCCAGGAGTCACCTTCGTACGGGGTGGTGTGAAACGTCCCATCCAGTGAGTGGATGTGACAGGGGCACCCCGACTACCTCCGATCGCACCGGATCCGGTCGACTGGAAGCCGCGAACCTGGTGAACCTGCGTTGCGAGCCCGCTCTCCCTCGTGGCCGAGACGCGCCATGGTGTAGTCATGAAAGACATCGCCTGATTGCTTCTCGGATGCAAAGAGTATCCAAATCCAAGGCACCGCGTCGGCGGCTTGGTTAGGGATTGGCTCACCCACGAAAGACGTACGCTGAAGAAATGGGTTACAGCCAGCTAAACCAAAAGTGCTAGAATTGTTACACCGTCTTTCAAAATGTACATTTTTGAGAAATACATACTCAATGATAATAATTTCAATTTATTATTTAAAAAGTTACACTTTTACTAAATACATACTCAACTTGAATATCTCCGGGTTGTGATTAATGATGAATAGTACAGTACAGTATATGATGAATCAAGTACAGACAGGAGTCTCTGATGAATAGTACAGTATATGCGACTTCCCATGAGTCTCTGACAGGAGACTCTTCTTCATTGCCAGCACAGCATCATCAGTAAGCATGGCTGCGCCCTCAACAAGGTCTGAACAACTCCAAACACGGCTCAGTAGTGGCACCATGTGATCCCCAATGGCTACATGCAACAATCACTGGATTACACAATACATGCTCATGTAACACCATTACATGCTCATGATCTCCGCTCAGAATCCGGGTTTCTCCGCTCAGAGTCCGGGTTTTTCCGGGTCTAGTCCGGGTCAGTATTTTCTCCGGGTCTTAATTTCTATTTCTCCGGGTCACGTGTTACCTAATACATGCTCACCAGTCCAAATACATGCTCAACCCATTTTCTCCTATATCACGTTAATCACGCTCGCATTCTATTTATATCTATATACAATATGGGAAGGTGTTCTTCCATCGGGCTGGCACCATCAAATTCTTGGAGCCTCTCATGTAGACAATGGCCTCCTCCAAGCAAGCCTGCCCGGAGATATTCAAGTATATGACCAACAGTATATGATGAATCAAGTATACTGCAATGCATGTTATGACCAACAGGTTATATTTAATATGTTAATTAATGTTATTTATGCAATTACGCAATACCTACCCTTTTACTCAATACATACTCAAGATTAATGTTTATACCAAAAGCAAAAATCAACATTTTTCAAAAAAAATGTACTTTTTCGGGTTGTTACGGCATGTTACGGCTTAGCTGGAGGCTACATGGCTAAAAGAACCTGCCTAGACATGACCCTGTTTTTGTAGGAAAGGGCCCATGTTTTGGGAGGGTTCTGATCAAAAAAAAAGGGTCACTCAGGTTCTGGTATAGAGCATAGAGTTTGCTGGGGTGGGAATCCTGCCCTTCTGGTCTTTATGCACCAACTGATTTTCTCAAGTTTCTCCCGTGAGCCTGCCAGTCTGCAGTCGTGGCGCTTCAAGAAAAGCATCTACTCACCGAACTTCACCTCTTGATTCTGATGTGCAGTGTAGCTCATGTGATGATTCTGATCAACAAACCCCCTCAATCCCCCTCATATGTTCTTCCATCCAACCAAGAGTCTACAATAATTATGTCCAAGTGATGCTAGTTTTTGTGGATGGCCATCAGTCCACTGTGCCCTGCAGGTGGATATTTTGTGATGAGGCGCCAATGGAGAGTGCCATGATGGCGGCTGCCAGCTGGCCAGTGCCTCGCAGCCACCCCGATCGAGCGCGACGGAGTTGGTCGAGATCGAGGGTCGCAAGCTCCTCTGAACAGCTCTTCGAATGCTCAATCTCCCGCGTTTGGTCCACCATTGTTGACCATCTCAAGTTTGTTTAGAAGCTTGAGAAGCTTGTTCCTGCTCAAGATCAATCTCATTGTTGAATTGTTGTTTGGCGTGATCATGTACAACCACAGCCACTTAAATGGGTTTTAATCGGACAACAAAACCACCAAATCCCACCAATTACCAATAGTGTTGATTGTATGTTCCGAACCTTCCAAGGGGAGAGTCTAGCTGTCTCCTGTTTTTTTTTTGGCGATCAAATTGTAAGAATCACTTAAACCTGGAAGGAGTGTTTTATAGCTTAAAAGCCCAAGAGAAAAGCAACATTCTTGAAACTCCACTTTCTGCACTCCACTTTAAACTTATATAGCCAATTCATGTGGTTTCTCTTTTGGCTCATTCTTTTTTTCCAGAAGGCTCCGAAGCGTTCAACCGAATCTGCTTGGAATCTGCTCCCAGGTCGATCCACCCAGGTCGATCCGAGAGGCTCTTCTCCCAAAGCTCAATGGAGTAGACTTTCCTCACACCGAAGGGAGGTCGTCTACTACTCGCACCACTCGCACCCAGCACCCTCCAACAGGTCGGAGCGAACTGGTTGGAGACGCTCCGTGAGGGTTCAGTGTCACAGATCCCCACCATTTCCGACCCATTCCCGGACACGACCTGTCTGGGACTGCCAAATTGGACTGCCGCACCAGAAAGACCCCTCATGGCACCACCCCAATTGATCGGCATATATGGCAGTCCCATTAGTCGTGTCTGGGATTGAAAACCTCACCTGGGAGTCATCATCCACGTTACCAGGCCAAATCAAAGTCATGGCTCGACTCGGGTCGGGATCGTGTGCCCCACAACGTGTCCCAAAATCAGTGTCGACCTATCACCTCGAACATCGTCTGGATCCCCTGAAAGCAGCGGAATTCCTACGACCTCGCGCCGAACGCGAAGGCGTAGAAAACACCTCCGTTGCAACGACTGGGACGCGACGACCGTTTCGTCTCCTGCGAGACCCGACGCGCAGAGGACGGATGTCGTTCAAGGGACAAGTCGGCATTGTCTTGGCGACATTGATCCAGGCTACGAATCAGGTCAGGAGTAATCCAAGTACCTCACCGATCCATCCGGTGGCGGAATTGCTGAGGTTGTCGTGGTTTGTTCGTAACTGATGGTTTGTTCAGTCAAGTCACGAAGTAAGCATCCCAGCTACTACTCTATGCTTTGGTACCTTTCATGTATAGTCTGATTGAGAGCCAAACGCTTCTAGCAAAATAACACTAGCCAACAATGGGTATAGCTACCCCAATGGGGTTCCAATGAGATTTCCACCAAAGGCAAGAGCCACCCCATTCACCAGCCACCGGAACCCATCTCTCAGAGATGACTCAGAAAGGCAGCAGACCATACCAGTGCTGGGGTTTCATGGATTTGGTTCCCCCCAGTCATGGTTTCATGGATTTGGACTCTCCATCAACAGTGTATAGAGTGTAGACTCTTGATGGATACAAAACCCTACCACTTGGGATCCATTTGGGTTCTAAAGCCTTTTCCTGTGGTCCTGTGGTGTTAATTTTGTGAATCAAGAGTCTACCTTCGGTCACCAAACAACGGCTCCCAAAAAGCGTCCAGCCCCTCTTGCGCCGAAGAACGAAGACCGAAAAGCGATGCCCGGTGGTCGCCTATATCGAACACATGGTGGAAAGCGGATGGCATCCAAGAGAGGTTGAACAGACCTGTGTCACATATGTACCACAGACCAGGGTCCTATACTCGGACCCACTGTCGGGGTGGTTAATGGACACCCCCGAATCACCTCGCCTCTAAGGGGCTATCAATAGACACCCCTTAGGGTGGTATATGGTCTCTCAACCTCTCTTGGAAGTGGATGGGATGGTCCCCGCGAGGTTCGGATCCCTTCCAAAGACCCCACAGGCGTTTGCATGGCTGCCATCCACATCACCGTGTGATGTGTCAGCACGTGGTCTGAGAGCCGCTTCGGGGCCTTCCGGGTCGCCCACAGCGCCGAGGAGTTCCAAGCGTGCAGCGCTGTCGGTGTTCCAAGCTGCGGGAAGACAGGGGGAGGTAGTTGACACAAAGCACACGGTGGTGCTGCCACCGCACATTGTTGATCCCATAAGTATGGATGCTAGCCATACCTGCTAGCCATGGTCAGGTCCCGTCAAGGTCTCGGCCCAACCAAGGAACTCCGGTGGGTCTCGACATGCACACGCTCACAGTGCTTGAAGGTTTGCTGATAGTCAGCATTCACCTCAACAGTCCAAGAAAGCCCAGTGCCCCAGTGATGGTGTATATCGATCCATGAATCAGTTCATCCAATTCAGGGGAAAGGGGGGTAAGCTGTGACGTTCTCCCATGGTCCATGTGAAGCCATTCCAGTCAAGGTGGACTCATTTTCCTTGGTCCTTGGTCCTTGCGATAATTGAATCCGAAAAACACTAAAGTCGCTCAAAGATCGAATGCGAGCCAACTAAACCTAGCTAGGTTAGCCAAAACATCAGGAGAACCAACGTCTGCAATGTCTGGTCACAATGTATTTCTTTGAATGCCAGGATGCCGAGCCCACCAATCACCACCGATTGTTGTTTGAATCACAGCTCTTTGCAAAGAAAGTCCTGTTGCATCTTTTGGTAGGGTCGCTTGAGGGATCTCTTTCAAAGGCCCCTTAGATGTTAAGGGGTGTCTATTGACAACCAATTGTGGGTTATGGTATTGGGAACTGTGTCACTTGTTAACTCGAAGTTGCACTCTGGTGAACCATCTCGTGGTTTCCACTCATTCTCCAAAAATGCAAGGCCGATCGACAACATCGCCACAGCCGTCCAACCCCCAAGAAAAAAACATGACTAATAACACCCTATATGATTAGCGATTTTACAATCGAAATGGGACCAGGATCATCCAATGGGTGTCCAATAGACTACGTACCCTACCCTACGATCGTAAACAGGTCTCCTACTCCAGGGCAGAAGGGTGTTTCAGTGCGGAGGTATTCTTCATCCTCCGAGTCGACCTGACTCTACTTAGATACGCCTGGGCTTTGCTAGTGTGTTAAGATTGATATGCATGTTAAGTAACTCATTATTAGCTAGGTTAAGGGAGTTAAGCCCAGGCTCTAAGTACAAATCTGACCCGACCCATCCGGCGGACCGACCCGTCACCGGTGCGTCGGTCGACCGACCGTCACCGGTTGGTCGACCGCTGAAATGCCGGGTCGGTCTCGGTGCGGCCTCCAAGTCAGTCTCTGCCGAGGTGCCGTCAATCGGAAGTCGCCCTTGTGCCGTCTCACCTTCTTGCTCCGAAGCCTGGGGGATGCCGTCGTTCGCGGAGGAACGGTAACCGAACTTCGCGGAGTCGTCGTGAGACCTTTACGACTACCGAATCCTTGGACCCTCCGAACTGGAGGGTTTTGACCCAGAACGCAGGGGGCCCTTGGACCCGAAGAAAAAACCGTCACCGAACTGAGGGTCCTTGATTCTTAAGGAATTAAAAACATGAAAATTGTTTCTTCAAGGGCCGGTGGTCCGGGTTTTATCATCACACCTTCGGAGCGTTCTCCCATGACGACTTACTTGGGAGAAAAGGCACTGTCGGGGAGAAGCCGATGCGGAGAGGTCGCTAATGGTGCTGTAGTCCATCTTGGCCTGGGGGTGAATGTGGGAAGTATGCTTGTTCTGAGAAAGACAGGTCCAATCCGCCCCGGAGACAGTACTTCTCGGTGTCAAACCCCACCGACAGGTTTGGCTCCGACAGTACCAAACCAATGCATCGCTGGTGGTGCATCCGTTGGTTGTGCCATGTTCTGCCCCAAAAGCGTCCCAGCAGGTCCCAGCTTTAGCGTCCTCCCTTTTGCAAAGCAAGCCGCCAGGGCTGGCCTTTGGTGAGATCCAGGCAATACCTGGACAGGGCGACGCCGCAAGTCGACAGGTACACTCCGACAAAAACATCATCTGACCTATATATAATTCAATTTAAGTGGAGTTCCCACCCTGCTTGTAAAGTAATAGTCATCGAAGGGTCCATTTTCCACTTTCAAGTTAGTGAGTCAGAGTTTAGCAAGCGATTCTGCCCCTAGAAGAAGCAATCACTTGTTGGCCTTTTTGCGCCTTCTTAAGTAACGTGGTGTATCTACCGGGGCCACCCTACCTGGGTGTCGCAGAAAGACAGTATGGTTTGCGAAGGGAAGATCACAACGTTCTCAGATTGAACATCCATGTACTTGAAGCCACTGTGGGATTTGTAGTTGCAAGATCAAATCATCTAGGGAGAAGTAACGAACACCCTGCGTGACTGTTGTTTAAGTTTCTAGGGCAAATCACCCCTGTGGAAGATGGCCGGAGGTTGTTCACAGGGCAGGGACGTCCTAGGTTGATGCAATCACTTGGCCGATCTTTTTTTTACCGCAGGACATCCTCATCTTTGCAAACCACTGGAAAATAACAATGAAAAGACGAATACAATAATAAACAAACACGGGAAAAAATAACTTCCAAATCCAAATTGTTAAAAACAATAGAACATGTCACATGTCCAGTTTCCTTGAAATGGTTTTGGCACCTTCACACGGCTGGACACCATGCAGTTGTAAACTGCTTTGCTGCTCCACCCGTCTCAGACCCGATCGATGCCCTGTGCTGCTGCAACCAGAAAAACTTCGGTCACCGACCAATTCAAACACCGACCAAGTGTGGGGACTCAGACATACTTGGACCACTTCGACCACATTGCGTATGTTCAAGAACCATGAAGCAAGAGCCATGCAGGTCACCCCAAAAAGCACGGGGTTACATCAGCTGATCTGTTGGAAATCCTACACCTCACACACCTTCACAAATGCCAACAAGTCCGAGTACGACACATTAAAAGAACAACCCAATGGCATGATCTTCATCTCGTTTCCCAATATCTTCGACCCTTTTCCATCCAGCCCTAATTAAGCAGGATGGAATGGACGGTCCCCTCCACCTGGACGGTCCCCGCCTGGAAATGGGGTTGGGGCATTGCGTGATGGGTGAACCTCTCGAGGGCAAGGTGAAGCAAGCGTTCCGCCTGACGGCGTCGAGACAGGCGGCGATATCACGAAATTTTCTGGCAAGCGCTGATGCTTGGAGCAGGTTCACATACCTTAAGCGCCTTGAAGAGGTGTCTTGGAATGTCTTGACAACCAGATCTTTAGCAAACAACCCTCGTTTCACAATAGGATATTATGATTCTAGACTACAAAACCAGGTCGACCATTCTTTTGATTTCTTTTGAATGGTCGTTGAAGGCTAGGGTACAGCCAAATCATGTGCGGGCTGCTCAGCTGCTCAGGGCTGCTCAGGGCTGATCAGGGCCGTGGGACGGGTAGAGGTGCAAATCTTTGACGGCCGAGGGGATCCGTGAAATAGTAATCCCAAACACTGCCATGTATGCCTACATTGGGGTGGTATGATCCCAGGCAGTTCCCAGAAGTACTATACCCAGACGCTCCATGGGACTGCCATAGGACTGCCGCCCCATTGACCCCCAGTCAACCACCCCAATTGATCGCCATATATGGCAGTCCCATGGAGCGTCTGGGAATGCTTCACCACCTCTTTGGTGTTCGGAAGATATCGTCATCCTTCCGGGAGCTGTGCATAGGAAACCTCGCCAGCTTGGCGCACCTTTTCAGCTTCTTGTTTCGACTCACGAGGGGGTTTTGAAGCTCAAAAACCAGACGCCTCAAAACGGTGGGTTCTCCTCAGCCGAAGCCAAATCCTCTCATGTTCCCCTAGTGAGGCGGCATGAACATGGGACCTTCCAACGTTTTCTCATTCAAGCAGTTGTGACATGTTGTGAGAGTCTCCGGAAGGCAACGACTCCAAACAAAGAGACCTGCAGCTTCGTGACGTACCGTGACCTTTTTCCAGTGCCTTTCAGTGACCCTTTGAGACGTTTCTTCCCACCCTAGATCACCCTTTTGGATCTCCTCGTGGCAGCCCCACTTGTCACTCCAGGTCGGTGCAGGTGGAGGGTCGGTCGGTCGAAGGATCTCGGCCACCGGGACCGAGCTTCGACCGGGTCGACCAGTCGAGACACCATAGGGCTCGCAGCAGCTCAAAGGAGGGCTTCACCGTCCAGACCATGTCTTCAGGGCCTCACGCGAAAACAACTGTCCTGAGAAGTCTCAACGCCTGTTTTGGTTCTGGGGAAACTCTCACGCTTATTGTTGATGCGATTTGCTGGCTGCTTCGAGGGATTCGTCGTTTGTTGGCAACCTAGCAGTGGCCTGGCTGCCACAAGGCTGCCCCAAATCCACTCAGTTCTGCCTCTTTTCTTGTGAACTTCCTACCTGGCCGTGCCTGAGCTGCTCTTCTTCTTACCTCTTCTCAACGGTTCCGCCAGAGCCCCCCGACACGGTTCCGCCAGGGCACAGCTTCCGAGCCACGACCCCAGCTGGTGCTCGGGGCCTACATATGTCGTCCACATGTCCTCAAGATGCGGCAGAACAAAGAAGGCAGGAGGCCATCAGCTACGAACGGAGCAAGAAGCTACCCAGTAGCCTAAGGCATTTGCCCCTTCATCGGGGAAGCCCCCCCGATGAAGGAAAATGCGTGGAATGTGAGGCGTTTGCCCTGAAATCATCCATGGTGGAAGTGGACAACTCATCTAGACATCTGAAGACCAAAGAGGTGGTGAACTCACTCCACTTCCATGTTACTGTAGTTTTCCTTGGAGTGTAAGCGTTGGTCTTTCCTGAGATGTTTGGTTGGATCTGGCTCTTTGGTGTCGGAGATCCCTTTCCTGTCCGAAAACAAGCTTCCTCCAACCGATGCGTGCTCACTGACGATTTGGAAAACAAAGCCATTGGTGTACTCCTATCCACATTCGTCCCGTGTACCTGGGCGATCTTGGCGATCCTAGGAACCTGCCCTGCAGGAGGAGGGCCTCAAGCTCTGTCCGGGGCCAAAGGGCCAAGGCCGCTCTTTGAAATATGTCTCATCTCGAGCTCTCCTGAAGCGCCCAAGGGGCTGTGCCGGAAGAATGGACCCTTTGGCCGCCCAGTTGGTCTTCTTCGGTCCCAGTTGGCCGCCCAGCGGCGGGTGGGATCAGCATGGCCATCTGAAAGGGCGTGTCCCGTCCGCACCGCGCCGTGGTCACGGAGCGCTGCAGCAAGGCATCTGGTGCAGCTGACCAGGTGGCTGGATGGAGGTGTTGCTGGTGCTTTGCGAGCAAACATCAGATCTGCAGTGAAGACAGTGAAATCTGAATAAGACTTGCATTTTGCAGGAGTCTACTCGAGGATCATGTCGGGCTTATGAAGTGTTTTTTTCCGAATCGCTGTGAGTTGATTCTAGCGGTTTGGGAGTTGAGTGGATTTGATGCGAACTTGGGGGGTGTCTCCACCGGAAGTTGCCGGACTCCTTCGGAGAGTCTTCAAGGCAAAGCGGACATTCGATCATTCGATGGTACTCTCTGCGCGTGTTCGGGATACGGGCTCAGGACTTCGTATACTAGATGGTTGGATGTGGAAAAAACGTACTCAAGGGGAGAGCCTCTCTGGAAAGCGGCAATCCTAACAATGCTTCATGGTCAAAGGTGGCCGCTACAAACTACATAGAGCCCGGGGTGGTGTGGCTCGTCCCATCCAGTGAGTAGATGTGACGACGGGGCACTCCGAAGATCCATGATTAAGCGCCCCGAGCTCTGTGACTGCTGGTGGAACCCCGAGCTCTGTGATCCTTCACAGCTTCCATCCTGAGCACCCTGCTTGCGTCGGGACACAAAACGTCTGTCCAAAGCACGCCGTTGGACCGTCTTCCCCGCCTTTGGACCCTTCCCGCCCCAGCCAAAAGGTGTACTCTTGCGAGGGCCGCCTGAGAAAACCAAAGAAAGAGAGAGAGAGAGAGACATACCTGGACCATCCTGTCTGGGTGTCCAATGCAAGTCCCTAAGTAGTGTAGGGAAGTCCAGCCGCACACCCCATTGGCTGGTCCTGGTAGAACACAATTGTACGTATATTTGAGACTTCAGGCAATCAGTCACGACACTTCAGGCTACCCACCCTCCCACCCTCTGCAGCCCAGCCAGTTAGCCCGATAGAACATTCATAAACATTCCGCACATTAGTGGACAGTTTTCTAAAATCCCCACTCACCATCCGGGGTTGTGTGGCCGGTCCCGGTCGCTCACGTGGAACCGACATTGCACACTCTCTTGGCGATGTTCCCGGTCTCTCCAAACGACCCGCGGAGCGGTGTGTATATACGTTCCAATTCCGGCAAGACGCCTGAGACTCCTCGCCCGAATGGGTTTTGGATGTTCGATGCTTTGGGTCTATATCCCTTCTTCCGGTCTTTGGAGGGTCGGTTTCCCCAGTTACATACCAGGACCGACGCCAACAGGTCACCACCTGCGACCTTTAAGTCTAGCCTCCATTTCGGAGACCTGTTGCTTTCGGTGCTGGTGCTCATTGTATGCCGTGGGTTTTTGAGGGTAAGTCCTAAAAATCCGCGGGCTTGGCTCCTTTGAAGAAATAGGACTTGGCTGACACAGCCAGGGCGTTTTGCCGCACAAACCACTCCAAGTGAAATCACAAAGATCAGGTTTGGCGTCCAAGTGCCAATACAACAAGTAGGCCCCTACAAAGGATTCTTTCGCAAGGTTGCTTCAAAATTGGGGGAATGAACCACAGCTTGTGCCAATCTGTTGTCATGAACGATGCAAGCTTCGACTATTGGGACAGCCCTTTAAAGGGCCTCTTTGGGGGTAAGTCACCCCGACAGCATAAGGAAGAATAGACCTGTGGGTCCTTGGCCTTATAAGCATTGCATCAAAGCCAGGCATACATGCTTGGGTACGAGCTACAGGAAGCTTCCCCACTATATAGCTGTGAGGGGGGACGCAACCCTGGAAACTCTTACATTGGACGCATCAGGACTGCAATTAGTTTCAGCAGACAGATATATGCAGCGAACTGCACATGTATAGCGCATGGTCTGTCTGGTAGATAGCACAGCACGACCTTTGCTGCAGACAAGGAGCAGAAAATGGAATTCACACACACCAGAAATGACTCCATCCGGACCAGCGATGACCTCTTTGCAGCACTGGTGACCCTGGCAGGGAAAGCAAAACAGTGAAAGAGTCGGGACTCGGAGGCAGCCAGAGCCCAATGTGTGCAGAATCAAAACCCTCAAGTTGGTGGAGTGTGTGTTGTTTCCTCTTTCGGGCCAAATCCCCGAGCTCAGCAGGATCAAAACGTCCGATTGAAAGGATCATCAAGGTCGCTCACCTGTCGACACTCCAGACGATGGGATGGACTGACCTGTTTCTGCCGATCCGGCCCGGGGCGGACCACGGCGTCCAGGTGGCGGCCATGTGTCGTGTCAGTTCGTGTTGTGTCAGGGTCATGGAGAGGTTGAGTGACCTTTTCACTAGGGCCCGTCACCTGGGATACCGAACTGGGATAGTCGAACTACGGTCCTTCAACCTCTGTTGGGGGTCATGGAGCTCAACGTGAAACCCGCCCGACGCGGTCCTCCAAGGTTGAGGGTATCAGCCTGCTGATCACTGTGACCTCGACACCGGTCAGACCGCGCGCCCGGGCCCGGAGAGGAGACGTCTCTTCCAAGGAAGTGGAGCACCAAATGAGGTTGTGTAAAAACCCCCTACCTTTCCCTATACCACTTTCGACGTTATCGCTGTTTTTTCTTCCTTATCGTTTTACAGCACTTTGACTAGCTGCAACAAATGTAACAGTATAATTTAGGTACAGTGTGATGTAGTGTGTGCACTACATGCTTGTGGTGTGTGGAACCTTGCAGATATGAAGACATTAGGCACACTTCATTCCAACTACACCCATGAGGTGGCCTGCCTACGGAAAGGTGTTTTAGGCTCGCTGTGTTATCGTTTTTGTCATCGTTGTGTTATCGTTTTCGTGCCTTGTGCAAGTTGGAAAACCATGTGGCACGACAATGCTGCAGCACAAGGCTACAGCGGACCAAGCCCTTCCACCTCTGTCCAAGCATACACCACGTCTCGCATGTCAAGGGTTTTGCACAAGAGTCATCGGGGGTTATCTTTTTTTTTGCTTCCTTATCGTTTTACAGGGGATTGAGCATGCTTCCAGAAAAAACGGACATGCGAATACTAATTTCTTACATGGGGGGTTTTTATACTCTCTCAAATGGGATCGATGTCTTTTAAAAAACAAGCGCAAGTTGAAGATTCATAGGGTCCTAAGATGATCCATGGTCATCTTTACAGGATTCTTTGGTGGGCGTTTTCTCTTGAGACCAATCATATTAAGTATAGAAATCAGGTTGGGTAAAACTAGGGCTGTTTGGTACGGGCCTTGTGGCGTGAATGGCTCTTATAAGTCTAATTTCCACGAACTTGCCAGCTTTACTGCCCTCAACGCTCATCTTTCCTTTCTGCATCTACCACATGCAGTGTCGCACCACCCGACCTAGTCATCTGAGCCACCTCTTGCAGCGTCCCTGAAATTCCCTCAACATCGCTGGGTCGGCCATGCAGACTCTCCCCTTCCAAGCCCGGTTCGCATGGCCGGCATGACCGCACGGCCCGGTCGAACGGAGGAAGCTCCAACATTCAGGGTCAAGCTTTCTCCACCGCTTTTCAGGGGATCCCATCTTTCAGCAGGCAGGTGATGGTCGATGGTGACCTGAAGAAGACACGTTTCCAGACATTTCAAGCACCACAACCTTCGTGAAACCGACGGTGAAACGGACCCATGCTCGGCACGCTTGGTTGTGATGGGACTGCTCCGAGGATGGGGGGGGCTCCAATGTCATCCTGTGAAGACGGCCTCCAACCTAAGAATGATGGCCTCCAACCTACTCCGGAAGAACATTATACGGTCCTAAGCAAAACACCTTCCGGGACAGGAAGTCAGACTCGTCGCTCCAGGGTGTTTCGGACGGGCGAACGAATCAGCTGCGCACAGCTGGAGGCCGCGGACCCAAATGACCCGTGGACCCAAATGCCCCCAAGGACCACGCATCTTGAGGCCGTTGCCCCACGGTGGCGGTTCCTGCTGGTCTTTTTTGCGGGGACCGCATTCCCCACAGATGATTTCAAGGCCTCCAAAGGCCTCCCAATTTGAGGCTGTGGCAGGCGTCTGCGGTTCCACGGACAACTGCACCATCCAGTTGGCCTTGATGGAATTCACCTGAACGTTCTGCCGGACGATCCACCAAGCCAGCGTCCACCCACTTTGACACCCCCATTCCTGGGGTTCGAAGTGCTTCTTTGGGGTTCGAAGTTCGTGCTGGTTGTTCTTCCCCCGAAACAACACATTCCCTAAACCTCCAGTCGCACCAGGTACGCCTGGACCCTCCTGGCACCCACCCCAGTCCCACCTTCTCAGGTTCGGTACTTGGGGGCCGAAAACGACTAGTGGGTGAACAACACGTGGTCCTTGTTTTTCCTGCAGGTTGGACTCCCAGAACGTTCTGGGCACCACCAAAAAGGCCACACAGGCAGCACACACCTTAACCTTTCGCGGCGCAAACGCAAACACCACGGTCGGGCCGGTGGATCGGGTTTCCAGGTGATCGGGTCAATAGGTCAGGTGGATATCCTTCACGACCGCATACAGCATGGACTCGCGGTGAGTCGATTCAATCCCCCCATGGTTCACCCAGTGGTTCACCCATCTGCTGAAGTGCGCCCCTTCGGTACAGAAGGCAGCATGGGGTGGCCAAGCTCATGGGATGTTTGAAAACGCGTCGTTCAGTGTGCGTGGACACTTCAATCAAGGTCAGACGTTCCACTGACTGAGACGTTCCACCACCAGCTCCGTCAAGAACGAGTTGGTTCGAAGGTGTGTGGGTGGCCCCTGAGGAAACCACCCCGAGCAACCAATTCCTGGTCGGACTCTCTGGTCGGATGGAGCAAACCAACAGAGGTTCAGTGACCTGATAGGACCCTACCAGGGTACCTATGGGATATTCTTCAACCTCTGCTGGAATTCTCAAAATCTTCACACCTCAAATCACCTGGGGTTCCAATAGAAACTCCACGTGGTCAGGTCACGACCATTCAAACACGAGATGGCAGTCTCCCGCCTCAGGTCCAGGTATACTTACCTAGAACCTGAGTGACATCTATTTGGGATCACCAACCACCTAAGACATGCTGTTCTCCCTGCTAAAAAAGAAGAATGGGCCATAGGCATATAATATACGATCAGACCAGGTGCTTGCCTGCTTCCCAGTCGGTGTGTCACCGGTCTCCACTGGGCTGAGGGTCCACACGGTGCTTTCAAGGCTCACGGTGGAGTCCTCGGCTGCTGCACCAGGCCTCTCCGGCACCAGCTCCTCCAACTTGAAGAGCCAGGAGCCCCTAGTAGTGTTCTTGTTCCTAGTAGTGGGGCCAGGAGCCCCTAGTAGCTTCTTGCTCCCAGTTTAAGGCCAGGAGCCCCTAGTAGCGTCCTCCAACTTGAAGAGTCTTTGGCACAAGCTCATGGCTTTCGTGGAGCACGAGCACCCGTGCTCCGTGAGGCGCGACCCCTCCACGTTGATGTGAGGCGTTGTTTGGAAGCCCCGAATGGGAGGAAACTCGGAGCCTGTGGGAAAACAATATAGCTATAGTAACAAAGGGCATCGCTACTAGGAGCAAGAAGCTACGAACGTAGCTCTTGGATGTTCATCTTGGAGATGCACCGATGTAGAGAGATGTACCGACTATCCACCACATGACTTTGGGCGAGATATTAAACTTTGTAAGTCCTTGAGCCAAAATACAGCACCAACTAGAACGTCAGGTGCTGTTTTCATCAAACAAACTAGTTAGGAGTTCTTCGTAAAATTGATGTTGACTCTGTCCATAATTCTCTGGAAGTTGTCTATAAACATTTCTACAATCATGAGACATGGTCGCTTTTCTCTACACATATTGCTCCGGCACATCTGCGGTACCGTGCCTGTCTTGGAGCAACTGAGATTGGTCAAATAAGCTTCTCAAACCGAGTGTTTCAAGCATTGCAAGCTGCCAAAACGCTTGAGCGCGTTCAACTCATCGACATGAAGAAATTACGGAGCAGCACCTCTTAAACTCTTCAGGTGACCCCAACAGATCGCTCGTGAGAGCCACAAAAGGCTTTGCCATGGATGAATGAAAACTTTGGCATGCAATTTATGTCTTGATGTCAAAAATTTGCTTAAAGGCAAAACTCCAAGCCGTTTAGAATTACAAGCTCGTGGAGCAACTTTTAAAACAGCGCTTCAAGGAGCCTCCTCAGATCATGAAATCCCCGATGAGGAAGAACAGCCGTGGGACTTAGACGGACATGTCACTTGTCAAGGTGGCTAAGGCTACATCAATGCCGATGCCTTTCAACTGGCTCCACTGTCGTAGTTGCATCTGGCGAAAAGGAATTCTGTCGGCTTCTGCCGGCGTGATTGATTTGGAAGTCTATATGTGGGTCAGTCGTACAAAAGGATAGCTTTGTGGCACCATACGCTGGTGCTGTTTGAGCACACTGATGGCCACACTGGTCACTTGTGGTGAAAATGCAGATGCACTAGGGCCAACCAGGCGGTCGCCGATTTTGCCCGATGGGTGCAGAAGCCAACGGCTTCTTTCTTAACAAAAGGCATTGAACCGGGTATGACAAGGCTCGAACGGCCCGTCTGGTGGTCATTCTCTATGTAGGAACTAATAGGGACCATCTGAAACGGATCGCCCTTGGGCACTGAGATGCACTGAGGTACCATGTCTCCCTTCTTCCGCAACAATTCTGGCGAACACCACCACTGGCAAGAGTCAAGAGTCGCTTGCTGGGCTGATTTCAACAGAAACCTCTCAAGCCGTAGCTCAAGCCTTGTCAAAGGCAAAAGCAGCCAACATGGCAGCCAAGAAAATGAAAGATGGACCAGCGGGCTGTTTCTCCACGGCGTCTTCTCCACCAATCGCCAATCGCCAATGATAGTCTTCTGAGTCTTCTGCATCGCTAGTAGCTTCTTGCTACTAGCAGCAATGCCAGGAGCGCCCCGTTTGTAGCGTCCGATCGCTCTGTTCGAGTCGCGATGCCCTTGTTCCGTTCGTCGCGACTCTTGCTAATGTGAGACTCTGAGACCCACAGGAGGACGTCTTGGGCCAAAGAAACATGTCAATTGCTGCGTCAGTCATCGCGCGCTGCTACTTTCCCTCCTCGTTTTCTCAAATGCATGTGCCTCAGCGCCGCTCTTCGGTGGCCCCTTTTGTAGACCGACCGAGCTTGGCATCAGGAGCAAAAGGAGGGATTTGAAACCACAAAAGCTCAACAGGATGGCATGTACCTCTTCACACATCATTGGCCATGGCGGACGTTCGCAGACTCTTCATCAAGTTTTCCAACAGAGGTTGAAGGACCGTAGTTCGACTATCCCAGTTCGGTATCCCAGTAGCTCCGGGCCCTATAGTGAGTTCAGGTCACTCAACCTCTCTTGGTTGGAATGAACACTTCCAAGAACCATGGGGTGATGGCTCGTCGTCCGGAATTGACCTGACGGGTCGCGACCCGGCGAGAGTGCATCGACGACGTAGTCTGTCTCAAGCAGGTCTGAGCGCAATCCGCGGCAATCCGGCAGTTCCTAGTGGATCCCATGGCAGTTCCCAGAAGTACTATGCCCAAACACGACTAATGGGACTGGCATAGGACTGCCGATCAATTGACCCCCAGTCAAACACCCCAATGTAGATAGGTAAAATATGCCAGTCCCATGGAGTGTCTGGGATAAGGAACGCAGGGATTCGTTCGGTTGGAAAAAAACGTCACCACTGGGACTTACTCTGGGGCTTTTGGAGCGGCAAGGTGGCAAGCAACTGAGATGGTTTGGGTGATAGCTATTATGGTAGCGTGTTCTTCCATTCGAAGATGAGACTGGTCTCACTGGGTCCATCCGGTTGCGATGAGACCATCGCCCCTGCACAGTCGATGAGACCGTGCAGTTTCTCCTGCACGCGGGAAACGCGCGTGCCAGGCGTTTGGAGCTGGGCGGGGCCAGGCACGGCAGGCGTCTTGTTTGCGGGAGAAGAAACATGTGATGTGAGAGATTGCAAGCACTTCCAAGTCAGTCTGCACAGAGTAGGCAGCTCGTTGCCTAGAGGTATAGAAATGTAATTCTTAAAACCTCACGGAAAGTCGACTCACGAAAGTTGTGGCGTCGTTCATCTTCCGCTTGGTCCGTCATGGAGAGGTTCCAGCTGAAGGAACCTCTCGCTTCGTCTCAGATCGTCCATGAACAAGTCACCCAAATCCTTTAACAAGCTCGAAGTCACCCAAGTCCAATCATCCTCAGTCACCGAAATCATCATGTTCTTCCGTTCAACCCGAAAACAGTTTCGAACCATTCGAGCCACTCTCCCATGGTTCTTCCCAGTCCAGGTCTGACCATTCTCGACTGGTACAGCTCGACCGATTCGACCCGCGTCGCGACAGGTCCCGGTCACCCGGATCCCGACCCGGATGAACCGACCCCTCCGACCCCTCCAGGGCCCGACCCGGGTCGCGTCTGGGCAGGTTGGATGGAAGTTCCATGTTTTATTCTTCTATTTAGATGTAGAATGGACGAGTAGATTAGATGTTCGAACTATTGTTCTATCTGACTGAAGAATTCAATGCCTTGAGAGACGGCCGTCTTCGCCCAGTTCTCCAAGCTCCGAGGTTCATCTCTTTCAACTCACCCGTCACCTGCCGTTCGACCAGGCCCGCGCCATTCGACCGGATTCCTCTCTTCGCGTCGAGCAGGCGCCTGCATGAGGAGTGGAGCTGCAGTGGAGTGGAGCTGTTGGTCCTAATCTGCAGACCAAGTTGTTGGCACCTCAAAGTAGTTGGCGAATCGGTGATTGTTTGGAGTGCTCAGAATACGACATACCCTTGGTTGTTGGAGACTTTCTTGTGATGTGCGCTACAAAACAAACCAACATACTAGAGATAAACTCATATAATGTTGGGATAATCATATTCAGTATAGCTACATGAGTCCTTGAGCCAAAGTACAACACCGCAACACCATATATATAGACTAACACATACTGTCCCTATCAAACAAAAAAAGACACCATGGACTTCTTCATAGCATCGATGTTGAATCTGTTCATTGTTTTCTGAAGTGCTATAGAAACATTTGGACAGAAAGCAAGTACAAATCATGAGACGTGGTCGCTTCTCTACATGTTGCTCCTCTCCATATTGCCCTGCCGCACTGCTAGGGTAGTACTGTGCCTCGTGTGGAGCAGCTGAACTTTGTCAGCTGCGCAGCCCAGTGCGAGTGCTTCAGGCACTGCAAACTGCCCAAGTGCTTAGGCATTGAACTTATCTGTCGATGTCAAGAATTTGCTTGAAAGCAGCACTCCAAGCACTTTGGATTTCCATGTTTCTGCTTGCCTGACTCCAGGCTTACTCGTGCCGGAGAACCATGTAAGCCTGGTGCCCAAGAACATCCAAGAACCAAGAACCATGGATGAAGCTTTGCCATTGACAGGAGCCAATTCGTTTAAAGCAGCTTCCACACAGGGCTTCAAGCGGCACTACAAGCATTATTCGTCCACAGGGGAGGACTCTTCTCAGATGAAATCTGCAATGGGGAATAGCAGTCCTGGCACTTAGACTGACGTGTCAATTGTCAAGGTGGCTACATCAATGCCTTTCAAGTGGTTCCACTGTGATAAGTTGTTACTTGCATCTGGTGAAAAATTCTGCTGGGTCCCCTATGTCTAGGGAAATCTGATGGGCGGGTTTTGTGGGTCAGTCGTACAAAAACGATAACTTTGTGGCACCATGCGCTGGTGGTGTTTGAGCACACTGATGGCCACCACACTAGCCACACATGTGGCAGTAGCAAATGAAATGGCAAATGCACGAGGGCCGCAGAAGGCGGGATGCTGCTGCACATGGCGGGATGCGAAGAAAAGGCGCACCTGAGACATTTGACAGGCCGTTGATCCGTAAACGAGACCCGTCACCCGGGTGGCGTGGTGTGCGGACTGATGATATGGCGGCTATGTCTTCGTTCTCAGTTGGAAGCCAAACACGGCCAGCACTTAGCTTGGGCGAACAACAGCTCAACCTTCCTTGGTCTTGGTCCAAGGACATCAAGCGTAGGAAGACCTCAGCTCAATCATCCTTGAGACATTGGCCAACAGAGACAGGGTCGGATTCCTGTCCATGCAGTTCCAATGTCTAAGATCTGCAATCCCTCAAAACCCGCAGAATGGGTAGAAACAAAGTGCCGGGAGATCGGTACCAGGAATCGAATCGGTGAATGACAAAGCGTCAGAGTGCGGAGTCCTGAATTACTGTCACGCTTCAGGACGAGCTCCGGTCATCCCAATCCCAGAGGATGAGCTTTTTCACGGAGGAGCACATCTAAGTGAACCAAAGTGGGGCAGGGCAAATGCTGAACCCAACGAACCTCAGAGCCGCGCTTGAGATGCGCTTGCTTCCGAAACAAATGAAATGGAAGCGGAACGGTTCAGCGCACGCGCTGGAAAGACGCGGACACCAGGTCCGACCGGCGGCCGTCATCGGCACGTGACCAACTTCTGCAGGCTGAAAGCGACAGACTTCGTGTCTCTTTGGGTTTCCTGATGCGTCTTGAAACGCTCTTGTACAAGTGACCCGAACTCACGAAACACGAAACAGTACATGTTACAAACGCAGTCGCCTTACTTATTCTACGATTCTAGTCCCTCCGAGCTATCTTGTTTCAAATGAAGTGGCATATCAAACGAACGAAAGCCATGATGCATCCATGATGCCTGCTTCCAGCACACAAATGGAGTTTCCAAGAGTTTCCTCAAGATGAGTTTCGGCTCCCCTTTTCTCTGGCGTGATGTACAAATCCGCCAGGGAACATATCCCCTGACCAACTTTATCGCCGGGTTCGCACCATATGATTCATCGCTTCGGCAAAAGTGAAAGAGCGCAGTCTCGCGGCGCACAAACAGTTGGACAGTGCAGCTGTCAAGATTGACGTAAAGCAGGGCCTTGAGCTAGAGGAGAGCTTTCCGTCCAGTGGTGGATTTGGTCAGGGGCACTTCAAAAGAACCCTTGGCCAGCAAAAGCGGCTCCTGTTCCATGGAAGGGTGTTGCTTGGCTTTACAATCTGCTTTGATAAATGCCCTTCACTTGCACACAAAATAGGACATCGCCATACACGGTTGGTAAATGTTTGTATTTTGGCGCCATTTCCAAGTTGCAAATAACGTTCAAGTAAAGGGTATAGTTCCTACAGAGGCAAAGTGATCCATTGATGCTTTGAATGGCACGCTGGACAAACCCATGGAGCAAACCTGCTAATTGACTTTATCTCCGGGTTCGTACCATATGATTCATCGCTTCAGCTTAAAAGTGAAAGAGGAGAAGTCTTTTGTAGCAAGTTTGGCGGCGCACAAACAGCTGGACAGCGCAACTGTCAAGATTGACGTAAAGCAGGGCCTTGAGCTAGAGAGAGCTTTCCGTTCACTGATAGATTTGGTCACGGGGACTTCAAAAGAACCCTTGGCCAGAAAAATCGGCTCCTGTTCCATGGAAGCATGCTGCTTGGCTTTACAATCTGCCTTGATAAATGCCCTTCACTTGCACAAAAACAAGCACTGCCAAATGCTGTTGGTAATTGTTTGTATTTCGGTGCTATTTGTCCGATTGGCAAACAGATATTAATTTAAGTGTCAGGCCAGGTATGTTATGTACCCGCACGGTGCTGAATTTCGAGATGAGTTTCCATGAGTTTCCTCTTGCTCTTGAAAGGCGCAATCTGCAAAGCCGAAGGAACCTGCTGAATACTCTAGAACCCTTTTTGCAAATACCACTCACAGCTTCCTCAAAACTGGAGTGATGCACATCTTCCTGGAGTTGTACGACTGATCATGGCCGTCAGTACGAACTTCTATTGAACCGCTTTTCTGTAAAACTGTTGGTTGATTGTCCACAAGAGGTTGTTTGTACCAGGCTTGGTATGTCAGATCCGAGAAGTCTCTGAATGCCTTGGTCGTATCAACCCAGCGTTGTCCGCATGTCACACTCAACCACTGCAAATGTCCCACACATGACATGCGGTGAGGCCCACGTCATGCTCCGTCAGTTTGCAAAACAGAAAGATCCTTGGGCAGCCGACTTAATGTTGGCGGATAAAAAGGGGTGTTTGCTACTATCACAAATGCAACACCTTGGAGGCTGTGGCTTTTCAAAGGCCACTCATCCGCAGCCTGCCTAGGCTGATAATTAGTTCGCTGCCAATTTCCAACTCCTTGACATACTTCAAGAACCCTGAAGTTTACGCTCCTTACTCTGCTCCAACATGACACTTGCGGTCTACAGCGGATCGGATTAACACGTCCATTTTGCCTGGCAGGTACAGCACGGTCAGATTTCCAACGGGAAAGGGTTTGTCGTGTTTTAGAAGGAAAGGATCACGAAGTCGTCGTCACGTCGGGAAGGGAACCCCCTCCCGAGACGCCAAGACGCAGATGACCGAGATCCTCCCGGGTCAAGGAGAAACTCCGCCAAGAAACAAGCCAGTGCTGGAATCTCAAGCTGGAATCTCAATTCAAGCAAATCACATGCTGATCAATGCAACCGAGGGCGTGTCCCTCTTGGGTTCAAGCACTTGAGGTTGAAGATGGTTGAAGCAAAGTTGGGCGTCAGGTCAACCACACTTCCTCTGACAGTGGATTAGGTTACACAGACTTCAAGAAAAGCTGGGCCAGCAAATGTCGCCTCGCTTTAGACGATGCCTCCTGTCTGATGTGGCAAACTGTCTCCACAATGGCCTTCACAACATCCCGAAAGCTGAAGGAAGGAAAATTGCCTCACACAAGAATCACAAGAACAAATTGCAGAATCGAAGCTATTGGCTATTGGAAAGGTCGAGTCAAGGTCAGCGACTCTGTTGGCGACTCGACTCGGGACAATCCGAAGAACCAGACAGGAGAAGGACTTGAGGACTCTGTATGGTACTTGAGGACTTGAGAGTGACAGGTTTCGAAGAACGGACACCTGTCACTCTCAACAGATCGACGGTTCGACGGTGGTGATCATCGAGATGTTCATGAGAACGGAGGTGTGGATCGGTGTGGAATGGCCGGAGACTGGAGACGGTCGGAAGAAGGAACGAAGATGAATTCTGCCGCCGGAAGAACTGTGTAAACGCACAACGGTTTGATCAGAACACGTGGTCAGTTGATCTCAACACGTGTTCAGCATTGTTACAGCCACATAAGCTGAACACCCGCTCTTCAATCGCTTCATTGCTGTCTCAACTACGAATGACTTCTGACCGGGACCAACAGAGGTTAAGTGACCTTATAGGACCCTACCAGGGTACCTATGGGATAGCTTATAGGGTTCTTCAACCTCTGGGAAGTTGGTGAATGCTCCGGCGGAAAGGCTCGGAGTGGGCAAGACGAGCAACGCACGACTCGATGCCGCGCACGTGGCCCAGCGCAGGATTGCAAGGCACTTCTGCTGAGTGCGCCAATTCTCAAGCCGCAAGCCTCACAAAAAGCGACCAACACCGCTTTGAAACAACTTGGCCCAGAGCTTAATTTGCAATTCCCATGACAAAGCGTGCAAGCTTCCACCTCTTGAATAACTTTAGTATGCTCTCGAACATTTGCGCAGTGGGTCAAATCCGACGAAAACTGATTGCTCAAACTCCGCTTCAGCAAATCAACTTTCCCACTGACATGGTCCTGGGGAGCTTTTGAAATGGTAGACGAAAAGACAGGACGTTTCTGGACCCATAGAAACATGCACTTACGGTCTCCAACACGCATAAAGGATCATAAAGGCCACTTCGGGGCAAAACTGTGCAACTGATCAAACTCAGTCAAGGAGTTGGTCTGCACCTCCCAACCCAGCCGGGTCAACGGTGCACACGGTGTGCTGCACACTCATACAAACAGGTCTGGTCAGGTCTGGGGTCTGACGTTGTTTCTTGTACCAGCGGGTCTGATGTTGAGAGGCCGAAGGTCGCAAACGGTGGAGGTTGGTGGATTCATAACCCTCGATACGGAGATTAACATTAGCTGCCTTATAAGCTCAGTGAACTGGACGCTTTTTCTGTGCCGCCTGACCCCCGCACCAGTCTTGTTTCTTTTGTTTATGCTGCTTCTACGGGTTGGTTGGTTGGTGAAGGGAGTCTCCACATGGGCGGCTTCGCAAAAACTATTAAGTAATGATCCTGGTCCCAGTTTGCTTTCGCAGAGCTTTCGCAGAGCTTTTGCGACCTGCATTGACTTGGCTTTCGCGGAAGGCGTTCCTTTCGCAACGATGCATGTTCGATTGGGATTATATTAAATTCAACTTGCTTGCGCAAAACAAGTTCTTGTAGAGAGAGGCTTTCGCGAGGCTTTCGCAAAGCTTTCGCGACCTGCGTTTTGTCTTTCGCGAAAGCATGTGAGTTTACAGTTTGTACTCTTTTCATCATAGGGCTTCTTGAAGTTGCTCACTGGAATTTGGAGCATCCGGTTTATCATTGACATTAAGTATGTGGCCTCACTGCATTTGCTTGCTTGCGCAGGGGATCATATGGAGCAAATCACACTGCATTATCTCTAACTGGAGCAGGATCGATGGCCAGTCTCTCTCAATCTGCCGCTTGGCACGATTCTAAAGTTCTCTTTTTGTGCCTCGCACACCTCTTTTGTCCCACCTGTCTCCACCGGAAGGCCCCACGTGGCGTGCCGAAGCCCGAAACCCGAAACCCTCAACACCGCTCCTCCACACGGAAAAACGCACCACGGAGCCGGCTCCAAACGCATCTCTCAAACCGAAAATCGACCAGCGGAAAACAAGGATGCTGAGAGGGAACCTCACAACTCACACTTGTTCATGCATTTGTTTTATCAAAGTTAGAATGTGCGGCAAAGGTCGACGTCTGAAGCATGTTGACTTGCAGATAACGCATGATCCGGCGTGAAAAAAGAACGAGTAGTAGAACGAGTTTCTCGGAGATCTGTAAGCCTTTTCTTCTGTGTGTTGGCAAATTTGCTTTTGCTGGCAGGATGAGATGCAAGGAAGAATCTTGCAGTGTGATGAATGTCTGTGCTTTATCCGAAAACGCAACAAGGCAAGTCCATCCAGTTAGGCCCATTTTGTGAACCATTCCCATTCACAAGTCCAATCTGGTGTCTTTTCGGTGGATCAGGGCTGCTGCCGGGCAGACTGGCGGCCACACCGCAACTCCACTGAGCGCAAGAACTCCACTGAGCGCATTCGCCGCAAAACTGGAGGCATCCGGAGGCACATGGAGGCATCCCAGACGGGACGCATACGCCGCCATGGCCTCCAACCGACCGCGATGGCCGAAGCGGCTAGCCCTACAAACACATGGCGTTGGTCAGCGACGGAGTCAGAGTCGTGGCGTTGGAGTCTGCCTGATCCGCTGCGATACACTCAGCTGTTTCAGTCGAAAGTGCAACAAGGCAAGTCTATTCAGCTAGTCCAAGCTTGTGAATCGCTTATCTCCACAAGTCCAAGCAGGCTTCACTCTCTTCACGTTGTGTTTACCGCGCCAGGTCATGTTTAAGACGAGGATAGAATTTGCACAGCTCCATACAGATTGCAACCCTGAGCACTCAAACGAAAAGACTTGAAGCGCACGGCGGGGCATGGAGGCATCCGGCTTTGGCACCATTCGTTCGGCAGGAGGGTTTTCTCATACAACACATAGCCATGAAACAGGAAAGGAGTAGACACACCGGAAACACAACACATAGAAGGCACGAGGCCCATCAGGCCATCATCCCGCAGCATTCAGATTTTTTGCATAATTAGTTTGTCATCACGACCAATCGATGATATACCGTCAGTCAACTGCAGTTGTGTTTACATCTAGACTTCCAAGACCAATCAATCCTGACCTGGTTTTGTGTAAAAGCCTTAGTAAGACAACGGTTCTGGATTCAGCCTATCAATGATGCCGGGAAGATCCAGGTTTCGTGAATTGCGACTTCCTTCGGGAGTGCACTGCATCGGCAACAGGAGTGCGACAGACCCTCGGCGACAGACCCGCGGCGCAGGGACCTGCGCACGTTGGATGTGGGCGTTGGCCAGAAAATGCCACGAACCTCCGGTTAACCAACAGAGGTTAAGTGACCTGAACGTTCGGACCCGTCACCAGGGTACCCAACTGGGATAGCTTAGTTCGGGTTCTGACCCACCTCTGCTGGAAGTCAGTGCACATCATTCGAACGGTTCAGGGCCGGGCACAAAGCTGATCATCCAGATCGACCTGTCAAGATCAAATCATTGGATCAACCGATCGGCAGATCTACAAACAGCAATGCTCTTAATTCAGTTGGATGGCATACCTGATGGACATGTTGGATGGCATGGATCTCCATCAATTTGGCGGAGGAGCCACGTGCCGAGACGCACGAAATGGCCGGAAACCTGGCATAAAACATGTGCAGCCTTCTCTGACCACAGTTCGAGAGAGCCTTTTCCCTCTTGGAATCGGAGAGTTCCCGCCGGAGCCCCATGGAGACGGTCAATGAGAGGCGCAAACTACCGCCCAATGGACGACAAGCTGCTCACGAGTAGGAGGTCCTGGAGTCGTTTGAGTGGACGTTTGAGTCGTTCGGTGCAAGCATAATTTCTTCAAGCTCGAGCGCAAGAACTTGGCCTTACCATATGCCAGCAACACCTACGGCAGAGTGGTCACCTCATGTTCGGGCTCCACACCCTTTTGACCAGGCGACACCATCCATGTCCCCAACCCCCAGGATCAAATTCCGCCTGGTCTGCTGCCATGATACACTGAGCTGTTTGTCGAAAACGCAACAATAGGCATTACATGAGAAGAACGAGCACAAGTTTCCGTCTTGGATCTGTTCGAGCACTATCTTCGAAGTCTTCTGTTTCCACATGGTTGTCCACATATCTATCTTTCGCAGATCTTTTGCGAAACGCGCACTCGGAGAAAAACTTGTTGCGCACCACATAGCCTAGGCTCTCGATGAACCTAGGCCTTCGACTCCTTCGACTGCTGACCTTTTAATGCCAAATAAGCAAAGCGGCTTATTTGTCGCTGAACCACCGCAGTTTGTTCGGGCCAAACATACTTGGTGCCATCTGTCGGCCAACCAACTAATTCACAATCTAATGATCGGTTGCTGGCAGCCTGTGAGTGGCATCATGCCGTTGTACGAGGCTAGCTTTAAAGAATGGAAGGAGAGCCTTGCCAGAAGAACGAGGCAAAGCAGGCAGCACAAGTTTCCGTCTTTGATCAGGATCTGTTCGAGCATGCTTTAGCTGCTACACGTACAAGTACACGTTGGCATGGATTCTACAGTACTTGACCTCGTGAAATGGAGCTGGACTGCAGAGTGCTGCTCTCTCTAAGAACCCCATAAAGGGCGGGCAGCTCCTTGTTCGGGAACCGAAATTGTGCTTGATCTAAATTTATTCTCACAAAAGCGCCGCTTTCGCGAATCTTTCGCGAACTCCATGATAAATTTTCGCGGGGTGGCATATCTATCTTAGAAGTCTTCTGTTTCCACATATCTATCTGTTGCAAATCTTTCGCGAGAACCGTGCCGTCTTTACGTCCGCGCACTCGGAGAACAACTTTTGAGCGCCACATAGCCTATAGGCTCTGGATGAACACCTTCGACTCCTTCGACTGTTGACCTTTTAATTTCAAGTACGTACAGCAGCTGATTTGTCGCTGAACCACCGCAGTTTGTTCAGGCCAAACATACTTGGTCCATCTTGGTCCCATCTGTTGGCAAACCAATCAATTCACAATCTAATGATCGGTTGCTGGCAGCCTCTGAGTGGCACCATGCCGTTGTACGAGGCTAGCTTTCAAGAATGGGAGGAGAGCCTTGCAAGAGTTGGCATCTGAGAAGAACGAGGAAAAACAAGGCAGAACCAGTTGCCGTCTTTGATCACGAGCCCTTTGTACATGCTTTAGCTGCCACATATACAAGTGCACGTTGGCATGGACTCTACAGTGCTTGACCTCGTGAAATGGAGCTGAACTGCAGAGTGCAGCTCTCTCTCTCTCTCTCTCTCTCCAAGAACCCCACAAAGGGCAGGCAGCTCCTTGAACCACCGCCGCTTGTTCGGGCCAAATGTACTTGGTGCTATTTGTGGGCAAACCAATTCATTCACAATCGAACTAACATGAAGCAACTATCAACCCCCGGACCATGAGAAGTCACTTCAATTCCCTTGGAAAAATCCTCTCTAGCAGCCTGGCTCTGTCATTCCAAGCTAAAAAGTGTTTTTGTGGTGACCACGGGGCCTTTCTGCACTGGACACAAGCCTTCGCAGTCCTGCCTTCGCAGACTGCTCTGCGCGAAGGCAACGCATTTCTGTGCGAAGGGCCTTCGTTGCCATCCACAGGTACTGCAGTCATGTGGTGCCTTCGCGAAATCTCTTCGATTGTCCCTGGAGTCTCAGTTCGTACCTCGGAAAATGGGTACAAGTACAATAGGGTCATGTCCCATTTTCTAATGTACTTGAAGTCGGGTCCAGGTAAATGCAATTTTGAGATCGTTGTCTAAGCACTTTTGAATTTGCGTGAAGCATTTTGGGCGGCTTCGCGCGGGAAGTGCATCCAATGGCTAACCCCCCCCTTCAAAGGCATGCGAACGTATTCAGTTCCACTTTTGCATAATTACATACCAATGACAATGCTCAAACTACCTGTTTTGTCTTGGGCATTCTTGAGCTCCTCCATGTTCAACCAAGCGGTTCAATTTGGCCATCCGCAGGAAGACGTCAGTGTAGGATGCGACTCTGTCATCGCAGGTGTTTCTTTGCGCATGATTTGACACTCTATGTGTCTCACAAGTTGTGATGAGGTTAGGAAGGAGCAACAAATGCTGTGGCAAGGCCAGCGTTCTTGGAGTTCCAAAGTTGCCCCACGCCAAGAGTTCCAGGCACACGGATATCAGCTTGGTGTCATCCAAACAAACGTTGAGGAGTGCCAAGCCGCAATTAGAGGTGACAAGAACAGCAGCCATCCCTCTGCTTTGCCCTTGACGATCACAACGGCCAGTCACCCAATGAAGGCCGCCGCCTTGGCCACCAGGCCTCTTCTTCCCCTCAAAGCACAGCCCCACCCCGAGGTCACCAACTCATTCTGAACCGTATACAGCTCTACTGGATCCCCGTGTAAATTGGGTGACGTTGTGCATTTTGTAGTAGAGTCAGTAGAGGGTGAGGTTTGGGGTCTAGAAGATGAGGGGCTCAAGTTTCATGTCTACAAAATGAAGAGGGCCTACATTACCAGTAAGGTGACCTTTTGGCTGCAAAATGCAATGGAAACTGTGAGCGGCAATTATGCACAAAACTCGGGTCCCAATAGAAAGTGACTTGCCCAACGTCCATCGCACATTGCTTTCCCGCTTTGTCCGGACACATCATCGGCTATAATCAATCACAAACTGACTACAAAAGGGGGGCTGCCCACAGTGGCTGGGCTGCCCAAAAGGTCAAATTACTACAACATGACTGCCCAATTACGCCGATGGCACTACAGAATGCTCTGTCGGCGTCAAAGCCAGAAGTTCGGAGCTCGCCGCTCGCAACGGGTTGAAGCCCCACACGCGAGCGGTCGCCGGTCGCCGGTCGCTCCCGCTGAAGGCCCCAGCCTTCCGCTGCTGGCGATGGCCCACCAGCCAGAGAAGGCCTCCGTGCTCAGGGCGTTGGTCTTCAGGCCGCTAGTAGGGTGGAGGCCATCGCTACTGTAACAAGCTATCTACGTAGCTTGCCTCGTTCGAAGATCTTCGTGCGCCGCAGGTCCCGAGCCTCACGCACCGCATGGCAGTCGGGCGCAAGGCGCTGTCGGTGACGATCGAGCGGTGTCAAAAACCATCCGGAACTTTTATGATGATGAGAAAAACCTGTTGCCAATCCCTAGGCTTCCAAGTACCTTCTGAGAAGGTGTTTGGGGTGGGTTTGGAGGGTCTAAATACCTTCTGAGGAAGTACTTGGAGGTGTATGGAATCCCTTCGCAACGCTTTCGCGGCTGCATGTGTTGCTTTCGCCGACCCACTTCACCCACTTCACCTCTTTCGCTAGAGCCTTTTCGTCGAGTTTCTGCTACTTATATATCCAAGAAAAGTATCAGCAAAGGGGAATCATTCCTAATCTGCAACCACTGCTTTCGCTGAAAAATTTCTTCGTCGGACGTCAACGCTGACAGCATCAGTCGAAGGATCAAACTGCAGAAGTCTTTGGCAAAACAGGCAGCATGCATGTAGGGTCTAAGTCTATCTGCAAGTTGAGTAAGGTTGGGGTTGAACATGCCGGGTCAGTAAGCTCATGAGCCTGCCAAGCTTGCCAGTTGTTCTTGTTGTGCCCTTCTAACTCTTCGTGTGCATCCACATCCCAGAGGGACATGATACATCAACGCTTTTGCTTTCGCAAGACCTTGGAAAGTTGAACAATCAACTCAGTTGCCAACACGGCCCTGGTTGTCGTTATGTCCTCACTGGGCCATTCAGGAAAATAGTTTTGTTCAGGGACGGACGTTGAACTCTTAAGATTGTGAATCTTTCCGAGGGGAAAACTGCAGGAGGGGAAAGCTTGGCAAAAGGTTTGGGGAAAGGCTCTGACTTTTTTATGCATAGGTATTTTGTTGCGAAAGTGTCGGCAAAAGAGGTTTTCAGTACAAAAGATGTCATCTAAATGGTTGTTCTAAAGCCCCGAAGATTCCTGATATGGTGAAAGCTTCGTGTCGGTCGGTCCTGCGTCGTTCAACACGTCGCGGCCGCGCACCAAGCGACAGGCTTCAGCACTTCGGCCGATCTGCCGGAGGCACAAAGCGACCACATGTCGGCAAACCCGACTCAGTCACTGTCAAAACGGCTCAGACGAGCCACTTCATCTTGTAAGTCGACTGGTTCGCTGTTTGGTTCGTTTTCCTGGCCCACCATTCCACGAAACGTCCGCGAAACGTCCCGCGGGTTCCACGACTGTCACAGGCCTTCGAGCTGAGTACAATAGGTTTTTGCAAAGCCCTTTCTGTGCACTACCCTTCGGTTTACCTCTGAAATATCGGGCCAGGCTGGGCGGCGCCTACGTCTGAAGTGATTGCAAGTCTGGTCGGTTTGATCGGACTTGGCCAATGGATGCGGCCGCTCTTGAGGACCTCAAACAGAGCTACTTTGGCGTTCCAGCACCACATCTAACCTGCGAAACGTGTGGTACGGATCCATAGTGAAGGACAGTGAAGGCTAAATTCATGTGGAAAGGGCGGGTCAGCAACAACTGTTTATTTTACGAAGTTAGTGCATCAAAAATTGTTTATATATCTCGATCCTGCGAAGGCTCCTGGGTTTTCGTTACGGTTCGTTTTCCTGACGAGCCGCTGGGTTCCGCGACTGTCCCAAGCCTTCCACAAAGTTAGTCGAATAGGTTGCTGCAAAAGCCGTTCTGTGCAATACCCTTCGGCTTGCCTCTGACCAAAGATTAAAAAGCGTATCTCCTCAAAACGATCAAGCCAGCTCAGCTCCGACATGAACGAGGCTGGCAAACAGAGATTACCGAACTCGTGCAGGATCGAATAACAGCCCGAAAGACGGTTTTGGCTCAAATAAATCTGCGAGTGAATGCACGAAATGCAACATAAATCCGCCTGATCACACATCCCGATCACACGAATTCTAGCCCCACGAGAATTCACGCGAGGATCACGTCGATGTTCGCCCGAAATTGTAGAAAATTTGTTTTGACACTGACTTGCAAAGGAGGTGCTTTCCATGTAATTCGCAAGATCTGCCCGAAGAACCGATGTCTGTCAATCTGGGCAGTTTTTAAGGACAAAGCCCTGGTTCAGGCCGATTCTGTCCATGGATGCCGAGCAGAAGAGCGACGGTCAAAATTTGTGGAGTTGGTCATCAGGATCTGGTCAGTGTATGATCGTTTTTCACATCAGTCACAGTCACGTAATCGTTTTTGGAGCAAACCATGTTGAACTCCCATCACCACTGACTATTCGTCACTTTCACTAATTGTGAGCCTATTAGGTTTTGATCAAAGGGCCATGCTTTGTGTCCAAACTGGAAAAGACAGGTGAAAATACCGTGAAGACTGTCAACTTTTCGGGACGGATGTCATTTTGGCAAACAGTAAACTCTGTCCTCTGATTCGGACTCTAATGGTAAGCAAGTCCAAATCCCATTGTAACAGATTTACCAACATTGTGTCAAACGACGATTTACCAGTGAGGCAGCTAGATTTTGACTAAATGACCTCTGTGATTGATCCCCTTCGGCCTTGAAAGCTGCTTTTTTGCTTTTCAGGGTTCTGTCCCATTAATGCTGCCATTGGACTATTACATTTCAAACTGCTATAGCAAAGCATGGCTATACACCCCAGGCGCCTCGTTAGGAGGCTGGAGCGCATGCGGCAACCAGGCGCTCAAGAGTACAACTCCGGCCTGGGCCTAGTGTGTGCGAGGAAAAACATGTTGGAAGGTAGCTGTGCAAGCTCTCCTTCCTTGCATTCCGGTGCTTGTTGGTGCAGATCCGCATCTTGAGTCACAGGGGTGCAACAGGTTCCCCCTGAAACGAAGACTTGGTTGCTGCAAGTCTTAGCCAACAAAAACCTCGACCGCCCCGTAACGCCACTAGGGGAAGGCCGTGCCGAAAGCGAAAGCTGCGGTTAGAAGGTGTAGTTCGACCGGACCGGTTCTTGATGAATTGCGATTGTAATTGGAGCGCTTGGATGCCATGTGGCGCTGTCGAACCAGGCTGTATGAAGACAAAAAACAAGAACAAAAATCAAGCCAACGAAGAAGAAACCATTGTTCCTTGGTAGGGTGTCCCAAGGTAAAGGCCTTGCTAAGGTAGTAAGGCCTCGGGCAGGGCTCTGGCTAGCCAAAGCGAGAATCGACAAAGCGCCGCTTTGCAAAATGCACGCTGGCCACTTTGCGAAGCATTCAGCCAGAGATCATCAACAATCAAAACCTTAATGAATATAGACTGAAACAGGACCGAGGTCTCAGTACAAGACCAAAAGCACAAAGCGTTCTTAGCAACAGTTCGATGCACGCACTTTTAGATGTTGAGTGCCTACCGATTAGAAATTGAGATGTGAAGCCTGCTAAAGGTCTCAGTAGTGCCTGAACATAGGTTTCAACAGGGGGTGCCGGGGTTCAGGGGAGAGGGGGAAACAGTCTGTTTGAACCCGATTACGCAAAAGTGCACCTTGTTGCACAAAAGTGCGCCTGATTGCACAAAAGCGCCAGTCATGGCGCGCCAGTCATCTGATACGTTCTGCGACCAGTTGAGCCGTGTTTTTTTGCGTGGTCTGGGGGACTGCCTATGCCTCCGCGAAGCTTTCGCCAATCTCTCTCCCCAAGCAAATTTGCCTACACGAGGGTGTTGTACGATGTTGTATGTATACCAAGTGCTTTCGCGAAAGGCTTCGTGAGGTTTTGTGTTAGCTACATTCTACACAGCACATTCATGAAACCACGGCGTTCGCAAAATGCCTTAGCAACAAAACACAGTAGATTCTATGCGAAATGGCTACGCGAGCCTTGCATGATGAAGAAATATGAAAAACATGAGGAAATGCTTTCGCAGCCTTGACAAGAGTTCCTCCTAACATGTAGCGCTGTGTTCCAAAGAAAATAAAGGCAACTCTGGTGACCAAATGTGATTCAACTGATCGATCTTTCCAAAGAAAACACCTGGCGCCACGCAGGGCCATGGGCGGCCATGCAGCCATCAAACTGCTGGCCACAAAAGCGTTCCAACAGAGAGGCGTTTCACAAAAAGCACCAATTCTGGAGTTCCGCCCTGAGACCGTCACGACCGAAGTCGTACGTGGATCAGTCCAATCAGTCGACGCTCCTTCACGCCCACGGGAGCGTGGCCGCCGGACACGTGTTCTGGAGTTCCGCTCTGCCGTGGCGCTTAGACATGATCAGGAGCTGGACCTCAAGGTCACGCACGGGCCCTATGGGTATATGCAAAATACAAGTCGTACGCACGCCTACTTATGCAGCTTGGGAACACGCTGAAGTTTACAAATTTGATGTGAGCATTGCTCAAAACCTATCGAGAATTTGTTCTAACGGACTCTTCTTTCGCAAGTTCCTTTTGCGACACTTTCGTGGCTTGCGTTTGGGCTTTCGCGCGCTGCATTCTGCATGACAAGAACACTGTTGCAAGCTTTCGCGGACAGAACTGATTTCGCAGGCTTTTGCCAACTGTCCGGAGCCAACGCAAGCTTTCGCCCATGAACAGTTCGCACAATCTTTGACAGATCTTTCGCGACTGCATGTTTGGCTTTCCCGAAGGCATAATACATTAACCTCTCTTCAAAGTGTTACTTGGGAAGTTTTGGCCGCTGCTCATGTGTAGAGAACCCTATCTGAGCCAAAGGTCGACCTCGATCACCAACTCCGTGATTGATTCTCCCACGCTGCAATTCTGCTGCGCCTGTCCTCGAAGTGTACGCCACAAACATTCGCAAACCTTGTGGAACCCTCACTTCACTTATTATCTATATATAGTTGTTCAGCCGGTGAAAGTCACGTCCTGATGGTATAGATAGATAGACTATGTCTTGCAGATCTTGCAAGTCCAAAGAGCAGTTTGAACAACTGGTGCGTTAGGGGCGACCGATTTCACCCCCCAATGTCCAAGACCGAATGGTCAGGTGAAACAAAGACGAACTGTTCAAGCTTCTTCCTGATTGATCCGATGGTGGCAACAGCATCCTCTTGGTTGGAGCACTGTAGCTTCAAGAAAGTCTTGAGTAAGCTGGAAGACCAGGATCATACCAACTCCATCCTGATTGAAATTTCCTCGTATACACCAAGGGAGAGCTTGAGGCCCTTACAGAGGGGCCATTTTGTAACAAGGCAGTTTTTGGCACCTACAGAACCCCATTTTTGTATATAGAAAAATCACTTTGCTGTATGGCTGGCTATGCCCTTGTAAGCATAAGATAGCAATCTTGAGATCATCATTTTGTACAAGTCCGTGCAAATACTTCCAAGCGTCGAATTGAAAAGGTAATCAGGAGACCGAAATCAAATCTACAGGAAACTACAATGAGTTTCTCTCATAGGCCGCAGGCCGTCCTCCTGGCTGCTGTAACCTTCACGAGCTACCACGACTCGACCCTCTGGAAGGGAGAGACGACGCGTCCCACATGCTGATGATCAAAGCGGTGACAGGCGGGTAGATAGATAGTAAAATAGATGAGCATTGCTCAAAACCTATCGAGAACTTGTTCTACTGGGCTCTTGTTTCGCAAGCTCCTTTCAAAACACTTTCGCGGCTTGCGTTTTGGCTTTCGCGCGCTGCGTTCTGTGCAAAACACAGTCGCAAGCTTTCTCGGACGGAACTGATTTCGCAGGCTTTTGCCAACTGTCCGGAGCTTTCGCAAGCTTTCGCCAATGAAAAGTTCACACAATCTTTCGCAGATCTTGCGCGACTGCATGTTCTGCTTTCGCGAAGGCACTTTACATTAACCTCCCTTGAAATTGTTACTTGGGAAGTTTTGGCCGCTGCTCACGGGGATCAAAAAGCGATGGATTTCAATTCGGCTGCAGGATACATGTTGCTTAATTGAATCAATCGAACTTGATTAAACAGCTTCTTCAGTTCCGCCCTCCTGCTGGAAAATACTGTGTGTCCACCCCATTGTGATCGAGTTTGTGTAGATGTCATAGGTTTCAACATGCCCGTCTTTTCGGGTTCGAGCGTTTTTCGGGTTGGAAGCGATCGGATTTCAGGAAATCCAGCTTCCACTTTTTCGAGCACACATGTACCTACCCCGTTGAGGTTCTAGGCATGTACTGTATGAACCACCAGAGGAGGTTGAATTTGCTGCAAGAACCTCAACTCATGGCACCCGGACTTGACCTGGACCCCTCCCTTTTGACCCACGAAGAACTGATTTTCAGGCACGCCGAGGCCGCGTGTCGGCCGAAAGCGTGCCAAACCGGTGTCGGCAGTTCCGAAAGCGCCCAGCCTAGCCCTGCAGAAATGGCAAAAGCAAGGTTTACGCCGATCGAAACCAGGACCCTCTAAGGGGTGCCCAATGGAAGCCTATAGGTAGTGTGGGGTAGTCCATTGGACACCCCTTGGAGGGTCCTGGAAGAGATCTTTTGGCAGCTCTGGGGTGCTGAAGAAGCTGGCCAACCCCGCAGTATGCCAAGCCACCGACCTGAAGGAAGTGAGCGGCTTCAAAAAGCTGTTGATCTTTAGTTGATCCTTTCTGTCATAATCGAGGTTTGCTTTCGCAGGGGCCTTCGCAGTGCTTTCGCAAGCTCCTTTGACTTTTGCGGAAGGTGTGGTGTTATGTGGGGCGTTCTCGGTTTCTTTCGCGATGATTTGTTTTCGATTGGGATATGTGATTGTGAATAAGAAATTCGGCTTTCGACTTTCGAGCAAGCTTTCGCTATAAGTCTTGCGCATGCTTTCGCTATAAGTCTTGCTCGCCAACCATCGATCGTGCAGGCGCCTTGTGCGACACAAAAATCTCATGGCACCTTCTGTGTCCAGGCGCCCAGCCAAAATAACCCCTTGCCTTGCTTCAGTTTCAGTCAAGTACACATATACAATCTAGACCAAGACATTTCTTTTGACGCAAAACTCAAGAAATGGGCACGCTGACCTATGCTCTTCGTACACCGGCCCGAGGAGACGTCCTCATCTAAGCACATCATTCCACGCCGATCGTTCCCTAGAGACCTGCAGCTTCGATCGAGACCACAGTCCTCAGGTGTTTGGAGCCAAAAAGGTCCTCTTGAGATCCAACCCCGGGGCCAACACAGCGCGGATCGACTTGGATCCACCTCGGATCTCGTGCGGCTGCTGGGACCCCCGGCACCGAGATGGGGCCTCTTTGTGCGTCTGGCCGCCTGTGTGACAGGTGATTGCTGACAAGACACTTGAACAGCGGATTCGTTGTGTGTCACTTGAACTGCTTTGGCCAAGTGACTAACGCAAGCTTGTGAAGATACCAGGCCAATCAGCCATCGAAGCCAGGTTTGGGGTGTCAGCGGGTCAGATTTTCAAGAGTTGCCGTGAACGAAGAAGAGAACCGCTTGTGATCAACGTTGTGATGATGGCCCGTGTTGGATGCCGGTCTAAAAACACCCATGTCCCAACCAGAAAGAAGAACTGGATGTTTCCCCAAACAGATGGATTTGTTTTTGGGACTTGGATCCCGGGAGTTGGTGGCAAGCCTGGTTGCTTTCACTTGAGCAACTTCGATGAAGTTTGTGTACGTGAACCCATGCGAACTCGTGACCGACAGCGGGTCCTTGTTTTCGGCCCCTTGCTTAGGCCAAGGGCAAGGCCCAAGCTGCAGTGCTCAGGCGTCGTTCCTTTTTAGTTGGAAACGAAGGCGATCTCCAAATTCGGTGCATATGACTGAACATCCTGGAGTCTCAAAGTACCTCCAAAAAAAGGGTACAAGTACCTGTTTTTATGGGGTCATGTCCCATGTTCTAAGGTACTGGGTCAGTCGGGTCCAGGATCAAATAGATGCAGCTGCATTCATTGGAGTCAGCGGCTCTCAGCTCCTTTGGTCACCCGAGTTCCAGCGACACGCTGCATTTGCTGCAAGTAAAGACACGCTGCACGCTTGGTCCAGGAAAATGGCCAAGGTCCAGCATGTTGATCAAGACCTACAAGACAAGTGGCAAACCATAGTTTAAGCCAAAGGCCAGAGTTAGATCACTTTTGGGAGTTCCGAGTTTGGAGGGCTCATGCTGAAGAAGCTGGCTGGGTCAACCTCCAAAGAGGGCTGGCGTGAAGTCGCCGTGTTCCATGTCGACTAAGAGGGCTGGCGTGAAAGCAAGTCATCGTCGCGGACCAGCACCGCGGAGCGTCATTGTTCAGCCCAACTCCTCAGGATGCGGAACGTCACCTTTACAGACTGCTCCAATACAGGCTCTTTACATTGGATCCGTGTCATGCGAGCTGGAAGGACACCCTTCCAGAACAATCTTGCGTCACATCTCTCGAACTTACAAACGCTCGAGATGCTCACAAAATGTTGGCCCGACAGCTCGGTTGTCGGTGCCGCCGGAGAGGAGGTCTATGTTATGCATTGGAAAAGGGCCCTTTCTTTCGCAAGTTCCTTTTGCGACACTTTCGTGGCTTGCGTTTTGGCTTTCGCGCGCTGCATTCTGTATGACAAAAACACTTTCGCAAGCTTTCGCGGACGGAACTCATTTCGCTTTCAATGAAGGCTAAATGGAGGGTGTGTGGAGAAAGGGGGGGCATCAAGAATTCCTTCCACAAAGTTCTGCGAAGGTTTCTGTGATTTCGTTGCAGTCAGTTCTCCTATACTGGCCCACCATTCCACGAACTGTCAACAAACAGCCTTGGGTTCTACGAAGGTCACGCGCCTTCCACGACGTTAGTAGAATAGGTTTTTGCAAAACCCTTTCTGTGCACTACCCTTCCGTTTGCCTTTGATGGGTGGGCATGGTCGGACTGTCAATCAACTCATCCTTAAAAAAATCTGTGTGAGGAACATAGCCCTCGAGATCGCACATCAAAAATCCATGTACTCGCAGCCCATCATAGCCCACAGCACTTGACAGAATATCCTGTGCTCATCAAATACTGTTGTATGTCATCAGCTGCCAAGTCATCTTTCTTGCCTTCTGCCATCACTGCCCACAATGACACCTCATGCAAGCCGAGCGCAAAGGATTCCAATCACAGGGTGTTCACATGGTCGAAATTTGCTAAGTCCGCTGGTGAGCAAAGCATTGATTGGGCGCTCCGTCAGCCTGCGCAGTCGGCCAGCCAAAGTTTCAAGCTCTTGAGCGACAACAAGTGGGCCAAAGTATGTATGACACCCAGGTACACCCCGGAAGATGACACGGAACCTGAAAATGGACCTTTGGAAAACAAGTGTCTTACTTTTCAGGTTCCATGTTAATCTTCCAGGGCGTACCAACATTCACTTCCGGACCCCTAAATTGGAAACCTGGGCTTGAGGAAGCATGCAAACATGGAGGAAAGAACCCTTCGAGTTGAAGGAGAAGCGTGTCAATGTGCAACATCCAGGTGTGCAAAAGAAGTCTCACCAGCAGTGAGCCCCCACCACTTCACCAGTCACATCTTGCCAATCAATGCTCCTACCGTTCACTTTTCACATCTTTTAGCAACAGTAATTATGTACCCGGACCCTACCAGCAAAATTGACCCTACCACTTCATCAGCGCTCACTCACGTTTAAATCCTGCCACGTCACCAGCGCGGTTCAGACCCTACCGGCCAAAAATCCACTACTCACCAGCACACAAGCCCCTACATCTTCACCTGCACGCCAGTTCCACTTCACCAGCGAGTCGTCACGGTCGCTGACGCGGTCGTCACCCGCAACGGGTATACACTCACTTGAAACACGGCCGGGGAGCGTGGGAACGATCGAAGGGTGGGGAGATTCGGCACGGGGAACCCCTTTTTCCACCACTTGCAAGCACCCTTTTTTAAGCAACACACACGTTTTTTCAACACCCCAATCCCTTTTTTGTGGTCCAACCCTTCTTTTGAACCTCCCAACCCTTCGGGAAAAACCTACCGACCATTGTTTTTAGATGTTTTTAACCTCCCATCCCTTTCTTCTAACCTCTCAACCCTATTTTTGAACATCCCAACCATTTTGTTTAACCACCGTCCCTTTCTTTTCCTTAACCCCCAAGCCTTTTTTGGCCACCAGCCCTTTGCTTTAACTCACTAGAACATCTTGCTTTTAACCTTTTTGAAGAGCCAACCGCTTTTCTTCAACCCCCCCAACCCCTTTATAGCCTCCAAACCCTTCTTTTTAACCTCCAAACCCTTCTTTTTAACCTCCATCTCCCAACCCTTGTTTTTAACCTCCAATCCCTTTCTTCTCAACCCTTTTTTTGAAGCACCCCAACCATTTTGTGGAAAACCACTCATCCCGCTTGTCCTTTTCCCCGAAGCCTTTTTTGGCTTGCCACCAACCCTTTTGCTCGTAAGCCTCCCGACCTTTGCTTACCGACTTGTTTCGGAGGGGGAAAACGGCGCGAGCGCCCGCCGCGGCATTTGCAGGCGCCGCGGTCGGTTCTTCTTCGTACGTTGCGTCCCACATCGCTCGCCAATCCCCACACGTCCCCACACATGATGCACAAACTGGTTCTGTATTCTGCAATTTCTGAGGACCATTTTCTGAGGTTTCAGGTCGACGTTCTCTGCACTAATCGGGTATTGCAGCAACTAGATCGTAAAGTGTTAATGCACTCTTGGTACTACCCTGACGTTATTCTCTTACGAGCCCTTTCTCAAGTGTGCCAAACGAAGTCTGTCTATATGTGAGGTTAGAAGCCACCTACCACCTCGAAGCACATCCCACGCGAATTTTAGAACCAGAAATCCAAAGCGCATCCACTACCAGTGAAGAGCCGAAAAGAAAGAGTCTGCATTGTGAGTGTGAATGTGGAAGTCTGCGTATATAACTTCCCAGCCCTACTAAGTGGGGTTTTCCGGTGTTTTCCCAAAACCATCCAAAACCTCAGCTGGTGTGCCAGGTTGCTTTCGCAGCGACTGCAGCTGTTCTCAGGCCCTTCGCGTGGGCGATAGCAGCAGCTAGCAGCTGCTCTGTGGGCTATGGCTAGGCCGCGGAAGGTCCAAAGATGGAAGAAACTATGGGTTATAGTCGTTATAGTGGTCCCCACTAGATAGAAACGGTTTCCAATACATTCTAGAGTGGGGATCTACTTGCCTTACGGTGGTTGTTGGAGTAGCCCTAGGTGCTATGCTGCCCAATGAAGACTGGGCTGCTGGAACTTCTGAACCTTGGGTTCATCCCAAACCACTGCAACTTACAAGTTACAACGGTTACAACATGTTACAACCACAGAAACTTCAAAGCAAAATAGCACTGAAGACGGCCCGCCGAACGCGGGGCATTCCACTCCAGTCCGATCTGTTGAAATGTCTGTGAAGCATGCATCATGCAGCAGGTTCTGACTATATCCTTTCGCTGTTGCAAACAGCTCCCCCCTTCAAGTCGATAAAGCAAATCCCTGTCAACGTATCGAAAAAGGAGTACCTTGTGGCATCGCGTCCAAACCGTTTTGATGATCAATGTGTGCACCCGTTCGATGTATTTCTATGTATTTCTTTCAACGATTTGACAGACTATACTATACACCAAGCGCACCGAGGGCTACGCAAGCAGCGCAAGCAGATGCAACAGCACAAGAACACACGGAAGGTCTCACTCAAAATGTGTGGAATAGCGCTCGGAAGTGCTCTATGAATAGCTCAGAAACAATCCGACCAAACTCTGTACCCTTGGCTGAAGATTTGCGCCGATGGGCAGTCATGCCACACAAAAGCACGAAAATGTTGGGAGTGAATCACTACCTGAGTCCTTGAGCCGCCACCAAAAATGCCTACCTGAGTCCAGCCGCCACCTGAGTCCAGCCGCCTACCAACGAACGTCAGGAAAAGGTTAACGTTATGTTTCCCAATGATCAAAGAAAAGGCTGTCCTGGACTGGTCCACACCGGCTCCTTCTGCCTCCGCCGGCGCCGCTTCTTTTGACGTTTCGCACATCGGAGCCGCACCGAGCCTCTCGTGGAGCTGAGAGCCCAGCTAAAACAAGTGCTGGGCTCTTCAGCACTACAAACGAAGGAAACGAACGAAGCGCTAGCCGCTATAGGGCGGCATCTGTTGATGCCTATCTCTGCTGATGTCAAGAATCTGCTTAAGGGCACCACTCCAAGCCCTTCAGAATTACAAGCTCGAACTGTGCAGCAATTTTTAAAGCAGGTTCCACGAAGGGCTTCTTTGTCGCCCGGCCAAGCGGCACTACAAGCATGATTCGTCAAGGGAAGGACTCTCCTCAGATCATGAAATCCACGATGAGAAAGAACAGTCGTCGGACTTAGACAGACATGTCACTTGTCACGATGACTACATCGATGCCTTTCAACTAGCTGCAGCGTCATAGTTGTGGCATCTGAAAAGGAATTTTGCTGGGTTCTGCCTATCTGTTTGATTTGGAAGCCTAAGGAAATCTGATGGGCGGGCTGTATGGGTCAGTCATACACATCGCTAGGATACACCTGTGGCACCATTGGCTGGTGCTGTTTGAGCACGCTGATGGCCACCAGACTGGCAACATGTGGCGGTAGCACATGAAAATCCGGATGCACTACGGCCAACCAGCGCATCCGGCGACCGGAGATGGCATCGAAAGGGTCCGGAGATCGTGAGTCGAGAGCTCGATGAAACACCGCGTCAGGGTCCTGCGTCACCGGAGTACCGTCCGCGGAGGCCCAGCCACGGTCGGCACATCGATGCCGAACTCAGCTCTGCGAAGCCAAAGGCAAAACTGAAGCTCAGCACTTGGAGGACTTAATCTGAAGCTTTGGTTCAACTGCTCAACCTTTCTTGGTCAACAGAGATGAACTAAGGCCTCAGCTCAATCTGAACAGCCAACAGCGACAGCGACGGACTGGGCGGACTCCTGCGCTACACAAAACACTGGTGGATGCTTCACCGGTACGGCACCTTCCCGGATTCAAGCCCGTGAAAAGTGCAGAAGCAAGAGTGCAAGTGCAGAGTCCTGAATTTCGCATGTCACCCTCAAGTCGACCTCCTTTCCATCAATCCCAATGCGAGAAGTGATGCTTTTTCACGGAGCACGTCTGAGTCTGAGTTGACCAAAGTGGGGCAAGGCAGATGCAGAGCCCAAAATCCAAATCCACCCTTTAGATGCTCTCGCTTCCGCGACGACACGAACCCAACGGAAGACACGGCCTCGCTTCCTTCGCAGCTGAGCTGAGGTGACAAGGCAAACACCCCTTATGACCTGAGGTGCAGGTGCTGTCCTGCTGGGTGCCTCTTTGGTGCTGTACTGACACCATGGGTCATGCCACGTCTTGAAACGCTAAGATACAAATGACCCGAGTTCAGCTTCACAAAACAGCTCAAACACAGTCACCAGCTTGAGCTATTCTAACCCCCCGAGCTATCTGTGATGCCTGCTTCCACCACACATACTGAGTTTCCTCAACATGAGTTGCCACTTGCATTTGGAATGGCGTGATGTCCAAACCCAGCAAACATACCTGCCGACGAACTTTGTGGGGCGGGTTTGTACCATTTGATGCATCTTTTCTGCAAAAGTGGAATGGGAAAAAGTCTTTGGTAAGAATGATCCAGGACTTGTTGCGAGTTTCGCAGTGCACTCACGGGAAGCAGGGCCTTGAGCTATCCACTGGTGGATTTGGTCACGGGGACTTCAAAAGAACCCTTGGCCAGCAAAATCGGCTCCTGTTCCACGGAAGCATGCTGCTTGGCTTTACAATCTGACTTGACAAATGCCCTTCACACCTGCACTGAATAGGACACCACCAGATTTATATTTTTGCTTTCACTGCTGTTCCAGTTAGCAAAACAAAGTTCAAATAAGGGTATACGGTATACGCCTAGAAATGCTAAGTTTTCCACTGTACTGTTTTGCGTGTCGCACTAGACACAACCATGGAGCAATCCTCTTGACGTGCTTTATGGCCAGGTTCGAACACGTATGATTCATTGCTTTCGCAACAGTGAAAGGGGAAAAGCCTTTAGTAAGAAGGGCCCATGACTTGTTGCGAGTCTCGCAGCGTACGGACACTTGGACAGTACAACTGTCAAGATTGACGTAAAGCAGGGCCTTGAGCTAGAGAGCGTTCCGTCCAGTGGTGGATTTGGTCACGGGGACTTCAAAAGAACCCTTGGCCAGCAAAAGCGGCTCCTGTTCCACGGACGCATGCTGCTTGGCTTTACAATCTGCCTTGGCAAATGCTCTTCACATCCGCACAAAAAAGAACGTTGGCAATTGTTTGTATTTCGGTGCTTATTTGTCCAATTAGCAAACAGATTTAAGTGTCAGGTATATCGAAAAGTGCTGTATCTACTCAAAGAAAGGTTTCCTCTTGCTCTAGGAAGGGGCCATCTGCAAAGCCGAAGGAACCTGCTGACTGACTCTAGGGCGTACAGGGCCCTGTTTCGCAAATACCACTCACAGCTTCCTCAAAGCTGGAGAGATACCTATCTTCGGATTCCACCGTACTTCCTGGAGTTGTGCGACTGATCATGGCCATCAGTCCAAGCTTCTATTGAACTGCTTTTCTGTGAAACAGTGAAACAAATGCATGGCTTTAAGTTGATTGCCCACAAGAGGTTTTGTGTGCCGGGCTTGGCATGCCAGTTCTGAGAAGTCTCTGGATGCCTTGGTCGTATCAACCCGGCGTTGTCCGTGATGTCACACTCAACCCGCTTCGAATGTCTCAAACATGGCATGCGGTGAGGCCCATGTCATGCCCCGTCAGCTTGCAACACCAGAAGATCCTTGAGCTGACTTGGCGTAGTTGGATGAGAAGGGAAATAGCTACTATTGGAAACACAACACCTTGGAGGCTGCGGCGTTTCTAGCCATTCATCCGCAGCCTGCCCAGGCATTTCAGCCACTGTCCAGTCTGACAGCTGCTAACCCCAATTCTGGTCTTTGGACTAGCGATCCCATAGTTCGTTCAGTTGTGGAGTTCGTCGCACTTCAACGTTGGGACATCCCTAAGAGCGAGAGACTGAATAGTCCCTGTTGGCCTGGGCATTCACCGATAATCGGCCGTTTTGGCAACCAGCACCCTTTTGGGATGTCAACTAAATCCCTCAAGAAACACACCTGTGCTGGAATCTCGAGCTGCCTTCACTTCCAGCAAATCAAACACTTATCAATGCAACAAAGGGTGTGTCCCTCTTGGGTTCAAGCAGAACCCAAGAGGAAAGACTATTAATTATATCACTGCAAAGGTTGAGGTTGAAGGAAAGTTTGGCGTCAGGCGAACCACACTTTGGCTGACAGTGGATTGGGCTTCACAGACTTCAAGAAGAGCTGGGCCAGCTAATGTCGCCTCGCTTTAGATGATGCCTCCTGCCTGATGTGGCAATCTGTC